>PVHX01001215.1:0-82565 GCA_004024805.1 Geosciurus inauris | reverse complement strand
TGAGGCAGATCTATATGCTGAAGTAACCAGCATCATAGAATCATGGTATGAAAACTAATGAGGAGCATGTTTTGCTAATTATGTTCTCCCCCATTAATCTGTACTCCATAGTAAGGTTTTAACAATGAAAAGTTGCTAAACTATGAATACCATTTTAGAAAAAATGAAAAAGAAGAATAAAAATGGGTATATTTTGTTCAGTGATTACATTATTTCTTCTGGTATGTAGGATTATATTATTTTGACAATGATGGGGGTATTACTTCTTTGGGGGCCATTATAACACCTATTCTAAATCTTCTGGTGGCTTTAATTTTTTTCTCAAAACAACTCAGTCTAGTGCTTCACTTTTACTCACTTCCTTGATTAGAGTCATCCCTCTTCATCAACACCAGTTCATAATTCTAAATCAGAATGGCAAATACTTTGTCCCTGTTCACATGTTTTACTCTGTTCTGCCTCCAATCTATGGAAGATAAGTCTTCCTTAGCCTGATTAGCTTGATGGAATTTCTTCTCCCTGCCACTTTGCTAATGTCTCTTGCCATTGTCAAAATGTACTTCAAAAAACCACCTACACCCAAAGCCTTCTTGCCCTTTCTGGATTTAATGACTTCAGTTATTTCACCACATGTTGGAAAAGTAGCGAGGGTGAAGAGTTAGAAGAAATTCTTCCTGTTCTTCCTCTGCATTTTTTTTTCCCTTGTGACCTGCCTAAGAATGAGCAAGTAAAGAATGTCATCAGCACTGGACCCAAATGCTCTGGATTGAATTTTGATTCCCATACCTATTAGCCACATGGTCTTGGGCATTCTGCCCTCTTTTCTCTGAGCTTCAGTTTTTTTTCTTCTTTTATCTGTAAAATAGGGTAATAGTAGAACCCTTCTATATAGGGTTTTGCGTGCAACAAATGAATTACTACAGTGTAGAACAATAGCACCTACCACATTATATGCATTTGGTGAATTATTAGCTGCTGTTGTACTCTAATTGGGTTGTTATAATGATCAAATTAGATTGTTTATATGCAAGAATTTGAACATTATAAATATAGTAGTACGTTTGATTTAACTGTGAGAGCCCAGTTTGAATCTTGGCTCTGTTGCTTGGTGTGTAGCTTTAATTCAGTCACTTACCTTTTTTCGATCTCTGGTTTTTCTTCAGTAAAATGGGAAAACATAACCATGGAGTCTCATGGGGTGTTTTGAGGATTCATTGAATTTTGTGCAAATTAGTTCTTCAATTGCACAGTGCTATGTCAATTTTACCTATTATAATTTTGTAAAAATTGCAGTACTTTTCCTATAAAATACTCAACAACTTTATTTGGGGTTATCACACAATTAGAGCTGGTTATAGAATATTTGTACTTTGTAATGTATACAACCTACCCTCATATTAAATTATACATTTTTAAAGGAAAATACCATTCTTTCATTTTTTGATAAAACATTCAAAACATGCAACTCAAGAACAAAGAAGGGACCTAGTACAAAGTGACTGAAATAAAATGTGGTTATTAAATGATCTGCACAGGAGTTAAGTATTTAGTTTACTCCTAAGAACAAGCAAAGAGTGAATATAAAGATATCTGTAAATTAATGTATTAGGAGCACATGATTTAAAATACAAATTCTTTTTAAATAATATTCCCTTTAGACAATATATTATCCAAAAAAGTCTGCAGAAAAAATTTAAAAATGACAAACACATTCAAAGTCAATTGTAGAATGAAGTGCAAAAAGAGTGTGGTTATTTTTTCTAAGGTACTGATTTGGAGGAGGTACATTGCCAAGTTTTGTGGCACGTGGAATTTTTTTGTGCCATACATATTTTGTTTGCATTAGTTGAAATTCCATGCCTTTGTAAATTCAAACCGTAGTCCTACTTATTTTAAAGACCAGCCAGGTTTTCTATCTCAACTAATGTTCTTTAGATGTAATGTTATAGTTGAAAAAGAAACGGCCATTTGTCAATAAATTTAAGAATGTGAGAGAATTGAAAAAATTTGGCTACATTCCTGCACAAATTTGCACATCCAACTTTGCTGTCACCCAGGCATTTTTCTGCTCCTAGGTTTTAATGGATCTCTAGCAGACAGTTTCAGTTGCATTTCCTCTCAGCTGTTAGTCACACACACCATATTTGGGAGATTCAGTATCTATTGAAGAATTTCTTTCCTTTTGCATTGGCAGGCACATGCACAGAACATCCGTTGTTAGTATTACTAAGCAGGTAGGTTAACTATGCTTATCATAATAACTTGGCCTCTTTTTAAAAAAATAATGTAGATAAATCTTAAACATCTGATATTTTGTTTGTAACTTCTGTCAAAAAAAAGATTTTTTTTTTGTTGGGGGGGGGCGAATAGAGAACACTCAATAAATGGTGAATAGTGATAGAATTTCCTACATAATTTCTCCATGAGAATTAGAAATTATGTAATTTTGATTCTGACAGTTTAGGTGACTGCTTAACAAATGCTAATTTCCTTTGTTGTTTTGATATTTGCACGTGTTCAGAGCGATAATCTGTTTTCATATTAAATAAGGTCCATGGAGAGTTGTGATTGCAGTTCAGAATCCAGTAGACTGACTGGTTCTGATGGCAGCTGTCTTTAGAAATATTCGATGTGACATTTTATTTTATTTCTATTTATTTTGCATTTTAAAGCATCCTACTGATAATAATGACTTCTTGACATTCGTCTTCCAGTGTATTTCCTGATCCTTAGAAACCACGTATTATTACATATTCTAATATGCCATAGGTTACTGTTTTTATAAAATATAATACAATATAAGCTTGAAATAATGTATGCTATTACAAATGTATTTTATCTCCATCTCATTGTTAAAGTTAAAAGGAGTTTTATGTTTCTATAAAACTTTATAATGCAGTTGTCATTTCATTTTTTTATTTTACTGGTCCTAATAATTTCTAAATTGGTAATGATAGTAGAACATGGTGAATCACAACTATAAAAATACTTGACCATGTACACAAAATTAGTGTTGCATAAGTGTGTACATACATATCCCTATGTATTCTTTTTTTGATGTTTTAGTAGGGATGTTAAAAACTAATTCTGGCTGCTTTTTTTGTTTGTTTGTTTGTTTTTTAATCCAGGCAATCAAGAACTCGCTATGCTTTCTCAACTTTGTGGTTACTTATCTTGAATTGGAAGTAAAATTGAGACTAGATGAATCAAGTTGTTTTGATTATATATTATTGATTTGGCAATTTGGAACTAATTGGAGAAATCAGTATTTGAAGGTTTCTTGACTAGAAGTGTTCAGAAAAAAATTGAGTCATTTTTATTTTCATACATGTCCCTACAACTCTTCAATTATTGGGCCCCAAAATGGCATTTTTAATTCTTATTTTCTGTTAGTTATGTTTACTTACACTTATGTTTTTATATAGGCCTTGATATTGGGCATTTATTTGTATACCCACATTTCCAGGAAATAAGAGAAATCCTTTCTTGATTCCAACATCATTAAATAAGGTAAACTTAATAATGAGTCTGTTGTCAGGTTCCTCACTATGATGTCAATAACTGGTGTCCACCTTTGCCTAACTGGTGATGTGAGAGCAGACCCTCTAAGAATTGTTATTGCTAGTACAGTTAGATTAGTGCTTTTCACTTCCATTGAAATACTGAATCAACTCTATAAAAATTAAAATTTAGTAGTGTATCACCTTTTATGGGTCTTTTTAATGTTAATAATCTTGAATTCTAGAAATCAAGTGCTATGATTTTCTTGGGCATTTAACTTATTTTGTAAAGTAGATTTTAAACTTATTTTTAAAAGTCTTTTCTTTGAGGGCTAGGGCTGTAGCTCAGTGGTAGAGCGCTTGCCTAGCACATGTGAGGCACTGGGTTCGATCCTTGGCACCACATGAAAATAAACAAAGCATGCTGTCCATCTACAACTACAAAAAACATTTTTAAAAAAAGTCTTTTCTTTGAGCTGACACTAAGGCTTATTCATAGTGCCTCTAGGATGGGTTAATGTATTCTTTCTACACTGTCCTTCCCCATTTATTAGGATATACTGTGTTATACATGTTTTTATAAATTATTGGCAATTAATTAATGGTGTTTAGAGAAATGTGTTAAAACTTTGTAATTATTTATTCATTATGTGTGTGTGTGCATTAAAGATTTTAAGTTGCAATAATAGCGCTTTGTAAACTGTATCATAATACATTAGTTGGAGTTTTATCAATATCTTAACTCTAAATCATTTTTATAATGGTAACTTATAGTTCACATCATTTTATAGATTATTAAGCACTGTCATATATTACTTGTTTTATGTGTTTATTGAATAAATATTGAACTATTACAATGGGGAGAGTCTTAGGAAAATAAAGATTATACAAACAAACATCAGAGAAGACAAATTGAGTTACAAGTATACCATGAATGAAGTACTGTGAGTTTTCAAAGGAAGAAAAGATTATTTCTGCCTAGGAAAGTAAAATAAGGCTTTCATATGTACAGATTTAAAGAAATGTTGAAAGCCACAACTAATATAATTAATTAACCACAATTAATATAATTAATTAGCCACAATTAACTCAAGTGCCTCACTCGCCAACACAGAAAAGGCTAAATTGCCAGGTGCAATGTGCCTGCCTGTAATCCCAGCAATTTGAGAAGCGGAGGCAGGAGGATCGTGAGATTACACCTAGCCTCAATTTAGCGAGGCCCTAAGCAACTCAGTGAGATCTTGTCTGTAATAATAATATATATATATAATATCAAAGGACTGGGGACATGGTTTGGTGGTTAAGTGCCCCTGGGTTCAATCCCTGGTACCAAAAAAAAAAAAAAGAAAGAAAAGGTTAAACTAACAATTTGGAGAATTGTTCAAAATAACTTATTGGATTATAATGAAAATGGCATTTTATTCATATGGTAGAAATACTGCAATTATCAACATGCGGTTTTTATAATACAATATAATTAATTAACTAATTAAATTTTGCCTTCTTGGGGATCAAACCCAGGACCTTGCAGATGGTAGGAAAGCACTCTGGCACTGAGCTACACTCCAGCACATTAGAATAAAATTATTTTAAGTGAAATAGGGCATTTCTTAGATGACAAAAGCTCCTTTGATTACAGTTAAGATGTACAGAGCAATATTTCTTAAGATGAAATCATAGGCCTTCATCTGCCATAACCTCTTCCTCTAGGACTGGGAAACTGGTAGGTTTCAAGAGGAGAGGGATTTGTATGTTATTTGTAAATCTCTTAACTATCATTGTAAGTATACAGAATTACAGAACCATAACACTATTGATCTTTATATATTTGTTTTAGTTACACGACTCATCTGGTACTGTAATCTCCTTAGAACTTAATTATACTCCAAATCAATAATGCTACCATCATCAATAATAATTTAGAAAAATAGAAATGGTAATAGCTATTATATAAAGAATGCCTTCTAAGTGACATCAGGTATATATTTACAAGAGACTATTTTATTTTATTTGCACATTGCAACCTCTCAGATCAAGAATATTATCTCAATTTTTAAAGAGAGGAAACTGAGGCTCTTATATAAGGTCTTAAAATTAGTTAAGTAGTAGAGTCTGAATTTCAACCCACTTTTCTCTTACCCCAAAGACTTTTTCCATGATCACATCCCATAAATTGCTATTATATAGAACTAAACCTTTATTTATTCACCTGTGTGGTGCTTGACTGATCTCACTAAGCTGCAGAGTTCTTCATAAAAAGGACTGTGTCTTGTATACTTTTACATTATCATTGCAAAGAGAGAGCTGAATATTACTTCTATAAAACACATGTAAAAGTTCCAAGTGATGAGAGAAGATACCATTTTAATTGCTATAGTAACATAAGATCAGATTGAGGCTTCAGACAGTTTCCACATGTATATTCTAGAAGGAAAATAAGAAATGTGTTATCAGAGTGGTAGGAAAATGATTATAGAAGAGTTAAGTGTTTTGGTAAACTCATTTCATTAATTATCTCACTATACAATAAGTTTCTAGGATTACTTTTAAATGATTTACTTGTCATAACTTCTGAAAAACTCAGCTCTTTAAGCAAAGTCCAGAGAAATCTACTCAGAAAGCCATTCTGCTCCTTTGTTTTATCCTGTTTAACCAGTGAATGGAAGACAATTTTTTGTTGTTTCTTGAACAGCAGTATTGATTGTGTCAAATTCATACAAAAAAATGTAGCAACGGAAAGAAAACCCAAATTATCAGGTTCCATATATGTTGGAAAAATAACTCTTAGGTGTCATAAGTAGTATAAAGGTACACAAGTGAAATATTGTGATATAATATTAATGTACACTTAAGTGTTCTGCCTAAGCTCTGCTTTTTGATTGACAACATAGGGATTTTGAAAGTTTCATTTCATAAACTTTGATACATGTAATTATATATATGTGTGTGTGTGTGTATATATATATATATTTAATTTTAAAATGGTAATAAAGAAACCAGTAAACCTTCACTCAACTAGGATGTTCCCTCTTACTTTTGAAGCTACCTGTGTGCTCCTTGCTGATTCCATCCCTTGTTTCCTTCCAAGAGTTAATCACCATCCCTCTTTTAGTTTCTTCCTTTATTTCTCCATATCCTGGGGTTTTAAAATTAACTGGCAGATCTTAGTTGATCAAAGGAAAATCTATGCAGTCTTTATCTAGGTAAACTTTGTTTTATTTTGTGTATAAACTCATGGAATAAAGTGCATTATTCCTAATGTATTAGTATATCATTTTGCCTTCTCCCTTAAGGTCAAGGGAAAGCTTAAATTTGGAATTTTTTAATAACAAGAAATTATTTTCTTCCTATGTCTTTTTGAAGAAATTGCACTAATGATAGGTATACATACATTGAAATAAAGTAAAAATAACTTATGTAAAACTAACTTATTAAACGTAAATATTGCAAGTGAAATTTTATCAAATTTTTATCTTATACAGAAGTTATGGAGAGTTGGGAGATGCCACTTATGCCATTAGCATTTAAATTATAATTTATATTTTGATGAGGAAATAAATATTTCTGTGATATTTGGAGCCAATCTTCTGCTGAGGTATATTCATTAGTAATACAGCTTCAAACTCTGCATGTCCCAAATGGACTCACAGACTTCTTCCTTCTGCGAATGGTGTCATAATTTTTCTAGACTTTTAAGAAGGCACATTTTGATTATTTTCCCTCTTTTTGTTTTTCACCATCCATCCAAATTTAAGCTCTCTTCCTTTCTTGCTTCAACTTTTTAAACTAGTTTCCTAACCAGGATGACAGTTGTCACATTTTTTATAAACTTATTCAGTTCATCATTAGACCTTTCAGCACCACCCTGCTTGGCATCTTGATAAGTTCTAGGAACACAGAAGTGAAAGACAGTGATTCCATCTTCAAGTATTTCCTGGATTCTATCTTCAAGTATTTAGAGTGGAAGTTAGCCTGACAAATACTGTAGAGCTTGTCAGGATTGTAATGGAGGTATGTTCCGGGCCTTCCGAGAGCGTGTAGGTATGGGCTCAGGGAGATTGTATTACAGGGATTTCCTGGAAAGACTGATGTATGAAGTTGTGTTTTGAATAAGTTAAGTGAGAAGGGAACAGTGGTTGTCTAGGCAAAGTAAACAGCATATTCAGATGAAGGGAGAAAGTTTCTCTTCCAGTTTCCCAATGGAATGTGAGTACACCTAGTAGTGTTATGAAGCCATCTCTAACTTTCTCTACTAGTCTTCCATCTCCAGCCAGAAGTAATTTTGTTTTTAAATTTAAAATGCTTTGCCTTCTAAATAACTCTTTTCCAGTTTCTTCTGGAGCTGTCACATCTCTCCTCCTATATTGCAGATATATAAACATAAATTATGTATGTTGCAGATATCAAATTTGCAATCCTTCTGCTTCAGCCTCTTGAGTCCCTAGGATTACGGGCATGCGCCATTGAGCTCAGCTTGTAGATATTTATTAACTTATCTTTGACTCTGTGTGGCATAGTAATTATTTCAAATAATTGCAAATTTTGAATGAGTGGACAAGTGAATGAGTGAAAGAATTCAAATATGTTGTCTCTTGAAATGGACATTCCCCCAAAAGAGACCTATGACAGGCAAAGTAAATGAAAATTGAGCTTAGGCTTTATGTCAAATGGCATATACTAGCTTCATCACTTAATTTCTAATTTACATTAGGTTATCTAATGACAATTCCTGCTTTGTTGAAAAGACTTCTGTATAATTTAGTAACTTTTTTTTTTTTTTGTACTGGAGATTGAACTCAGGGACACTCGACCACTGAACTACATTCCCAGCCCTATTTTGTGTTTTATGTAGAGACAGGGTCTTACTGAGTTGCTTAGTGCTTCGCTGTTGCTGAGGCTGGCTCTGAACTTGAGATTCTCCTATCTCAGCCTCCTTAAGTGCTGGGATTACAGGCTTGCGCCACTGCACCCGGCTTAATTTAGTTACTTTTTGAGCAGTTACTTTTAAGTTCTCATTGCTCTTTATGTTTTTCTCTTTTTATATATTATGAAGTGGCTTATTAATGAAGGGTAATATTTTTGTGGTCTGTGTGTCTATCAGCACCATTTCAATAATGCCAGGCTCATGTCATCATTACATTATTTTAGCATTTATGAGTCCTTAAATTTCTTGATCCTTTCTTTGAGATAAGTGGTTATGTAATTTTTCATTTATCTTTTGACAAAGCTAATGTTAAGTGTTTTGGTAACCCTTTACAAAGCTTTGAATGCACAAATCATGGATGCTATTTGCACACACATACATATATAAATTGGAGATATATTTCTAATATAAATTGTATATTATATACTAATATATATTATGTAATACAAAACATGTTCTTTTCGTAAAAACATCCCAACCATATTTTTAGATGATGACTTATTTTTGCTATAATCGTAGTAGCGAAAGTAATTTGGAAAATTAGTTCAGGTGAATATTTGGGTCACTTTGTAGAAACTTTGTGCTGAATCTCTTATTATTTTAATAAGCTAAATTTTACATACTTTTATTTTAAAAATCGTATAGTAATATTTGTTAGCTTCAGAATGATAAACTTTAGACATACCTCTGAAATAAATACTTATTACCAATTTGTATAAGTACATTTAAAATTATATGATAAAATGTATATTCTAATTATGGAATTTGGGAAAATATGGAAAAATAGAAAAGGGAACTATCATATTCTAGCTCAGTTTCCCCAAGCAAGTGCTATTGACACTTTGCCATATTTCTTTTTTTGTTTTGTTTTGTTCATGTAATGGACTAAACTGTACAACTTTTTAACCTGCTTTTTAAAATTTAAAGTCATTAAATTTCCTTACTACAAATCCATTTATTTATTTACTTACTTACTCATTCATTCATTCATTCATTCACTTATTTGGTACTGGGAATTGAAACCAGGGGTGCTTAACCACTGAGCCACATCCCAAGCCCTTTGTATTTTGAAAAAGGGTCTGATTAATGTGCTTAGGGCCTTGCTACGTTGCTGAGGTTGGCCTTGAACTTGTGATCCTCCTACCTCAGACTCCCATGTTTCTGGATCTTTTAAATGCTTAATAACTTGATTGTACTTTACTGAAAAGACTAATTATTTTAACATGGCTAGATTTTTAAAAAATTTTTTTGTTCTTTCTTATGAAAACTGACATAATTTTAAGCATTGTTTTGTTAAACTCTTTCCTACTTTTTATTCTTTTCTTAGGAAATATTCCTAGAGGAGAATTAAAGAGTTCCAAGATTAAGTATTATCAAAATTCTTGGTAAATATTGGCCAATTGCTTCCTACTTTTGTATATTTCTACCAATGACATTGAGGTATAGTATAATACTGAAATTGAATTTTGAGGAATTAATTTCTAAATTTTAATTTCAGTTAAATAAATGCTTAGTCACCATGTCCTAGTCTCTCTGCTAGGTACTGGATAAATAAAACCACAATGATAAGGTCCCTCCTCTCAGGGTAAACAGATGTGGAGTCAGCTAAATTACAGGTTGATAAGTGTCACAATGAAAGGTATCCTGAGTTCTGAGGTATAAGGAGATAACTGTTGAGTTGATGAAAGGTCAGGGACCCTTCTTGAAAGAACTGATATCTGCACTAGGTTTTGAAAATAATTAGTTTTGAATTTAGAGATAGATGAAAAAGAAACAAGTTAATAATTTATTGTGAAAAAAACATTCATGAGAAGTAAACAAATTGGAAAGTGCCAGTAGAGTGAACTAGATAGAAATACTTTCTAAACCTTGGTGATCCACTTACCGTGTGCAGTTCATGGAAGCATGCAAGAACTAATGAAAAGAAATGGAATTTTTTTCCTTTCATGGAATCATTAAGTGTGGCAAGATTTGTTTGTAATTAGGTGAATTAGGTGAATTCTGGGATTTTATATCACTGAGTAATTTAGGGATGAATAGCTGATAAAAGAGGACTAACTTCTGATCAGCCTCTCATTTTATTTAGCCTAGGAACAAAATTTTTTAAAAAAGTAAGAATGCCTAAGTGGAAAATAAAAAAATAACAGTTAATTAGAATAACGAATATTATAAGAATGCCCTAGAGAATCAGATTTGCATTTATAAACCAAAAAAACTAGTCTCTGCTGTTGCAATATTGAATTAATGGCTATTTTAAAAATATGTTTTAGACTTCTTAAATAAAAGTAAGATGTCTAAAAATGATACTGACGTGTACTGCCTCAGTGCCTATGTCTAGAATAGTGCCTGATACCCTTCACAGATATTTATTGAATAGATGGACGAATAAATTACTGCTAAGCTGTATTATCTTATGATTTATAGATATGCATTTAGGGACCCAAAACTTTTAGCATTTACTCAAATGTTGCCTTCCTCTTTTACTTTTTTAAAGAAAAGCTAAAAATTACACTGTCAAAGTCATTAAATAATGTAATTTTTAACTTAACACAACCTTGTGGTTGGAGAATAGTCAGAGCACTTAAATAATGGCAAAATAGTTTTTCGCTTAGTAGATAACTTCAATTCATACATTAATCCCTCTAGCGAGGCTCAACAATGCAATTTTTTTTTATTTTTAAAATGATCTTAGTAGCAATAAAAAAATTAGGATATAAGATTTCCCTTTTTTATTAGCATTAAGGTTGCATATTTGTAGTTTAAAGGAAAAAAGATCATTATTCATTGTAAATATATAATTTATAGTCAAATTTTCATTTTTTTTAAGTGGAAGTAGGAGTTTTGGGAGCAGAGCAGAAAGCCTTTTATTACCTTAAAAAACAGGGACGACGCAAAGTTGGTACAGTTATTAGAAAGTAAGTTGGGAAAATTCTAATTCCTGACCACAAGGAGAATTTGAGGGTCAAGGTGTACTCTTGTTTTCTGAATGTAGATCTCTTGATATCTTGCCATATTTTTTTATTCTAGTAGAATTATTTGCCTCCTATAAATAGGATTGACACCTACTTTTCTTGAATTCTGGAAATTAGTTTTGGAAAAAAGCTTTCTTTGGGTTAACTTTGCCTCTTCCTCCCTATGCATGTGTACAATCAAGAAAATACAAAACAAAATTTAAGTGTTAACCTTACTCAAGTCTGTTTGAAAGAAAAAAATCAGCATGCCTTATACTAGCATAGAACCAGTTACTGGGTTACCTCTGGCACTAAATTCTGCACTTAGTGCTAGTAATCATGATGTCTATAATCTGCCAGTGACACAATAAAAAGATGGCACTAAGGCATGAATAGAGATGGCTGAAGGACCACTGAAGTAGTCTATCTTATAAAATAATAATGGTTTTTAAACAGAATTAATATTTGTTGACTGTTTACAAACTAAAAAAAATTACTATAGGTTGGAGGCTTTAAGGTATATGTTTTGAAATAATCCAAACCAAATAAACCTAAATTTAGAAACACCAGTATTAGAAATATATAGTGAACACACACAAGGTCAATTTTAAAAATAGCACTTAGCTTTGAGAGTATAATTTCTCCTTCACCCTGCATGTAAATGATTTATTCACAGTCTATAATAAGCTTAGTGGAAAAATGGATAGAGGAAGTGAGAAATAAGTCTTTGAGAAATTCTTGTAGCTCACACTACTGCTTATTTAGCATCTTTCATTCAAGAATCTTGATTCCCCAGTTCAGTTCCACAGTACTTCTGGAGTGTGGGTGAGGGACACCCAGGGATTCCTGTGCCTGTTCCCTAACAGCCTGCCATCCCCCGGTAGCATGTTGCAGCTGTTTCATAGAGCATGTCCCATTCCTTCCTGTGCCAAGGAACAGAGGAGGCACATTACCCACCTGGGGAGATGGCACAAGGATTAGGAGAACAGGAGTGAATCACACAGACTAGAATTTGTCTAGGCTTGTGGGTCAGTAACTGTATTCCTATAAAAATGTTCTTTTTTATATTCTACTTTTTGCCAAGAAAATAAATTTTGCCTATTATATACCTATGAGAGCTTAACATTTAATAGGAATATGATAGCCTATATCTATTATTGATGAGAAAAGAAAGCAGAGTTAGCATCTTATCTAAAAGATACCAAAAAAGAACCCTTTGTGTTATTTCTTTCTTTTTTTTTGGTACCGGGGATTGAACTCAGGGGTACTCGACCACTGAGCCACATCCCCAGCCCTATTTTGTGTTTTATGTAGAGACAGGGTCTCACTGAGTTGCTTAGCATCTTGCCTTTGCTGAGGCTGGCTTTGAACTCGTGATTCTCCTGTCTCAGCCTCCCTAAGTGCTGGGATTACAGGCTTGCGCCACCACGCCCTGCTTGCATTATTTCTTTTGTATATATATTTTTAGTTGTAGGTGGACACAATACCTTTATTTAATTTATTTATTTTTATGTGGTGCTAAGGATTGAACCCAGTGCCTCACATGTGCTTGGCAAGTGCTGTACCACTGTGATACAACCCCCACCCCATTTACATTATTTCTATCAAAAACAATCTGTGAGCCTGGTGCAGTAGCTCACACCTGTAATTTCAGCTACTTGGGAGGCTGAGGCAGGAGGACTGCAAGTTCAAGGTCAGTCTGGGTAACTTAGGGAGACCCTTTCCCAAAAATAAAAAAGAATTAGGGGAGCAGTTTAGTGTAGTTCAGTGGTAGAAGGCTAGCCTAGCATGGGTGAAGTTCTAGGTTCAATTTGTAGTACCACACAAAACCAACAAAAGATGTTGGGATAGAGTCCTGAAGATTAGGGGCTGGGGATTTAGCTTAGTTGGTAGAGTGCTTACCTTGCATGCATGAGACTGTGGGTTCAATCCCCAAGCACCACAAAAAAAAAAAAGAGGCCTGAAGATAATAAAATATGTCCAGTTTCCACAGGAAAAAAAACCCCAATACACACAGGTAATCTTAGAGGAGATAAAGATGAGTACCAGAACAAAGTAATGTGATAATTCAGTATACTTGTCAATGAGTTTTGAAAGCAAGGAAAGTTAACACTGAGAAAAATAAGCTAAGCTGGATGGACAGAGGAAAGAAACACGAAGTCACCTGGGCGCAGGAAAGCACACAAGTGTTCAGGGACAAACCAAAAATGCCCTTTTGGGCAAAGGATAGAGAATTTGTATGGAAAATCAGGAAAGAAAGGATAAAATCAGGTATAGATCTTTGCCAAGTTGAGAATTGTATCTTAAATATATTGGAGGCACATTAAAGAGGACTTCTAAGTCCTTGCTTGGCAGGAGTAAATAAACTGAATGGATTGGCATAAAAAATGAGAGACATTGAGATTCTGACATCTTAAGATAGTGAGGGCTTTAGGGTGAGTTGAGGAGAACTGTAATTTTAAAATAGTAAATTGAGAGGTGAGAACTGATTTTGGTGAGGGAAAATGAAACGTGTTTGAAGTACAAGCAGTATATTCAGGTTAACATATCTAAAAGAGCTTTGAAATTAGGTGTAGTCCTTGAGAAAGGGCCTCAGAAGATGGTACCTTGTGCAGCACAGGTCACGAGCATCAGCTCTGAAGTCAGATTGCCAGGGTTCAGGACCTTGACCACTGCCTTGTCCTTGTGATTGTAAGCAAACTTTCTAACCTCTTGGTTTCAGTAGTCACTTTAGCAGCTATTTGCGATTCATTTACGTGGAGATGATAGTAAAGCTGTGCTGGTGTTGGTTTTGCTGTTGTTATTCTTCTCTATTATTTCTAGTCTGCATTTAGCAAGAGAGATGAAGCAGGGAGGTGGTTAGAAAGTAGAAAATTGGTGGTGAAAGCTGTGCTGGTGGATATTCACAGTGGAGAATAAACAGAAAAGAAGAATAAGAGGATTGAAGACAGTGGTGTAGAGAAAGTAGGGTCAAATTAAAAAAAATGGAAGGATATATATCAGAAAGGTAGGAAGGAAAGTAAGATAACAGCACTTTGAACTGTGAAGGAGGTAATTTTCACAAAGGAGAAGGTGACAGAGTAATGCTCAATGGTGTAGATAGGTAGAGAGAAATGAAGATCAATAAAAGGCCTTGGTGTTCCATATAGCAGATTTTCAGGAGTTTTTAGGACAGAGTCATGAGAATGTGACCAGTAATCTACTCTTTATCTTTACATCCCTGGAACCTAGCACATTGCATAAAATATGATGGATTAAAAAATAAATATTTGCTGAATGGATGGAGAATAAATGACTATTTTCTGGGATTAAGGGAAAAAAATGCAGATAACCTGCAAAAGCTTGTAGGAGCTAGAGAGACAGACATATAGTATAGAGTAACATCAGAGATTATCCAAGTCAAGGAAATTAACCAGGAAGAGTAAAACTGAAGTTTATTTGGAGAAAAGGAAAAAAAATAAGTAAGGAAAATAAAACATAATTTGAGAAAGAGGGCAAAATATTTGGGGACAGAGTCCTGAAAGAGGTAGGATATGAATGGAAATGTGAAAACAATTTGGGGAAAGACATTTTCTTCAGGGACAGCAGGATGGTGAGAAGATGGTGCATGTACTGAGAGGTTTCCGTGTGGAGTAAAGAACAGTAACAGTTCAGCTGAAAATAGGACAAGTGGAAGTGGTGTTGAGAGTCTTGAGAGAACAGATTTGAGATGGTCTTTGGGGATTGTAGAAAGAGTCAACCAAAAGCATTATGCAGTGGTGTTAACCTGAATGATTTGCAGGTGCAGCGAACATGGCCTTGAATTTGGCACCGAAGTGTCCAGAGAGGGCTCTTGCCACACAATGTGGCAAGGTAACTGTAGGGAATCTGGCATTTAAAAAATATTTCAGGAGAAAGAAATTTCTTTTTTTTTTCTTTCCTTACATTATTTTTCCTTAATGCATAAATCTTTAAGTAAGAATAGAGCAGCTGCAATTTAAATTGAAGGTAGGTAATAGCAAAAGCCCTTGCTGTTGTTATTCTCTTCTGTTATTTCCAGTTTGCATCTGGCAAGAGAGATGAAGCAGAGAGGTGGTTAGAAAGTAGAAAATTGGTAAGAAAATTTTTTTCTCCACAAGTAACCGCTAAAATGATATTATTTGGAATGTTTTTACCTGAAAGCAAAGCCTAGGAGATCTTGTATTTACAATTTAAATTGGCTATTTCCCTTTCCATTCAATTTCATTCAATTTCTTTGCATAAACAAAGGACTCTGCAGGCAGCTTTTGATAATTCAGGTTTGTGCATAATTTTATTAGTATGAAAAAAGTGCTTTTTATGGAGAAAAAAGATTATTGCAGATTGGAAATAGGCATTAAATATGAGAAAAGACAAAAGGTAGACATGAGCTCATTCATTCTGGCTGTTCTGTTATTTCTTAGACCTTGCTTACTCTCTCTCTCTAGTTCAGTAACTATGATGATAAAATCTTTGGGTTTGGTAGGTTTTACCAAAAGCATTGGTATCCTTAAATTATTTTTTAAAAAGTCTATGTCCTTTTTCAGTTTGTTTTTCTAAGTTCACTACAAAGGCTTATTTTGCCTCCCAAGAAAAGTAATGAAACCCAAGTATTGTTATTGTGGTAGATGTGATTGGGATATGTTTTTTTTTTTTTTTTTAGTTTTTACAGAAAATGTTTTTAACGTTCCCTATCCTATTTTCCAACCTCACTTCACCTTTGGTATTTCTATTGATGTTTAATATTTAATTGCTGCTACTTTTCCCTCCATCAACACATTTCTCACAATCAAAACAATACCTTAAGAATTTTTGTTCTAGGAAAAAAAGGTATTTTCTGTATACTTTTCCTAGTTTATCACTGCTCTTGAAGTATATGGGAGACATGAAAGTGGCAGTAGAAATGGGATATATTTTGGAGGAAGAAGATATAAAAGATGCTGATTGAAAGATAGTAGTGTGAGGAAAAGTGCTAGCATATATACTTGTAATAAAAAAATTTATACACACACATTCACACATTCAAGAAATATAGTTTATGATATAGACAATATCTTATGGTATAGTACAGGAATTACTATAGTGATTACTAACCTGATTATAACTCTTGTACATTAAATTAATAGGGAAGAAAATTTTGCAATTTAAATATTTGATGTTTGAAAAAGAAATGGAAGAGTTTCAGTGAGAAAGTGAATTGTGTCCCCTTCGTGTATGAGAAAAAGAGATGTCCTATCATATGTGAAAGTTTTTATTTAACCATTATTTTAAGTTAGCTGTTCCTAGAGGTGAAAGGAGCATCTATTTCATGTCAAAGAAACATCATTCCAATCTACTATTGTATGATCTCTACTCATGTCAACTATTGCTAGAAAGATTTTAGCATGGAGATCTTTCTTTGTCATAGATTTTTGTTACATTATTGATGCAGATGGGTATTTTTCATTTAATTGGATGGAAAGTTTCATAATATTCTTACAGTCGATCTGTTTTTTCTGTTCCCCCCTTGTGGGCAAGATGTTTCCTTCTGCACATTATTTGGCAGCTACAGCAGATACTCAGGCAATTGACACTGGCATAAAGTTTGCTAAGCTTTTGCTTTTGGGCTGGGAAGCTGTTTGTGGGGAGTGATACGTCAGGACACTGAGAAGTAGGCTGAAGTTGTATTTCATCCAAATCTTGAATAAGTTGGATAATCGGTGAGAAGTTGCCATCTTAATCTTTTAAATTAAAGAGTGAATTTAGGATTCTTTGAAAACCTAACAATGCAACAGCCCCCTTTTGTTCCAGTGAAATTTGAATGTTAAATTTCAGTTCTTCTGCAGCATTGTATTTTCTTGACCTGCCTAACAAAACAGGACCAACAGTCTATGAAGGGCTTCCATGTACTGTGATCCTAGTGCCATGAACGATATAGGAGTGGACAAGAACAAGGAAAGATGATTTTTTTAAAGGACATTCTTTTTTTTTTTTTTCTGGTACTAGGAATTAAATTCAAGGGTGCTTAAACACTGAGATACATCCCCAACTTGTTTTATTTTGAGACAAATTTTCACTAAGTCACTAAGTTAATGAGGCTGGCTTTGGACTTGTGATCCTCCTGCCTTGGCCTCCTGTGTTGCTGGGATTACAGGTGTGCACCACAGTGCCTGGCTTTGAAGGGATATTCTAATTCACAGTTAATATTTATTTTTACAGAAGAAAAAACCATGGCAGGATATTTGTATATGTATGTATTTACAACTGTATATTTTTTCAAGTGAATTGATATTGTTTTCCACATTAAAAGGCTGTTTTAATAGTCCTTTTAAGCCTTTCAGAGTTAACTCTTATTATGGTTTGGATACAAAATATCCCTCAAAAGTTCATGTGTGAGACAATGCAAGAAAGTTCAGAAAAGAAATGATTGGGTTAGGAGAGCCTTAACCCAATCAGTGAATTAATCACCTAATGGGAGGCAGGTGGGGTGTGGCTGGAGGAGGAGGGGCATTAGGGGATGTGGCTTTGGGGTATATATTTGTATCTAGCAAGTGGAGACCTCTCTCTGCTTTCTGATCACCATGTGAGCTGCTTCCCTGTGCCACACTCTTCCTCCATGGTGTTCTGCCTCACTTACAGCCCCAAGGAATGGAGCCTGCTGTCCTTGGACTGAGACCTCTGAAAACGTGAGCCTCCAGATAAACTCTTTCTCCTCTACAATTACTCTGATCAGATCTTATAGTCAGAGCAGTGAACAAGCTAACTAAAACAACTTTCTCAAGAATTTTTTGGTTACAGGGAGAAATTCATCTTGGAAAAGTTTGCCTGAGTGTGTAGAATAGTGGGGGTAAGGAGGATACGGCTTAGTAGTAGAGTGCTCACCCAGCATGTAAGAGTCCCTAAGTTCAGTCTCTAGTACAAAGCAAAACAAAACAAAACATTGAACTAGTGAATGCCTACTAATTTTATTTCATTATATTTTTATTATTATATTTAGGATATAAAAACAAAGTTCCTAAGAAGGAGCTAGAAGGATCATGAAAAATACCAATTACGTTTTTTCATTATCTACTGAAAGCATGACAACACATTAAAAATATATATACATTTTTTTTGCATTCACTCATTGTGTAATATCCCATTTTCATTAAAAAAAAAAAAAGGGTTGGTAAGTCAACTGGAAATACAAGGCTGGCTAACTTTCCCACACATACTTTCTCCCTTGTGGTTTTTTATATGGTATATTTAAACAACCACATGAAATCATTCTGTGTGGAGGGTGAATTGGCAAGGAATATTTACAGACCATCTTGAATAATATTAAGGTCTAATTAGGGAGCTGTCACAAAACTATGTATAGTGATTTTATGGATAGGAATTTATTGTTTTATTTACTTTAATTTTTCCTCCTCAGAGTAATGATTTTCAAAGAAAATACTTTGATACTTCACTCATTCTTTTGATGTATAAAAGCTATGATTTATCACCTCTTTTATAGAGAATTGGAAACTTTCTAACATTAGTAAAATGACCTTAGGCAATTTAATTAACTTATGATTTGACAAAATCTTATTTCTTAAGGTTGTAAGAAATAATAGGAGCCTACAAAGAACATTATCTTAGGTATATATATCCCATGTGACTATGGCTTCTCAGATAGAATAAGTTGGAAATGCATGGTACTAGACCTTGCCTAAAGTCATTTTCCTAAATGAGGTCTTTCTCTCCACTTGTTTTCAATGCATATTCTCATTTATTAGAGAGTTTGATGTTTTGCTTTGGATACGTTTCCAGTTTTTATTTATTATAAAGGAATATTACCTTTTGAAGATATTCACAACTAGATGACATGAAATATTCACTAAAGCATTGAGAAAATGCTGTCTATGCCTTAACTAAAATATGAAGGAGAATGAAGGATATATGCAATTAATAAATTCTTTGTATTGTGAAAATGCATATAACATGAAATCTGTTTTAATCATTTTTAAGTGTACAGCTCATTTACATTAAGTACATTTGTATTATACAATTATCACTACTATCCATCTCTGGAACTTTTACATCTTCCCCAAACATCTGTACCTGTTTACCAATAACTCCCTGTTCTTCTCTCCTCCCAGTTCCTAGCAACCACTATTTTTCTCTCTGTCTCTCTTAAATTGAATACTCTAGATACCTCATATAGATGAAATCATACAATATCTGTTCCTGGGATTAGGTGAATATTTCAAAGTAAAATTACAGTTATGAGTGCAAAAGAAAGCCAAGAGAAGCCCTCTTCTTGAGGTCTATGTTCTGTTAGCTTTTATTTTGTATTTTTAAGGTCTCTTTCATTCAAGTAATAATACTGTAGCTCTACTGTATCCATGTGATAAGCTTATTATTGACAGTGACCTCTAATGTGCTTTCAGAATTATGGGGATATTATTGGTGAAGTTCTTTTTATTCTACAAGTGAATCAGTTGACTATTTGGATTGACAGTTTAGGTCTTAGATTTAAAATTTCATATGGATTATAGATGAGAGAATATTTCTAAATGTTTTTGTTGAGTAGTCATATAAAGATGGCAGTAACTTTTTGAGTCTTTGCAAAACTCTAACAAAAAGGATAATCAAAAAGATATTTCTCATTTTTATTAGTTGTAATATTCAAAGTATTAAATAATTTATTTTGTTGAAAGTTATGGGAACTCTTATTTTTTGTTACTATTTGCCAAGATGATAGTGTTAATATGTTTACACAGATATTCTCTCTTTAATACCATTTGATTTTATCTGTCTGGTCTCTTTGTTTTTCCTTCACTTTTAATTGTTTACATAAAATTTAAATATTTCTTGGCTATCTCATTGATTTTTGCAAAGTTGCTGTTAAGTTACTCTATGTTATAATGTTTATGAGTTTTATTTCTTCATTATAGGGTGGAAATAAAATCCTTCTCAGGGTAGAGAATCAAACAATTTAATATGAAGACACTGCAAATTGTAAGGCACCATATACATTTTATTTACATCTACAAATTATATAGAATTGCATATTACACAAGTTTTTAAAGGCAAAATTTTACATATATTCATGTTATATTTATATACAATTAATGTAATATTATATTATCCTTACTAGGCTCCTATAAGATATTGATGTTGCAGTTCATTTAATAGGTAGATAATTTTATTGTGTTTTGTGGACATGTATTTTAATTCTTATATATCTTGGATTATTTTTGGAATCTACTTCATTAATTTGGTGATTATAAATTATAACAGAAGTTGTCACATAAAATAATAAAAATACTTAGCTTATTAAGTTGATCTCTCTGCTTTTTTTTTTCATTTTCCTAAAACTTAGAAGTAAAATTGGCTAAAATTTTATTTTTTAGGCATCTTAAAAAGTTTTAGTCACATTTTACAGGGGATTGAACCCAGTGGTACTTGACCACTGAGCCACATCCCCAGCCTTTTTTATATTTTTATTTAGAGACAGGGTCTCCCTAAGTTGCTAAGAGTCTTGGTAAGTTGCTGAGGCTGGCTTTGAACTTGGGATCTTACTGCCTCAGCCTCCAGAGCTGTTGGATTACAGGTGTGGCCACCACACCTGGCTATTTTGCTTATTTTTTCCCTCAGTTTTTCTTTTGAAATGACATGACCAGGCGTGCATAGCATTTAGAGAAATATGGGCACAGTCAAATGTGTTCTTCCATCAGCTTTTCAAATTTATCATACCTTGTTAAATCTGAAAGTTGGCCATTTTGCTAATCTGCCCTTCTAGGCTGTCAGCTTCTTCTTGAAATGGGGAAGCTGCTTTGAAATTAGTGCTGGGTCTTCCTTCTCTCTTATTTTCAATAGATAATGCCGAGCAATTTGAACTCTGATTTGTGTATATATTAAGTGATGTAAATATATGCCATATACTTGGGAAATTATTTTTGAAAGAGTTAAAAATCCAAGAAATTTCTATGAGGATGAAAAGAAGCAATATAACATACTGTGATAGAATGTAGTTGAGTATTATTTTGTAAAGTTGTTAGCCATTATTCAGTAAGTAGCTCTATGACTTTCTTTCCATATGTCTGCCCTGAACTATATAAAGTAAAAATCACCACATGGTTTTCCATGCCCATTTGGTGCTTTATTTTAGAAAAAGCTAAAAGAAAAAGGTTTAAACAACTGAATTAATCTCCTGTGACCAACATCCAGAATAAAGTTTTAAAACTACTCTTTATCTTCTGTGTTTCAGGGATTCAGTTAATACAGATTTTATTTTTATGTTTTATCTTCAATTGAAAGCTGAAATACAGCAACTACCTCCATTAAGAAAATGTTAAATGGGAAGATTTCAAAGAAATTCCTTGTTTTAAAAATTCTATTATAGAACTTGGGTAAGAATATTTTTATTTAAAAATTAAAGTTTTTTTTTACTTAAAAATAACATATTTTGTTTTCTGTTAAGAGACAGAATGGAAACTTGTTCTCCTTTGTATGTATTAGGCCTAGCCCTTGGCTGGCCAGTGGTTGAGTCATGAATAAAGTTACTTTGTGTATGTATTTGAAAAGACAAATTTCAAATAATCACCTTATAAAGAGGCTTATTATAATTAGATGTGCACATTACAGTTTACTCATGAAAAAAATGTCATTTACATAATTTCATACTTTAAAAACTATATACTTGAGCAGATATGTATCTCTGTATTTAAAAAAGGAAATGATTTTTTCTCTTTATATAAAAACATGTAACTTTATTTTTCCCAATAGCTCCTGCTTTTAGAATTACATCTAAGCTTTTAAAATAGTGGTACATAAATTTCTGGTAATTTCAACATTATTTATATTTTATTTGGATTTATGCTTATGTTTGATATTTTGACTTTTCCTTTTACTTGAGGACTTTTATCATATATATATATATATAATTTTTTTTTTGGTAATAGAGATTGAACTCAGTGATACTCAACCACTGAGCCACATACCCAGCCCTATTTTGTCTCAGTGAGACAGGGTCTCACTGAGTTGCTTAGTGCCTCGCCATTGCTGAGGCTGGCTTTGAACTCGCGATTCTCCTGTCTCAGCCTCCCAAAATGCTGTGATTACAGGCGTGTGCCACTGCACCCAGCCCATTTAGCATATTGAAAGCAAAAAGTGGCTGAAAAAAGGCAATAAAACACCAGATGCTCAGTTTAGCAATTTAAAAAAAAAAATTGCACTTGCTGAGAACCATTTTTTAAATTAGACTAGCATCTAATTATTCTTTGATCTTTCATTTGTGGTGGTTGTGCCTAGACATTTACAAACTAAAGAAAAAAAATGCTTACACAGGAGAAAAGACATTGTGGACCAAAATTCTTTTATAAATACAAGGCAACTGCTATTATAGGTATGTGGATTTCTTTTGGAAATCATTTGGAAGCCTTACTAAATGGCACTTTTCCTGATTCATTTTTGCCAAATCACACTTAAGTCATGAAGCACGCAGCTTTGTCATTTGCACATACAGTTCACATCACCTGTAGCTCTGTACTAGTTTACAATCTCTCCCTTCAAAACTTCTTCAGGCGTTAAATCTGCCCTACGTGGGCTTTTCCTTAATATTCATTACATATTTACATTAAGTTTTACCCTCTGTTGATTTCAAATCATTTGTAAACTATACAATAAGTACCCTTTAGTCTTTTTCATTGTATATCCCTGCTTGTGTGTTTGTGTGTGTGTGTGTGTGTGTGTGTGTGTGTTGTATGATACACTATATAGATGAGGTACTTATTAGTTCTAAATAAATGGCATGAACCTTTCAAGGAAGAATGCCATAGCCTTCTCATCTCTAAGCTGCGGCCATTAGTTTAAGGAAAAACACCAGATGAGGGGTGATGGTGGGGTGAAGAAAAGGCAAACAGACATACATACACAGTAAAAGCTGGGGCCAGGTGGATATCCAACCTCTGATGGAGATGGACTGACCCAGAGCTAGCTTAGCATGCTTATTATATAGATTTCATCAAAAGGTTATTTGTGAGAAAATTTCAGCAAAGCAGGTAATCTGAAGGACACAGGACTGGTGAGACATTAGGGTCATCTTTTTATGCTCAGAATTCTCTATCCCTAGGAGCTGGTGCCTTAACTCAAGGTCTCAAGTGATATAGCTACATGCGTTTGTACACAGCCTCTCCTCTGATCAGTGTCACCATAGCAACTGGGCCATCTTTACCTGTAACTTCACATATGAAGTTTGCAGTGCAAATGCAGCCATGAGGGATTCCGAAAGATCATGATTCAAATCACTACTCTCCACACAGGAATTGGTGAGGAGCTAATGGAAACTCAAATTAAACTTCTCTTGTTTGAATAATCTTTAAAAAGTCACACTTCAAAGATGACCAAAGCAAGATAGTTATAGAAAGTAAAACTGTAAAGTTCTTTAAAAGGAATATATTCCAAAAGAAAAGGTCAGCATACTATAGTGATACATGAGTACCCATGTTTATAGCAGCACAGTTCACAACAGCCAAGTCATGGAACCACCTTAAGTGTCAACAGAAGAATAGATAAAGAAAGTGTGATATATATATACAAGTATATACACATAGTGAGTGTACACATACACACACACATACACATACACACACAATGGAGCTTTATTCAGCTATAGAAGAATGCAGTTATTTCATTTGCAGGAAAATGGTGGACCTTGAGAACATCATGTTAAGCAAAGTAAGCCAGACTTAGAAAGCCAAGGGTTATATGTTTTCTCTTATATGTGGAAGCTAGAGAGGAATAAAATAAAAGCATCTCAATGAAAATTGGAGGGAGTTCAGTGGGGAAGAGGAGGAAGGGGACCATGGGGAGGGAGGAGAGGAGGACAAGGGTAGATACTAGGGATTGGAATTGATAAAATTATATTATGCACATGTACAAACATGCCACAATAAAATCCACTATTCTGTATAATTATTATGCACTTAAAAAGGATATATTAAATGGAAGCTCTATCAGAACTAGTATTTGCTTTGAAGACTAACCTAACCTGTGGTAATGCTAAAATTTCTACTGTGTCAATATTGTGTTTTATAACTCATTTTCACCCCCATTCCTATAGAATCATGCCATTTAATAACTGGGCAAGAGTAAGCTGGAGAGTTTGTAAAATTGCTTTAGTCAAAAAAATTCCCAGTTGTGGATGCAAGACTTTTGCCATTTAATTACTTCTAGAGGTCTTGAATTCATACAAACTAATTAAAATATGTAAAAATATGTGCACTGCCCTGTAACTGATTCCACTGTGAATTAATACCATTTTGATTAAAGACAGATTCATTAAAAAGTTTTTTTGAATTTAAGAGAGTTCAGCCAACAATACAAGAGACACCACAGTGGTCATGTGGCAGTGCAAGTGTTTTGACATTGAAAAGAGTGGCTGGTGCCCAATCTACGTACCACTGCTAGAGTCCAGTTGCCTAATATTAAAGATGAGGAGACGAGTGAAACGAGCCACCTGACAATAGCAGTCATGGAAGTTGGCGAGAGAAGGTGTAAATGTGATATCTTGCATATAGTATGTACAAGTGATACAACAATAAACAGGTAGAAAAATATCTGTCATTATTTACTGTGCTAAAGGAGGGTCATGGGGTAAGGTGAACCAGCCAGTGAGCAAGTAAAGGAAACTTCTTATGAGGAAAGTGATTTAAATGGCAGCACTTTCAATATTTACTGTAGGTGGATGAAGGAATTAAAATAAAGCCCTTAAATTCCACAAATCAGGTTAAGGACATTTGTAACAGGAAAGATCCTCAGTTAGAAGCCTGTAAATTATATGGTTTGGGTTCTTTTGTTTTTGTTCCTTGATGAACTTATTCGAGGTTAAGTGTTCCTCTATAATATTAACTAATGGGTTCATTAATTAATATAACACATTATAACCACTGTTTACTGAGCATATACTTTCAAGGAATAAGGATGCTGGGTGAAGAAAAGAGTTTAGGTCCTCTTGAAGCTTATAGTCCATGAAGATGTGTAGAGATGTTAATAAGTTTATCTTTGTCTTTTTGGGGGCTGCTATAACAGAGTACTATAGCTACTATAGTTTATAAATAATAGAAATTTATCTCTCAGTTCTGGAGCCTGAGAACCCAAGATTGAAGCACTAGTGGATTTGCTGTGTCGTGAGATTTGCTTCCTGTTCATAGCCTGCTTTCTTTTCCATGTGGCTACATGGTGCAAAGGGCAAGGGAGCTTTTTGGGGGCTTCTTTTATAAAAGCACTAATCTCATTCATGAAGGCTCTGTCCTCAGGGTCTAATCACCTCCCCAAGACCCATCTCCAAACACTTTCACATTGGACATTAATGTTAACGTATTAATTTTGAGGAGGCACAAATGTTCAGTCTAGTGAAGATAGCAAAGTACTATCACAGTGAGGTAATAGAAATTGATTCAGCAAAGCTAATATTAGATAAGGCCAGTGGAGGGGTTTCTCTGAGGGCAGGGCATTTGAATTGAGGCTTAAGGGAAGAGAAGAAGCTGGGTAAGAGGCATAAGAAATGGAAAATGGACAAATGGACATAGAACAGAAATTGGCATAATGGAACAAAAGGAGCCCCTGTAGCTCAAGTGCAGTTAGTAAGGGTAGAAGAACTGACTTAAGTTGCCCTGGTATGCAGGAGCTACAGCATGGAGGAGCTTGTGGGTCATGGTAAGAGGTGTGGATTTTATCTTAAGGTCTATGCTCAGCATTGAGATAATTTAAGCAGGGGCACATTGATCTAACTCTTGTTTATAAAACAATCACTCTGGGCTTCCAGGGTGATAGATTGGAGGAAAGATGTAAGAATTAGTTATATGAGGTATAAGACTAGTAATAAGACATGAAGTAGTACAAGGAAGACATGATGCTGATGACTTAAATGAGAGTTTGAGGGATTTTTTAAAAATCTGCAATTATTTTGGCTGCAAATTTAATCCTGTGTTTTTCTATTGTTCCTTGAAAAGCAATTTTACAGTAATCACTATTTTTTAATCACAACTACAATGCCATAAGAGGCTTTTTGTTGTAACCTACTGTGGCAAGAAATTAGTTTTAGAAGAATCGCATAGGTACTTAGCTTTGATTGTATTAGGCATGTTCTTTGGAAAACTTTGATTATTAATGAATTAATAATAGAGTTTTTTGAGTGGATTCCTCCATGCACTACAGGAAGTGCTTTCTATCCATTATCTTATTTAATCTTTATGACAAACCTATGACATAAGTGCTGTTACTAACTCCATATTGAAAGTAAGGAAACCAAGAAACTGAGAAGTTAAGAAATATCCCAAAGTCACAAGGAGAAGAAAGTATGCGGTCAGAATTAGAAACTCATTCTTTCTGATATCACAGCTTGAAAACTTAAAAACCTAGAATATCTTTATTGAGATATAATTTACATATTAATACACAGATCTTAATTTAACGAATGTGGGCAGTTGTATGTACCTGTTAGCTGTGTTCCCAAATTAAATATAGAACATTTCTATCACTGCAGAATGTTTCTTTGTGGCCAGTTCTGGTCAGTTCTCCAACATCCTTCTATCACAGGCAACTACTTTCCTATTTCTATGGTTATGTGTCAGTTTTTCCTTTTGGGCTTCATGAGAAAGGAGCCAAATGGTACGTGGTATTTTGAAACCCGTCTGTGTTGTTGCTCATTACTTACTGCTTCTTGGTGCTGAGGAATCATATTCCCTTCTATGAATACAGATCCATTCACCTGTAGGGGGACATTCAGATTGTTTCCAGTTCTTAGCCATTTTATGAATAGAACTCTACGGGCATTTGTGTCCAAGAATATATATTTTCATTTTATTGGGTAAATAGAAGGAGCAGAACTTCTGGATAATAAGGTACACTGTATGCTTACCTTTTAAGGAGGCTGCCAAACAGTGCTCTGAAGTGGTTGTAGCATTTAGTGGTTGTAGGACTAATGATGTAATGCATCTTTTAATATGTTTACTGATCATTTTTACATCTGTGTGTGTGTGTGTGTGTGTGTGTGTGTGTGTGTAAGTGTTTAGGACTTTTACCCTTTAAAAAAATTGGGATTCTTTGTATCTTTATGGATGACTTCTAAGAACTCTTTACATCTCTTAAATATAATTTCTTGTCAGATATGTACCACAAATATGTTCTTTCAGACTGTGGTTTGCCTATTTATTTCCCTAGGAGTGTGTCTTTCGATAAGCAGAAATGCTTAATATTGATGGAAGTCCAATTTGTCAGTTTTGTCTTTCATAATAACAGCTTTCTCTGTCCTAAAAAACATTTGCCTGCTTCACGGTTCCCAAAATTTTCTCTTCAGTTTTTGTCTTAGAGATTTACTTGAGCTTTAGATTTCCATCTGTGATCCATTTAGAATTTATTTTTGTATATGGTATAAGGTAAAGGGAAAGGCTCATTTTTTTTTTTTTAATCGAGTTGTCCCAGCATCTTCATTGAAGATTCTCTTCCTCATTTAATTGCTTTGGTGCCTCACTTAAGTCAGCTGTCCATGCATGTGTGGGTCAGTTTCTGGAGACTGTCCTGATTCATTCATGTGTCCTTATGCCAACACCACATTATCTTATGAACTGTTATTTAATTGAGTAGTGTATGTTGTCTAATTTTGTTCTTTTTGACCTAGTTTCAAGTGTCCAACTTTTTTTCACTTTCATATGAATTTTAGAAATGGTTTGTCACTTTCTGTAAAATATAACCTGTTGGAATTTTTGTTTGGATAGCACTGGATCAACAGGGTAATTTTGTGAGTATGGACCTGTTACATCCTCTGATCTATTTATATTATTCTTTCTCTGCCCTTATTTCATAGCATAGACTATATGATCAATTACCACTAGCAAACATAAGATCCTGTCGCTTTTCAAGTGTGCCGAAACATGGATTCTCAGAGGAATCTATAAATTTATTATTGGGAGAGGTCATCTCAAGTAAATGTGTGTGGACATTACATTGCCTTACATTAATAAGAACAGTTTAAACTTAATCATTCTGTTTGGTTTTGAAGAAACGTCACTTTGCAAAAAATGTACAACCCTTTGGCTCCTAATATATATATTTTTTGTGTTATTGTAAGTATGACATCTGTAGTTTAACTCCTTTACTGAATAAAGCTGGTCTGTGACCACTAGTGTGTTCAAACACTTTGCAAAAGTGCCAGGCAAGCTCTCTACCACTTAGCTACAACCCCAGCCCCACCCCACCTTTTAATTTGGTTTTGATTCCTACTAAGTAGGTAAACTATACCACAGCATACATTTATGTATCTATTATATATTATAATATAAAATATTACATATTATTTATATATTGAATACTATATATGTGAATACTATACAAATATATGAATATATATATGCACACTCTCTGTATATATGCAATACTGTATATTTGAAATCAGTGTCCATTTTATATTAAGAATTTTTTCCCCTTTTATTGGACTTGAAACTATTGTTGACTTAGCAGAATGAAGCTCCATAAGTTTTTTCTGAAGCCCGTAGTAGAAGTTAACTTATGGACTTAAGAGACTTATTACTACTTCACCAAAATATGTATTGGATTTTACTTTTAGTTCCTATATAATAGCTAAGTTTCACTATGTTCATTACATAAGGTATTATGTCACATCCTTTCTCATGTTGTTGTTTGGAATGTGTGACTAATTGATAAAAATGGTTACCTATTTGTAAATATATCAGTTATCAGTGTAAGTCAGAAGTGGGTGCTGGAAAGGAATGAAGAATGCATGGGAGTGGGATTTAATGGCTCTTTATCTTTTGTTTAAGCAAACAAGTAATTACTAGGGTGAGATTTACTTTATTTTTTTTTTCAAATACTAATGAAAATTACAATTTTGGTCCCAATACTTGGCTTAAATAGTTATGCTGGGGGGTGGGTGCAGTACTGGTGATTGAAGCCAGGGCCTTGAGCATGCTACACCTCATTCTTCGCCTAAATTAGGCATTGTTAGTTAAATTAAATGATTAAATTAGGCATTATTAATTACCTTAGACTGATGATTTCCTATCCTCCCCACCCCATTTAGAAAATGAGTTGTGTGTGAGAGTTTATACTTCTGCATCTATTTGTGCAAATTTTAGTAATATAGGGATTAAATAGGGCCTCACTTCTTTGGTGACATTTAGGGGATGATATTTAGGGGAATTAAATATATGCTACTGGGTTCTAAATTGGGAAGCTATGCAGGAGCCAATGCTGTATTGTTAGGAATTTTATTTTACAAGGAGAGTGTTTCACTTGCAACACTGTAGAGAGATACAAACAAATTTTATTTTTCCCTCTCCAAGGCAAATTTCAATCTGCCTGTTTTCCTTATAGATCAGTTAACCAGTAATAGAAGTGCTCATAATTTCAAAAGGTTTTTGTGGGTACTTATTTGTGAAAACAGAAGATCAATTCTATAAGGGAAATCCAGTTTTTAAAAAAAGTTTTCATAAGATTTTCTAACCATTCCACTAAAATACTCAGTATTGTGCTTGAACTTAGCTATTCTGTTTCGTAGGTTCTTTATTTCCTATTTGAGTTTTACCTCTCTGTGAGAAATTTAATTTTACTTTTTATAATTAAGCATAAAAGCTTTAAAAATATTAATCCAAATAAAAGGAATCTGATAGCAAAATTAGATTTATTAGGATTTACATATTGAAAGTCAGATATGATGGTCCATGTGTAACTTGAAGTGTCCATTTTCGGGAAGTAGTCTAAATGAAAAGCTGCTTATCATGCTGAAAGCTGCTCTGACATTAAAACAGTTGCATTTTTAAAATGCACAGTAATTGACTTTTCACATCATCACATCTTTCTCTTTTGAAAATTGATATTCTTGTCAAGATGACTGTTGCACATTCTACCAAATAAAATTGATAAATGTATTGATTAGCTAGGTCCTTTTTCCTACTTCTGGGAAATGAAAAAGAGGAGAGAGAAAGAGAGTGTGTGTGTGTAGGGTGTGGTGAGTCTGTATAGCTGTGTACATATTATTATAATTGCTTTCAAATACAGTAAATTTTGAAAATAACTTCTTTAGTTTTTAAGGAACAACAACCTTTTCATCACTGCCAAATTTCTTGCTTGTTTTCTATGGAGTAGGATATCAGAACAAGCAATAGAATGCCTGAGAATGTGCTGTTATTATTAGCAATATCTGAGAAAACAACTGAGAAGACTGAGTCATATTTTCTTTTCAAAGAAAAAAAAATTTCTTTCAGGTTTCACTTTGTTGATATAAAATTGAGAGAAAATGTATTCAATCCTGGTAGCATAGGATATGATGCTATTGATAGTGTATGATGCTATTGCAAAAAAAAGGCACATTTTTGGCTTTAAAAACCTTTCTCTCTACTTATAAAATGAATATACATTGATCTATCATTTTTAGAGCAGCTTTAGGTTCACAGAAAAATTGATTTGAACACATAGAGGGTTCCTGTGCACGCCTTCCCTCAGTGACATAGCCTCCACCACTCTCTACATCCTGCACCATGATGGTATATTTCTTAAAACTGATGAGCCTACGTTAACACATTAGTATCCCACAGAGCTTTTTGCTTCCATTAGTGTTTCATATTGGTGTTGCATATCTTTTGCATTTTGACAAATATATAGTGACATGTATCTACCACTGCATTATTGTACAGAATAGTTGCACTGTCCTAAAAATCTTCTGTGCTCTGTCTCTTCATTCCTCTCCCCTCCCTCATATCTGGCAACAAATAATCTTCAATCTCCATAGTTTTATCCTTTCCAGAAAGTAATATACTTGACTCTGCTTCTTCTAAAACTGTGAATAAGTAGAATTATGCAAAACTCTTTTGTATGACTACTTTTATTCAAAATAATAGTTTTGAAATTCATCCATGTTTTGTATTGATCATTAGTTAATTCCTTTTATTTAAAATTGTATTCCATTGTATGAATATCACCATTTTATTGGCAGATACATTGCTTGGTTCTAGTTTGGAGGCCACTATGAATAAAAATGTAAGGGACATTCTTATTCCAGGATTTTGGCAGACCTCTTGTCTTTTGGTTAAATTTCTAGGACTAGAATTGTTTCATTCTACTTTACATATGATTAGAATTACAAGAACATGCCAAGTAGTTCTCAGAGTTCCAGTTGCTCCAAAATCCTAACCAATATTTGGTATTATTGGTTATTTAATTTTAGTGGGTATGATATTTTATCACATAGTTTTGATTTGCATTCTCTGATGTCTAATAATATTAAACATTTCATATATTTAGTGGCCATCTGTAAACCTTTTTATCATGAGGCATAATTTTTTCTTTATTTTATTTTAAATTCAATGTTCTATTTTAAATTCAGTTGTTCTACTTTTAAATGTAAGTTCTTATTTAGTTCTTTATGTATTCTGTACATAAGTCCCATATCTTGTAAGTATTATGGAATATTTTCTTCCAGTCTGTATATTGCTTGTTCATTTTAGTAACAATGTGTTTTGCTGAGAATAGTAAAATTTTGATAGTTTAATTTATCAGATTTTTTTTTTTTTTTTTGGTACTGGGGATTTAACTCAGGGGCACTCAACCACTGAGCCACATCCCCAGCCCTATTTTGTGTTTTATGTAGAGACAGGGTCTCACTGAGTTGCGTAGCGCCTTGCCGTTGCTGAGGCTGACTTTGAACTCGCGATTCCCCAGTCTCAGCCTCCCTAAATGCTGGGATTACAAGCGTGAGCCACCGCGCCGGGCTAGCAGATTTTTTTTTTACATGACCAGCACCTTCCATGCTCTGAGAAATTTGTGCTTACCTCATGATTGCAAAGCTTTTCTTGTTTTCTTTGAGAAGGCTTATGTTAGGTTTACCATCTTATTTTTGAAGTAATTTTTGTTTATGATGTGAAGTAGAGTTCAAGTTCATTTTCTACCATAGGATATTCAGTTATTCTATTACTCATTTTGAAGTTTTTCCTCATTGAATTATGATTCTTGTTGAATATTAATTGATCACATATATGTGGGAAAATTATTGAAATCTTGTTTGTGTTTTACTTATTTATCTGTCTATTCTTGGGCTTATTCCACAATCTTGAGTATTATAACCGGATAATAATCCCAGAAGTTAAATGGTTCTTCAGATCCATTCTTCTTTTTAAGAGTGTTTTAGCATGTCTATATCTTTTGTACTTCAGTTTCGGAATTTGCTTTATAATTTTCTGCAACCACATCTGTTGGCATTTTGTTTGGTATAGCAATAAACCTACATAGCAATATGGAAAATTTGACTTCTTAACAATACTGAGTTTTCTAATTCATGAATGTGACATACAACTATTTTTTTAGGTCTTTTCTTAATTGCTTTTATCAATGTTTTATGATTTTCATTGTAGAAGTTTTGCTCATTGTTATTAAATATATTCCAAGGTATTTTATTTTTATGTGTTTTAGTATTGTGTTTTGAATTTCATTTTCTAACCATTTATTGTTAATGTATATACATATGGTAATTTGACTTTTGTATATGCTGCCTTCTATCCTGAAAACTTGCTAAATTTACTTTTACTATATTTTGCAGATTACTAGTATTTTCTATATACACAACCCAGTTTTCTGTAAATAAAAATCCTTTCACTTCTTCCGTTCCCAAACTTATGCCTTTTATTTGTTTTTCTTGCTTTATTACATTGGCTAGGACCTCCAATTCACCACTGAATAAATGTGGTAAGAGTGGAGAGAGCACTTATCCTTGACTTATTTCTGATGTTAAAGGAAATCATTCAGCCTTCCTGTGTTGCATATGCTATCAACTGTAGCTCTTTTTAGAATGCCCTTTGTCAGATTCAGGGAGTTTCTTCTATTCCTAGTTTGCTGGAGTTGTTCTTTCTTCTCCTCCAAGTTCCTCTTTTTTTTCTTTCTTTCATTCCTCCTCCCCAGCCCTTATCTCTCTTCTCTCACCCCTCCTCCTCTTCTTTCCTTTCTTCTTTTTTAAAAATAATGAATATGTGCAGATTTTTTTCATCTATTGGAATACTTGAGATTTTAGTTTTTTCTTCTATTAATGGTGATGAATTACATTGACTTTTGAATATTAGAACTTAGTAACCTGGAATAAATCTCTGTTTTTTTTTTATATAATGCTGAATTTAACTTCCCAATGTTTAGATAAGAATATTTAATTCTGCCTCCCTGAGAGTTATTGAACATTTATGATTCTCTTATAATTCTCTCTGACATTTTATGCTTTCAGTGTTATTTTGAAAATAAAAAATAAACTGGGGTGGTGTCCCTCTCCCCTCTTATCTTGAGTTTATGTCCCATTGGTGTTATATTTTCATGTATGTATTTGATCGAATTCACTAGTGATACCATCTGGGCCTACAGTCTTCTACATGTGAAAATTTTGATGTTTCTTAACAGATATGGTATGGTCTGGTTTCTGATCTTTTTTGAACCAATTTAGATAATATTCCTTTTAAGGAATATGTCTATTTTATTTATATTACTGAATTTATCAGTAATATAATATTTAAAGTTGCTGTTAATATTTTTATATTTTAAGTTTCCTTATGACATAATGATATTTGCAATTCCTGATATTGGTAATTTGTGTTCTGTTTAATTATTGCTTAGTGTAGGAAGCAATTTTATCAATCTTAGAAAAGTCAATTTCTATTTTATTGATTTTTCTCATTGTAAATTTTCTATTTCATTGTCTTTTATTCTTATTCTTTACTCCTAGTTTTGGATTAATGTGATCATCATTTTCTAGCTTCTTAAGGCAGAATTTTAGATCATTGATTTTAGGGGTAATTACTAATATTCATCATTGATTTTTGCACTAATTAATAAATTACCAAAATTAGTATTTAAGGATATAAATTTATCTCTAAATATTGATTTATTTAAACCTACATTATAAATATTTATACTTTATTTTGAGATATTTATATGTGGTAGTTAAAAAATATAGAGGGGTTGCATGTATGTGCCCTTTACCTAATTTCTTCCAATGGTAACATCTAGCGCAAGTTTTTTTGTTTGTTTTTGCATGTGAACTTCAGAATTTATTTAAAGAAGAAACCTATGGATTTTAATAGTAGGGGAAAAGGAAATTTATTTTAAAAAAAGCATCTTCAGGAAAACAGCCCAAAAGGCATAGGGTGCCTGTTGTGCCCTCCCCAAACAGTAAAACAGGTATAAGGAGCCCCAAAGAACTAATACAAGCCAGGGAGGCTGAACGCTTATCTTAAAACTACTGAACTCTAAGCTTCATTGTACAAAACACACTTGAAATGTAGCACAAGTTTTGAGTATCACAAATTTACCAATTATATTTCACCAAGTTTACATTGTATGTGTGTTTGTTTCCATGCAGTTTTATCCTATGAGTAGGTTCTTGTGTCCACTACATCGTCAACATACTGAGCAGTTCCATCATAACAATTATCTTTCCTTGTTCATCTTTTATAACCACACCCTTTGATAAACTCTCACCTCTTGTACCTAACCCATGAGAAATACTAATCCATTCTTCATCTTTGTATATTTTTTCATTTAAAGAAAGCTATGAAAATAGAAGTATATAGCATGTAACCTTTTTAAAATGACATTTTGTATTAGTGTTATTCATTTAATCCTAATTGCTGCACATACAAATAGTTTATTCCTTTTTTGTTGATAAGTAGTATTTGGTGTGGATGAGCTACAGCTTGTTTACCCTGTGAACTGGGTAAGGGCATCCTGTTGATTCTATTTTTTGATGATTAAGAATGAAGTTTTCAGTAACATTTGTGTATAGGTTTTGTCTGAGCATAAATTTTAATTTCTCTGGGGTAAACGCATAGAAGTATAATTGCTAGGTATATGGTGATTGTATATTTAGTTTATATAAGAAATTGCCTAAAGTTTTTCAGAGTGGCTGAAGCATTTTACATCCCATCCAGCTATGTAGGAGTACCTAGTTACCGTGCATTTTTTTGCCCTGCAGAATTTTTCACTATTTTTTATTTAGATAATCTGCTAAGTGTATAGTGATAACTCATTTTGTTTTTGTTTTTTATTTTTGGTGGTGCTGAGGATTGAACCCAGGGTCTTGTGCATGCTAGGCAAGCACTCTACCAACTGAGCTCTATCCCCAGCCCTCATTTTGGTTTTTGTTTCCACTTTCCCAATAGCTAAAGATGTTAAGCATTTTTTATATGCTATTTATCATCTATATTTCCTCTTCAGTGAAATGGCTGGCCATGTCTTTTGCCCATCTTCTAACAGTATTGTTTGAGTTTTACTCTTGATTTTTAAGAGTTCTTTACATACTATAGTTATTAACCTTTTGTTGGATATATGGCTTGAAACTTTTTTTCCACCTCCCTAGATTGTCCTCTTATTTTCTTTAACAGGGTCTTTAACAGAGCAAAAACATTTTAATTCTAATGAGGCCTACTTTATTGATTTATCTTGTATGGATCATGCATTTGATGTCCTTCCTCCATTAAACTGCTTTTGCACCTTTGTCAAAAATCAATGGACCATATTGTGTGAATCTGTTTCGAAGTTCACTATCCTGTTTTGTTGATCTGTGTGTCTACCTCTTTGCCAATACCACACTGTATGGATTACTGTAATTGTATACTAAGTCATCATCATTTTTTCCACTTAATTCTGTTTTAAAATTCTTTTTGATATTCCAGTTCCTTGTTTTTTATGTAAATTTTAGAATGACATCATCTATACCTATGAAACATTTTTCTGGGATTTTGATAGAAAATGCCTTAAACTAATAGATACATATTTTACTATATTGGGCTTTCCAATCTGTGAATGTATTTCTCTACTTATAGCTGTAACTTCTTTCATAAATATCTCTTTCAATTTATTTATAGCTATAATTTCTTTCAGAGATGTTTTGTAATTTCAGCATATATATCTTATCCATTTTTGTCATATTTATACCAAGTAATCCATTTTTGAGCAATTGTAAGTGGTATTGTTTTTAATTCCAGTTTCCACCTATTCATTGCTATTATATTGAAATATGATTGACTTTTGTGCATTAATTTTGAATCTTGTGATTTTGCTTTTTTTGTAGACTCCTTGGGATTTTTCTATGACCTGACATATTGGTCAAAGATCACTGTGGCTATTTTGTAGAAAATAAATGATGTAGGGACAAGGTAACTAACAAAGCCAGGAATGTATTAAAATAATCCAGATAAGCAATAATGGTGATGATAAATATAGGGTAGACATTTAGTAGAGAGAAATGGTTGGCTTGTGCTATATTTTGAAGGCAGAACTATTGGGAATCTTCAGTAAAAGAGAGGAGTTGACGCTTCTCCTACCACTCAAAAAAGTTTTTTTTTTTTTTTTTTTTTTTTTCGTTTTTTGTATCAGGGATTGAACTCAGGGGCACTCGACCACTGAGCCACATCCCCAGCCCTATTTTGTGTTTTATTAGAGACAGGGTCTCACTGAGTTGCTTAGCTCCTCGCTTTTGCTGAGGCTGGCTTTGAACTCACGATTCTCCTGTCTCAGCCTCCCAAAGTGCTGGGATTACAGGCGTGCGCCACTGTGCGTGACTACTACTCAAAATTTAAAATATTGTATCTTTATTATTTTAAAATGTCTTCTCTGGAGGTAAGAACATATCAATGTATATAAATGTTATAGGGTATAAGGAGATGATTATCCTTCAGTTGTTTAATAGTAGTTAGGAGCCTTATAAACACTTAATTTATAAGCAGCGTAAGGGTAAAAATCTGTATCCAATACTTTATAGGCACCCTAGAAATGTTTACTTTAAATAAATTTAATAGTGATTTGTTATAAGCAGATTAAACCTATTGGCAGCTACTTGAAGCTACTTGTGTACTATTTATGGCAAAGGAGCTTTACTTCACATTAGTGGCCTAGAAAGGCAGAGATATGTTCCTTTTTAGGCAAAGTAAATTTGATGCAGAGCAAAGAGTTTGCATTCCAATTTTAAAATATATTTCATATTATTAAGAGTAGTTTATCTTCATGTATAAAATTCAATAGACTATATTACGAAGTGAAAACTTAAAAATATTCTTCATCAAATCTATTTCCATTCTGCAAAGATACTCACTGCTTGTATCTGTTAGTAGTTATCTGTATATCCTTCCAAAATTATCATGAGTATTTATCTTTTTAACCATTCATTTCTAAAAAATATATTTAGATTTAAATGACATTTTGATACTTAATCTGAAATTCTTCCTTCCACTTTCTATTTTCAGAATTTTTACCTAGTTTATTTTCATCTATGCAGTTAATTTCCAATTCCACATCTTAAGTTTGTTTAAATTAAAGAGGGTTTTAATGCATTCCTATTTTTAAATTCTCTTAGAAATTGATCTCTTGGAAATTTAAAATGGTAAGGAGGGAAGCAGTACATTGATAAATGCAAAAATAGGAAAAAGAATGAAAAAACAGACATGTCAAAATCTGAAAAAGCAGATAATTTTAATAGTGTATAGTGAAATAAAAAGAAATTTTAAGACAAAAGCAGATTGTAGAAGAATATTTATGTTGATCAACAAAACTGTTGTAAAATAAGAAAAGCTATTATCGTATAAAAAATGTATGTGCTAAATAACTGTTAACAAAAGGAAAAAGATATTTCCTAAAACTACCTTCAGGCTTTATAATACCAAAACTTAAATAAGGAAAGCTAAAAGAAATTAGAACAAAATACAAAGGGAGATAAAAGAAAAAAATTCAATGGTATTTCTAGATAAAACCATAATTATTTCAAACAACCAATGACCTGGAATAAAAAAGCCAATGTAACAATAATTATTGGAATATATTTTAGGGTAATTTTCAGTTACTGAATATGCCAGTAATTATTGGATATGCCAACAGTTCAAAAAAATATAGTTTTAAAATTTAAGTAAACTTTATATTTTAATTTTGCCATTTAAGCCCACAGTAAAATAAAAGTATCATATAAAGTAATTCAAAACATGAAAAAAAGATACAAAAATTTATATTTCATTTTATGAAGGAAGTCTTTATAACTAAAATAAATAAATAATTCACATGAATAATGACACAAACAATGCACAGAAAAGTGAAATAAAATATCGGGTAGTATTAATCAATCTCAGGAATATAAAGCTAATTCAATATTAGGAATTTTACTGATGTTAATACTTTCCCTCATTATGTTAAATAACAAAAGACTTTACCTTGATAATTGTAGAAAAAGAAATAACTAAAATATATTTCATTTTTCCATAAAAGAAAAATAAATATTAAAAATAGAAGTAGAGGGATTTTGAAAAATATTTTAATCCTGATAACAACCCTGTAAATTTGGTATCCTTCAGGGGTTTTCTTCTCCATTCTTTCTATGCTGTCTGAATGCCACATTAAGTCTTGTGAGCTGAGTTCAAAGAATAAAGTTAATGTTTTCATGGATAGTTTTATCAGCTATTAGTTGAAAATCAGCTTTCTAAACATCTCACCTTGATCTGTAGAATTCTGATCAGTAGTCACATTGCCACTGTCTTATTACTAATAATTACATTTTAAATTCACCTTTATTATTGTCACAACCTACTGTAGATGATTATCCCTAATAAGCTCCTCAGTTGCACAGTGTAGATTTATTCTGTCTTGACTGCTCAGGAATGATATTTATAGAAGTAGCATTAAAGTACATAAGCATATATCATTCTTTTGTATTTACTTAAGTCAAGTTTGAATATGTAATATGTTATAGTAATGGACATATTTAATAAAATATGGAAATGTAATGTAGAGTATGATAAAAGTTATCATTTTTCTGTCACAAAATTTCATATCAGAAAGATCATCATTATTTTCAAGTCAATGTGATTGCTTCTGCTTGAAAGGATAGTGGACTTTTTTATGGTAAAATTATGATTTTATTGTCCAAATTGTTATTTTTTTGATTTTATATCTACCAATGTTCTTTCATTGGAAGCTGAATGAATCTTGTTATTGAATGTTTGGTTAAATGGATACTAGTTTATTTTTTTTAATTTCTGGGGCTACTTTTTAGCATTTATAGATGACCAGTATCAGAATCAAATCACTACTATTAAATAGAATTTTAATGTGTTCCGACTTTTAAATTTTCTAGGTATGCTTACTACTTTTAGTAGTTTTTATTGTGAACTGCTAAATGTATTTAAGAATTTAAAAAAAATTGTGTGTGCATGTGTGTATCTGTGCATGTGTATTTGTGATCACCAGTTTTCCTTACTGAAAATTAATATTTGATTAGGGATCGGAAATACCTTTGTGTGATTTAAAAATATAACTCAAATTCAGTTACTCCCACTAAGTTGTTAAGCATACCCATCTAATCACTGGTACGAGGTAGGTCATGGCCAACAAGACATGCTACCCCCAAATAGACTGATGATTTGTGGCCCCTTTCAATGTCAGACAGTGGAACTATCAACTGGGCACTGTTGATAGCAGCTTCAGCTTCTCATCTTGCCCACAAGCAGTGTAGCTTTGCTTTATATTTGCATCTCTGTTGTCCAGACCAAAATTCTGTCATTGAAATCTCCATGATCCTTAGACCGTAGTTCGGCATTATTCTAATCAACTACCTATAATTTAAGCACCCCAGAGATTTTAATCTCCTACCTTCTACTAAGTAGCTAAGTGTTTGTTCCAGCTTCTAAGTGTTCTCTCAGAGTTCTAATATCTATGTTTCTTTGTAGTCTGTTACATTTTTAGTGATATTTTGGATCCTGGAAAAATTAGTACTTTGAGTGCATATTTGACTGCTTTACCAAATTTGGCATCTCTGTGACCAAAATACCAGATAAGAAAAATTTAGAGTAGGGAAAGTTTATTGGGGCTCATGGTTGCAAAAGTCTCAGTCTGTAGAGTGCCAGCTCCATTGCTTAGGGCCCCAAATAGGGTAGCACATCATGGTGGAAGTATCTAAGAGGAAAACTTCTCAACTCATGGTGGGGTCAGGAAACAAATGAGGGGCTGAGGAGAGCTTCAGGCAAGACGCCCCCTTCCAGGGCACACCTACACTCCTCTAGTCTTCCCCCACCTGCCTGTAGTTACTTATCACCCACTTATTGCCAACTAGAATGAACTGATTAGGTTACAACTCTCATAAGCCAAACCTCTGAATATTCCTGCATTAATAGGAGATTTGGGAAGATACCTAATATCCAAAGTATAACACTGAGTTTAGGGATCCTATATAATAAAAAGTGACTACATTTAGGATTTGAGATAGATATTATAAATGAGAGCCAGGCATGGTGGCACACACCTGTAATCCTAGCACTTCGGGAGGCTGAGACAGGAGAATCACGAGTTCAAAGCCAGCCTCAGCAATGGCGAGGCACTAAGCAACTCAGTGAGACTCTGTCTCTACATAAAACACAAAATAGGGCTGGGTATGTTGCTCAGTGGTCGAGTGCCCCTAAGTTCAATATCTGGTACCAAAAAAAAATGAGGACAGAGATAATGTAGATTTCTTCTTCCCTCATTGGTCCAGATAGGGCCTTAAATTTTTAGAGTTAAATTGGTAAAGTTTTATAAACTATATTAACTAGTTAGGTACAAGTTGCATTCATTGCTTTCTATCCTATTTCAGTATCTAATTGGCTTTTATTAATAGTTCATGATCATGCAGCATCTCATCTAAAAATTTAGAAAGTGTCCTGAAAGGCCTGGCAAAACTGTCAGTTTTTTATAAAAGGCAGCTTGAGTAGGAGCAAGGAAACAGCATCATGCACAAAGCAGTTTGGTTAGCATCCAGTTACACCATGTTGCTTTCCTGGTAAGGGTTAAAACAGGGAGGACTTCCTTTTCAAGCCAGCTATAACTGTCCTGTTTAGGGATTTGGCTGTACCCCTTTCCTGATTTCCAGGAAGTTGAGATAATTAACTTAGTTTTAGTTTGTTAACAGAGATTTTGAGCATGAGTAACTTCATTTTGGTTTGGTCTATTCTGTTGGAACCTATTAGAGGAGCTCAGTCTGAAACAGTGGACTCCCATAAATTTCACCTGCCAGGATTAATGGGTATAATTTATAGAAAAATTCCACAATGACAGCTATGTGAGTCTTTATGATAATATTAATTACTCATAAGCAGTTTGTGTGTATATACTCTGTATTTAACTGTTGTTATCACTTTTTTTGCTTAAGGATAAAAGTTAGCATATAGTTTCCTTAAATGGTTATCTGTTCCTTTTGTTTTTAATTTAGGTCTTTACTATTTTATCTTAATGTGTAGTGGTATTTAATTTTCTTTCCAAAAAGGAAATTAATTGGTACTGTATGTTTTTGTCTAAACTGTATTTACATCTTTTGATTCTACTTTGCTTTAAAAATATCTTATATATAGTGGGGTGGGGGGATAGGGAAGAATGAAGGAACTTTGGTTTGTGTAGAGGGGATAGAGGGGAGGAGTGGGGCTGTGGGGATGGGAAGGATGGTAGAATGAGATGGACATTATTACCCCATATACATATATGATTACCTACTGGAGTGACTCTGCACCATGTACAGCCAGAGGAATGAGAAGTTGTGCTCCATTTGTGTACAATATGTCAAAAGTCAGTCTATTGTCATGTATAACTACTTAGAACAAATTTTAAGAAGTCCTCTAGTGGTACCACTTAACAGCTTTAATTTTATTGAAGTTTATCCTGAAAAAAGTTAATGGATACTCAAGGACATGATATAATATTTAAGAGGCAACAGAAAAAATAACAGATACAGTATGCCATGTTCTTCATAATTAAGACCAATAGTCTTAAATATAAATAAATTTAACAGCATATTAATATGGTTATAAAAGTAAGGTTTACTTGTTTAATTAATTAAAGAAGGAAGTAAAAGGTAGTTAAGCATATTAACAATAATCTTTAATCCAATAATCAAAGATTTTAGGAAGGTGAATTCAATGCTCCTTAAACCCTATATGTAGTTTGAGACAAGAACCTAGAGATTTAGTATAATAATTTAAAGTTGTATTCTAAAAAAGGCATTTGACTTTATCTCCAAACTCCCTTTTGGAAGTGAAGATTTGTTTTTATTTTGCTTGTCACATTTGAGTAATAGATTTATAACTCAAATTTCAGACAGTACCAAGTTCTTGAATTTTTTTCAGAATTCAATCCTGAGCATATTGTAAAAATTTATATCCTGGTTTCTTCAAAAGGTTTCCATAAATTTTTTAAACCAGTAATTTTGTCACCTACATTTTAAAAACATTTTATATTTGGTAGAGATGAGTAAAGACACTTTTTCTGACAGCAAGATGAGATTTGTTTTTTGCTGGTGGTGGTTTTGTTTTATTTTGGCTTTACATTCTTATGGAGTATTGATACTATTTCTAATTGATCTTGAAATCCACAGATCAGAATTTATATTTTTCTTTGAGACATCTGTTTTTCCTTCTTAATTTATAGCAGGAATTGATGCCTTTATGAGAGAGACAGGAAATAGATGTCCAAAGGTTTATTGAGGAAAACACAGAAAGTTTATTTGGATCTGATCACTTTTTTTTTTTTGGTAGCAGGGATTGAACTCAGGGATACTTGACCACTGAGCCACATCCTCAGCCCTATTTTGTGTTTTATGTAGAGACAGGGTCTCACTGAGTTGCCTGGCTTTTTTTTTTTTTTCAATTTTTTTTTTTTCAGTTGTAGATGGACACAATGTCTTTATTTTATTGCTTTGTATGTGGTGCTGAGGATCGAACCCAGGGCCCCACGCATGCAGGGCAAGTGCTCTACCGCTGAGCTACAATCCCAGCCCCGAGTTGCCTGGCTTTTGCTGAGACTGGCTTTGAACTCACGATTCTCCTTGTCTCAGCCTCCCAAAGTGCTGGGATTACAGGCATGCGCTACTGCGCCCTGCTTGAATCTGATCACTTTTTAAAGATAGGAAAATAATATAGGATGGAATGATTTAATCTTTTGTAGGAATCTCTTTAATCTTTTAATTCTAACATTAAATGAAAATAATTGGATCATTAAAAGCTCTATTTGTGCTGAGCGTGGTGGTGCATACCTGTGATTTGCAGTGACTCAGAAGGCTAAGGCAGGCAGATTATGAGCTCAAGGGCAGCCTCAGCAATTGAGCAAGACCCTGTCTCAGAGTAAAAAGTAAAAAGGACTAGGGATGTAGTTGAGTTGTCAAGTGCCCCAGGGTTTAGTCTTCAATACCAAAAAGAAATAGACAATAAAACCTCTATTTGTTTGACTTTGTGTTCATAAGAGTATTATTGGGTCCTTTTTCTTTTGGTTTGCAGTCTATCCTTAAAAGGCACCAAACTTGAATTCATAGGGATTCTGTTTTAGAAACACATAAAAATAAACATCTTCTCTTTACTAAATGTCCTCTCTTATGTTACTAGTTCACTTTTCTGGATGTCATTACTTATGTGCAGTAATTTTATTATAAATATCAAGGGAAGGATTTTGGTTTACAGGTGAGCCCTGCAGGTTTGAGATTGACTCACGATTCATCAGACTACAAGATAATGCCAATCAAATATCAAAGTATTTCCTTCAGTACATAATAGCATAGTATTTGGCTCTTGAAATTTGTGTTCTATTGGTAAGAGCTAAGAGTTTATTTTAAACTTAGACTAGTACAACAGATTGAATTGTGATCCATACCTGTGATTCTTAGAAAATGTGTTTTTAATATTTTTTTGCTACTGACTGAGATGAAGCAATTGCAGATACATAATTGAGGGAGGCCTTGAACCTGAGGTAAACTGGACAACAAATTCTGTAGTGACTTCAGTCTCTGTTAATGTAGCAAAGACTTATTTTTACGGTTTTTTGCTGTTTCTGAGTATTGGGTTTTTCAGAGAAAGTAATGGAAGGAATGACTGTATGTGTGTGATAAAGTTTCATGACTCTTGCAAATGACACTTCAAAACAAGCTATTTTTTTGGTGCCACAGTAGCCCCCTGAAAATATCTATAAATTGTTCTCAGCAAAGATAAATTATTTGATCAAGTGAATTTCAGAAATTTCATGTTTGTTACATGGTCAAATATAGTTAGGATATTTGTGGGATACCTCAGAGTCAAAACTTCTAAAGACATATATTGTGAATTTCTCAGGAGATATGTAGTTTACAGCATTTTCTATAACACATTGATCATGGATACCACCTCAATAACTTTGTTATTTCCTGTTACTTATATATGGTATCTTTTTAAAATTACCCTTTGTAGTTACATGCTTTGAGTCTATGGGAGCACTATTAAATTTTTGTAACATCTCCAAGGATGATAGAGCTCCACAGAAATTAATTAATATTAGGACTGAGGAGAATGTAACTCAGTGCTAGTCCATTTACCCAGCATGTGCTGGACCCTGGGTTTGATTCCTAGTACTCTATATTAGTACTATATAGTTTGTATAGGTTTGATTCCTAGTACTCTATACTAGTACTTTGATTCTAGTACTATATACTAATAATATATGCTCTTGAGTCATTTGTTAATCTAATTTATATTCAGTTTTATAGATATGGTAGATTTTGATAAAATCAAGCAATCTTTTGTGATATGAAATCTTAGCAAATGGGATTAAAGAATACCACATAGTAAATAACATCTACCAAAACTCTATACAAATAATACTTAAAAATAAAACCTAGGCCGGGCATGGTGGTGCACAACTGTAATCCCAGTGACTCTGGAGGCTGAGGCAGGAGGATCTCCAGTTCAAGGCAAGCCTCAACAACTTAAGGAGACCCTGTCTCAAAATGAAAAGATAAAATAAAGGTTTGAGGATGTATCTCAGTTGTAGAGCACTCCAGGTGGATCTCCAGTACCACAAAAAATAATAATAAAATAAAAATTAAACCTAAAAGCAGTCCCTTTAAAGAATAAGGTGCTCACTATCTTACATTGTATACTACGCTGAAAAACTAGGCAGTAGGATATGAAGAGAAAAATTTAAAAAAAAAAGACGGAAGAGGAAGAAGCAAAATTCTCAGTATTTTTAGAAGATCCAAGAGAATATGCAGATCAGCCTTTGTGTCGACGAAAGCTACTACACACAAGATCAACAAATATTTAATAGTGCTCCCATAGACTCAAAGCGTGTAACTACAAAGGGTAATTTTAAAAAGATACCATGTATAAATAACAGGAAATAACAAAGTTATTGAGGAAAAAAATCTAATAAAGTCTGTGCCAGGCTTTTTATGAAGAAAAGTTTAAAGCATCACTGAAAGATATATATCTGCATGAATGGGAAAGAGTCATTATGTTCAAAATGACAAGTATCCCAAAACTATTCTATGAATTCACTAAAATGTTAATGAAAAGTTCTACCAGAATTTTCTTACAACTTGATATTGTAGGGTAGGTAAAAATTTTCTCCACTCTCTTAGGATCTCTAGTTGGTACTGATACAAGACAGAGAAAGAGGAGAAAAACATACAGATTTTATTTACATGAACATAGGAACCCTCACAAGAGAAATGAACACACAAAGGAGTCATGAGGCCTAAGTGCTTATTACATTCAAGATTGAACAGAGTGACTATTGTGGAGAAGTAACTTGGAAGTAAGGGATAGTTTAACAAGTTTTTCTTGTAGAGATTTTTCATGACAGTCTCACTCTTTTTCTCTGGTGATGAGAATGTCATTTTCCTCCTGGTGTAGGGAGGGTACCTTCAACATGAGAGTTTCATCTCCTGCTTTTTGGAAGAAAAGAGGAGGTCAGGCATCCTTCTTGTATCTTTTTCTAGTACTTTTAGTTCAAAATAATCAGTATGCCCAAACAGCATATTCTGAGGTTTCATGTTCTAAATTCCTGAAATAGGTAAGTTGATTCTGAAATTCATGCAGAATAATAAAGGGCAAAACAGCAAAGACAATTTTTAAAAGAATAATGAGGTGAGAGAAGGGTTATTTGGAGAGTAATTGTCCTACCAGATATCGAAGCTCATATAAAAAATAATGTGGTATTGGTACAGGGAAAAGGAAACAGACTGAGTAGAATAAAATAAAATAGAATAGCCTAGAAATGGATCCACAAAATGAGAACTTGATATCTGTCAAAAATAGTGGAGAAGTATTGACTACTGAATCAATGGTGCAGACACAATTGACATATTCATGAGGAAAGAAAATAAAATAAACACTATTTTAAGCAGTGCTCCAAAATAAATCCAAGATGAACAAAAGCCTATAGAAAGCACAATGTAAAAACTTTTAGAAAAAAACCTTACAGAACAATTTGCCTGTATGATCTAGGACTAATAAAGATATATTTGTTTTAAAAGTCATAGAAAAATGCTCTAAGTAAAAAAATTAATGAAATCTGACCACACACATTTAAAAAATGAGAAAAGGCACAAAATTTGTATATTATTATGAATTTAAAAATAATCTATATGTGACAAGTTAAGCCACAGCTTTTGGTATAAATTATATACATCACATATATAACGGATAAAGCATAAGTTACTAGGCTATTAAAAGAAATCCTACAAATCAATAAGGAAAAAATTATTTGTAGAAGAATATGAGGAAAGGATAACGACTGTCACAAAAAAATTCACTCAAATTGCCAATGAACATATGAAAATATGCTCAATGTATAATTTTAATAAAAAATGCAGGTTTAAAAAAGAGGCCAACTCGCATCCATATTTTAGCAACTAATCATACATTGTATAACACCAAATGTCAGAGAAACAGAAACTGGTATTTATTTCTTCAGGGAATACAGATTTACATCAACAATTTGAGAGCCATTTGAGTATAGTCTACTTAGAAAAATTGATGATTTTTAGTTCTATCTCTAAGTATAAAGGAGGAAAAAAGATGGAGAGTTGATGGTTTATGTGTACATGTTACTTTTTTTTAAAGAAAAGATACTATAAACAAATGTGGTAAAACATTAATATTGACTTAAACATGTTGGATAAATTTCTTTGTTACATTATTTTTTACATGAGTAAACTATCATAGAATTCATAATTAAATCAGATTTTTCTTGCAATTTTAGAATTAGGTATGAAAAGAGTCTTGCAGTTGATCACTCTTGGATCACTCTAGGCTGGATAATGTTTGTGCCTCAAAACTTTGAAATTTTCTAGTTTGTGGTGAAAGAAGGAACGACATATAGTTTTGGTCGTGATTTTTTGTTGTTCTTGTTGATGGTGATGGTTAGGTTTAAATGAGCCAGAAACAGGCAGTCTTCTAAATAAAAGTATATTTGTATGAAATATAGTTTAGTATTCAGCTTGGGAAACACCAGTGCCTATCAGCTTTGAACCATAACTCTATAAATCTATGAACTTGAACTTAACTCTAAAGATAAAAACATTTAAATAACAACCATAGCCTTCCTGGGTCAGTCTTGGGCACTCTGTTAGTCAGCTTTCTGTCACTGTGACAAAATGCTTGAGAAAGATTTATTTTTTGCTTATGATTTCAGAAGTTTCAGTTTGTAGTCATTTGGCCCCATTGCAGTGGACTTATGGCAAGGCAGAAAGAACATCGTGGCAAGATGGTGTGATGGAGCAGAACTGTTCACCTCATCGCAGTCAGGAAACAGAAAGGTGTCAGGTGTCAATATACCCTTCAGGGGCACATCCCTGGTGACCTACTTCCTTCATTAGGTGCTACCTCCTATTTTTTACCATCTCCAATAGCACTATCAGCTGGGGACCAAGCCTTTAATACCTGAGCCTTTGGGGACATTCCGGATCCAAACTATCACAGACACATTTTCAAGTGGGTCAGTTAGTTTTTGGCTATCCCCAGTGTCCCTCAGGCTTACCTCTATCCCTTAGGAATTAGTGATTGCACTTTTTCCTACATAAATCTACTGTAATGAGAAGAGCTGACAAATCTGCACACAGTAAAGTATAAGTGACTGAGAATATGTAATTAGTTTCATATCCAAAGGGTACTTACATTTTAAGGATATTCAAGGACTTACACTAAAATAATGAGTTTCTAAAAGCAGAAGTTAAGGATCCTTCAGCTGAATGGAGGTAGGTGATTTGACAAGGGCCTTCTCATTCATTACTTAGTGTCTGCTGTACTTAGGCATCAAATGAGCACATCTTTTTAACTAGGAAAATAAATGAAAGGAAAAGTATATTTAGTGAAAATGATGTCATTCTTTAAAATTATAAGTTAGAGACAACTTAGAAATCATACAATTTCATCACCTTGAAAACTATTTAGTATTCAGATATTCTCTAGTCCTAGAATGAAGCATTAGCTGAGGAGATGTTACTGTGTAGAGGTAGTAGAGTCCCAGGGATAGGCTTCCAATAAGTCAACGTATGCATCTTCGGAGAATGACCATTTTGTTGTTATTCAACACTGTCATACTATTTCAACTTAGTTCTGCATTTGCTTTGAGGCTAATTTTCATCAATTCATTTAAGTTTTTCTTTGAGTTCAAACAGGTGCAAACTCCTAAGTAGAAATACATTCACATTTATGTAAGTAGATATGTTAGCTTTTAGTATTGATTTTGAATTCTGTGTTAAATATTTTATCCTTTTAGCTTATTATAGTTTCCATTGTATAGTAAGAGGAGATTTAGTGTCAATTTCTATGGACATTAGCATTTTTTAAAATGTATTGCAGATTATAAGTTGGGAAAATTTAAAGTTCATTTATGCTCTATGCACACACATACACTCAACTTTAAGTAGGTACTATAATAAATGTTAATAGATTATATATTTTATGTTTACATAGTTTATGTTTATATAATTTGATAGATTTTATCTATTTGTTATATGTAGAAATATTTATTATGTATTTGTAGTTAATAAAACATTTTCTGAAAATTCATTGAAATAGAAATTTCAATAATAGAAAATTTCAAAATTTCAATAAATTAAATTTATTAGAAATTAAAATTAGTATAACAAACTAGCTGGAATTTCCAAAGGATTCATTGTGTTCCACTATTCTATATTTAGGACACCTATAAAAAATTAAGCAATTTTATGGGTGTCTTGTAAAATTTTATAGATTTTCCTATGTGTCCTATATATCAGATGATGGGACATAATGGGTTAAAGATTGTGAGTCAGAAAGCATTTATCATGTAGAACACATTCCAGAATTAGTCCAAAGAAGACTTGCATTAGAGATACATTTAGTCTCTTACTACAGGAGTTGTACCCTTAATCAATACCCTGAGAGCTTATTAAGGCATTTTCTCATTTCTCAGCCTGAACTTAGTATATCTTAAGTCAGCAGTCTTAGATTCTGTATTTTCTCTGAAAATAGCACAAACTTGCCTTCCACTTCTGGCATTGCCTTGCCTGGCTGCTAAGTTGTAGTGGCAGCAACAGCTGAGACAGCAGTAATATGTCAGTAGAAATAGTCTGTGGGCTGGGACTGCAGCCTCTTATATAATCTAAGACATTCTTTTCTTTTTGAAGTTTAATACAGGTACGCTCTGCCAAATCTGCTTTGTTTGCTATTATCAATTTAATTATTTATCCTTAATTATAATACATTTAGAGTTCCACTCTTTCTGGAATAAAAGAGGGCAAAAAAGTTGATTGACATTTATGACTAATTGCATGTGTGTATATGTGCACACATGCATATGTCCACTTTCAACAGTAATTCCAGGTAGGTGCCAAAAAGCAAGGTGTTTATTGTCTTCTGCAGGGAACAGAAACACATGGCCTCAAATAGTCTCTGGAGCTCAGCATGTCTCTGTATTTATAGCTGTAGTTCCTTGGCCTTTGTTCCTCCAGCCTTAAAGAAGGATTTGCATATCTAGAGTTTCTGCCAGAGACCTGAGTTCCACAATTGTCCTCTTTCATCCAGCTAGCCAGTGATGAGTTTCTAGCTTATGTCCTTTATTCTGGTAAATAAATTTAACCTGCTTTAGTCTACATATGTGCCATGAAAGAAATTGTTTTAAGTGACAGGAAATTAATCACAAACTGTGAATAAGTCTTGTCAAAGTATCCTAGTTAGATATCCTGACATACAAGTCTTAGAAAATCTATAGTTCCAAGATACAACTGTGAATTTAAAAAGATTGAAATTTTAAATAGTTTCCTTCCAGGTATCTCAATCCCTTTCTATATTTTGATTCTCATATTAAAATGAAACTATGGAAATAAAATTTAAGATTTGCCTCTCCGCCTTGGCCTTCAACTGAAAATAAGTGTCATTCTGAAATCTGTGTCAGCTTTTGCTCACAAATGAAAAGTGAGTTCTATCAAGTTAATTCCTGTTTATTTCTGGGGTATTAGTATTCTGATCTGAAGCCTCTCTTATATGCACCTGCATCTTCAGTTTTTAGCTTTTCACTCCACATGTAAAAGCCTCCTTAAAAGCAGAGCAGGCTGGACTCTCTCTTGTCGACCCCTCGCTATCCTGTGGCATTTGAGTCTTTTGGACACTTTTGAACCAGGGACAGGTAATGTTTGGAAGACTGTGAGAGTACAGTAATTCTCCAGTGTACTCGACATAGAATTAGATGATTGGCTCCAAACACATTTAAATCATTCCACCCTGTACCTTTCACCTTCTAAGTGTATATACTCATGTTAAAAACAGTCTCTTCTTCTCTAATAGTTCTTCTGTTCTTCCTGTGTTGTAATTGAATTGGAAGGTATAGAAAAATATTTGAAGCACTTTTTCCAGTTCTGAACCTGACATAATTTAGTAAATATTAATGTATTTAATTTAAAAATACATAGTGTTGTTAAATTTATTTAAAAGCTTTTTTTTTTTTTTTTTTTTTTGGTTGTAGATGGGCACAATACCTTTATTTTATTTATTTATTTTATGTGGTGCTGAGAATTGAACCAGTGCCTCACACGTGCTAGGCAAGCGCTCTACCACTGAGCCACAACCCCAACCCAGTGTTGTTAAATTTAAAAAAATATTATTGACTTTGATTTTTCTGGAATTGAGAAAAATATTTATTTTTTTATTTCATATCAGTTTCTCTGAAAGGAGAAGTGGATTGTAATGTAGTTACCCAGAGAAATGACATGATTTTGAGAGAACATAATTTGTTTCATAGATAATGGGATGATTTATTTAAAAAATAAATAGAAAAATATTTTCCTGCTTTTATATCCACATCAGCTTACTGTATTAATATTTTTCTGTCCTTAAAACTTCATGTGGTTTGGAATGGCGATGTAGCTCAGTGTTATATGATTGCCTAGCATGCATGAGGCCCAGGGTTTGATTCCCTAGGTACACACACACACACACACACACACACACACACACCTTTCTCTCTCTCTTTCCCCCCAGCCCCCAATATAGTTTGCTTCCATTAAAAAAAGAAAGAAAAAGAAATGTTTATTTTTAAAAAATAAAGAAAAAAACTTTTATTTTGTTGGGCATAAATCATGCTCAGTTTGAAAATACATTTTATAGAACTGAAGATATTGCTTAGTGGTGGAGGTTTGCCTAGTATCTGTGAGGTCCTGGGCTCAGTCTCCACCTTCCCGTCCCCACCCCATACCCCATAAAAAGAATACATTTTATGGATAGAATGTAAACTGTCAGGAGGGATTTGAAACAGATTATCCTTATAGTTGTGAAGAAAACATCCTTCTACTTTTTTTATTCTTCTACTCTTGATGTGAATATTATAGGTGATTTTAGTACTAGAAAAATTTTACTGTAGTGTCTACAAGATGGTCAGAGGAGAGGTTAAGCCCAGTTACCTCTGGCAACAGAGGCTAAAAGATGCGAGCAACAGCTAACATTGCCAGTTCTTTCATTTAATTGTCATTAGAGACTCTCCAACCATGCACCCAATGCCTGGGAATTGTTCATACAGTTAATTTCTTCTGGAGAAATTTATTCCTAAAGTTTGCTCACCAATGAAATACCTTGGAAACCTTCAGATTATACCAGCTTGACTTTACTATGATTATCACTTAAAAAGTCATCTGTGACCTCCAGTAATAGAAAATGTGGAATCCTTTTGGATTGCCACACTTTGTCTACAACACAGCAACCTCGTAATATTCCAAACGGGGCTCATACCTATGAAAACCAACGGAAAAATATGTGACAGGGAGAGAAGAGAGGATGAGAGCGTGGGAAATTCGAGGGAGAGCAGCCTTTTTTTGATGATTGCTGAATTTGTACTTCCTCATTCTTCAGTTGTGTGAGTAATCTGAACAAAATATCCAGAGAAATTTCATGTATTACATCTCTTTTCCTGTTGCAATATTCAAAGTCTCAAACATTGCATTTATCAGGGAATGGAAAGGAAGTATCATTAACTCTGAGCTTAATATGCCTAAAATCCTTTCAAGAGATTGTCCCTTTTTTATCATCACAACACTTTAACAAGGTGTTTCTGTTGTAATCCCCTTCCATAGATGAATCTTTCTGTAGATCTGAAGCATTCTGAGGTTAAAATGTTTCCTAGTGTCTCACATTATGGTTTGATCCAAGGCAATTTTCTTTATATTGCGTCCTATAATTTAGAGTATGTTCAATAGTATCTGGTAGTTGTCTTGGTGTGTTTTAATATATCTATCTTGTTAAAGAATATGTAGGAATAAGAGTTAAAAAAGATCTTATGATTTATAGTTCTGTACTTACACCACCCTAGGCACATTCAATATCCATCTGGTTATAAATAATACTGGAAAAGACTCTACAATTTCCCTTAGTAACCTTAGTTTGATTTAATCGATTTTCTTCTGGATTGCCCTCAGTAGAGATGGAGAACGGCTGGTGACTATTCTTAATATAATAGCCCATATATTTCTAGAACATTAAAAAGCATTCCTTCCCCTTTTTCTTCACAGCCTGGATACTCCTATCCTTTTGATCTGTCTTCTCTTTCCAACCCTTTCATCATCTGCGTGGGCTTCCTTCCGTTTTATTTCTCTGCATTCCCTTTCAGATGTGGAGATCATAACTGGGCTTGGATATCCAACATGAGTCAAGCAGTGAAGAGTAAAATAAGAAGCTTACCTCAGAGTTTCTAAACTAATTTTCTATTTATGAACCCCAGTAATGTGCTTGCTTAAAACACAAGAATGGTTACTTGCTATCATATTTCACTTGTATGTCTGCTTTGGTTCAATGTGTTTTTTCCCTGCTATGTTTTGCTTATTGCACGTGACTGGTTCCTCCCTGTGTTTATTGTATCTTAGATTTTAAAACATATTATTTTGTGAGATGACAAAGAAACTGAATAAGTCTTTTTTTTTTTTATTTTTTTTGTAGATGGACACAGTGTCTTTATTTTATTGCTCTGTATGTGGTGCTGAGGATCGAACCCAGGGCCTCACGCATGCGAGGCAAGCGCTCTACCGCTGAGCCACAATCCCAGCCCCTGAATAAGTCTTTTGAAGACAATTTTGATAGGAATTTTAAAAAAGATTTTAAAGTGTTTAAAGTGATCATGTCATTAGATATGTATCTTTAGATACAGTGGCACCTTAAAGTACTTCATTTATACCTAAAAAGTTGATAACACAGCTGTCATAATCATTTCATTAATTGCATGTAGGTTTCCTGATATACCAACCCCATATCAAATACTGTTATAATCTACGTAAATTCTTTATGTCAATCTTATTTAATAATGGGTACTTAAGAAAGTTGCCACATTACTTGTTTTATTGGGGGAATGTTAAATAATGTTAAGTACTAGGATAAGTTTTAGCCATACTATCTCTAAAACTCACTCCACAATGCACATTCTTTGTTGAAATAGCCAACCTCTTTTCCTTCCCACTTCAGAATATTTGTAAATTTATAAAATCATGTTGTTCCATAGGAGATGTTTTCCGTTGTGGACTTCCCTTTTTTTCCATTTTAGATTTGCTTGTTGTGATACCCCATTTTATTCCACTAATATGTCTTTTAGGGTATTCATCAGTGATTTAATAGTATCAATCTTTTTTTAAACTATTTTTATAATTGTCAATGGACTTTATTTGTTTATATGCGGTGCTAAGAATCGAACCCAGTGCCTCACACATGGTAGGCAAGCACTGTACCACTGAGCCACAACCCCAGCACCAGTATCAATCTTTAATAGAATTAAATTCTCTGCTAGACATAGAGCTTAGTGGTAACGCATTAGCATAGTGTGAGCAAGGCCTTGGCTTCAACCCCCAGTACCACACACACACACACACACATACACACACGCACACAGAACAAAAACAAACAAAACCATAAACACTCTACGATGTGTTCCTAAAATCAACCATTTTGTATAGAAAAAAATGTGACTCGGTGCAACGCTTTGGAAAAAGCACTTCAACTTCAAAGATCTATCCTCTTACCTGCTAATTAATATATTCTTTGCTTCTGAATAACCCGTTAAGTTGGGCAGCTTTTTTTAAAGGTAGAGTTTTCTCTCCTTAGCCTCCAATCTGGACATGAGACAAACTGCCCCCATCTGGTCTTCTTGCCTTGCTTCCTCACCAGAGCAGCAGGAGTATGTTGTGTTATAGGTATGCACCTGCTTTCTTTGAGGAGGCCTCTTCCACGACTGATAATACCCTTCATTTCCCTTTAACACAAGGACAGAGGCATTGTATTCCTTTTAAAACAATGAGGAGGCTGACTACAAAGATGAATACAATATTTCTTCCCTTTCAACGCCATTCACTATCATTCTTCTTTAAAAAATTCAATCTCCGGTCTGGGGAGCTCTATGGAGAAAGCAAAAACTGAATAGTCTCTCTCAAGAGCGCGTTTGTTAAATTTTTATTTTGTAATAATACTACATTTATGAGGTAGTTGCAAAGATGTTACAGAATGTTCTTGTATACCCATAGCTTAGGTCCAAGCTAAAACTTTTACACTGTCTGCTGCTTGAAGGCCAGATCCTGGCTACCTTTTAAAGGCATACCCAAAGGCCATTAGAAGGCTGGGTGTCTGAAGATGATGGAGGTGTGGAATACATGGCCACTGGCTTCAGGGAGGAGGGAAGTATCTGAAAAAGCTCTGGAAGGAGGGAGGGCTCAGCTCCATATACCTCCAAATGCATATGTATTTCTTAAGGAGAAATAGGTATTTCTGGAAACCATACTGATCTCCGCTCAAATACAGTACAGTAGATAATACTTATCACTTTTGTTTTACATTCTATGGCTTTTTGACCCCTGTTCCATCTTTTAGACAACTCTAACTTTATCCCAGAACCAGCTTCTTATGCAGCATTAAGTTGAGGTAATGTAAAAACCTCATTAATAATGCCTTCTTGGTGGTTTAATTTTAAGAACTTTTTTCACTGACAGATTTGATTTACGTCTTAGTGGGAAGGATCTTAACCTGGAGTAATTGAACTTTTGTGGATTCATGGTGAGCTTCATGGTGTGTATAAGAAATTATGATTTATTTCTGAGAAGAGGACTATAGGTTTTGTGAATTTTTTTTCAGATGGGTGTAATTGCTCCCTGCTTTTTTCCCTTCTCCCTGCTTTAGTAATTCTTTGCCCTAGTGTAGGAATGATGGAAGATATCAAGTAAATTAGGGTGACATTCCACGTTGCTAATGGATCTTAAATATATATTTATTCTCTCAATGTATGTTTCCAGTAAAAATAAAATTGCATTATGGATTTGCTTTATATAATTAGTTTGGAATAATAATATTTAAGTTGCTGGTCAGGAAAATTAATTTTCTCTTTTTCTTTTATTATAACATAGTGAAGTTCATTTTTTACAATTAATAAAATGGACTTAGCTTGTTGCCATGAAATTTCAAAGGGCACAAGGAAAATAAGGCATTGCAGGTTATGCTATAGTTTTTGGTGGTGCTGGGGATTGAAACCAGGGCTTCATGCATTTTAGGCAAGTGCTCTGCCACTAAGCTAAACCCCAAATGCTTTTCAAAAATTTTATTTTGAAACAGGGTCTTGCTAAGTTGCCCAGGCTGCTTTGAACTTTCAATCTACCTGCCCCAACCATCTGAGTAGCTGGAATTATAGTCACATGCTACCACACCCAACCAGGTTATATTACTTTTATGCTAAAATCATTAAGAACAAAAAAAGTCTAGGAATTTCATTAGATTTGGGGGTAGCAGGGCTGATGGAAATGCTAAATTGTATAGTTATAAAAAATATCCAAATTTCATTTTAGTATCTCTCCTGACTTCCAGGTGAGCTCCACAGAGAAGGGCCTTTCTCTTTAAGATGAATATTATGTTTCTAAGGCTATTTTATATCAATTATATTTTCTAAAGAATCATGCAGTTTGATTGCTGAGATTTCAGATACATCATTTTGACATGCATTACCTAGTCCTTTAAAATATAGTTGTAAGAAATAGATGTAACCCTGGAAAATTCAAAATATATTTGAGGAAATATATCTTCCATTTTATGCTTTCTGTAAAATAGATTAATCAGTTCACAGAAGATTGTGCACGTCTTATCCAGTTCCATAGTGTTATTCTTGTTGCATGCTAAATTCATATCTCTTATTCAGAGGATGTTTAAAAAAAGAAAGATATTTTTAAAAGTTTGACCATTTTACCTTTTTTAAAAAAATTATCACTTAAATAAACAATAGGGCATTGAAGAAGTTCTCACAGGTTCGGTCAGTAGTTAATATCTTGTCCCTTTTTAAATTTAACTGTAGCTTTTGCTCTAGACCACTGATACATAATGATAATTATATCATCTATCTGTATACCTTACTAAATTCTGGGTTAACTGAAGACAAAAATTGAATCTCAATTTTATATTCTCATAATTTAGCTCAAATCAATCTGTATTTTCAATAGCTAGAACTCAGTAAAATTGTTTAAATGAACAAATTAACATGTATCAAAATATCATCCCCTGTGTTCTTTCTCTGTACTGTCTAATATGACAGCTGATAGCTCTGCATAGCCAAGAGACGCTTGAAATGTGTCTACTCTGAATTGAGATTTGATGTAAATATAAAATACACACTAGATTTTAAATATTTAGAGTGTGGTATAACTCATTAATATTTTTATATTGATTTATAACTCATTAATATTTTTATATTGATTCCATGTCAGAATGAAAATTATGAAATATTTTGTATTAAATAAAATATATCATTAAAATTTAGTCCATGCATTTCTTTTTGCTTTTTAATGTGGCTGCTAGACAACTTAAAATTACATATGGCGTTTGCATTTGTGACTTGCACTGAATTTCCATTTGACAGTGCTGTTCTTAAGCAAAAGTTGGCAAATGATGAATGATGGGTCATAGCTGGCCTGTTTTTATGCAGCCAACAAGCTGAGAATTTTTTAAAAATATTTTTAAAGGGTCATTTTTAAAAGTATATGCATATATGCAACCGAGACCATGTGTGACATGCAAAGCCTAGGATATTTACTAATTGGTCCTTAATATGAAAAGTTTGCTGATCCCTGTTCTAAAGTAGTTGTAAGGATAGAACTCATGCTTCTTGCCCTCCAGCAACTTGCAGTTTAAGGGAAATAGTATTTTTGAAATGAAGTTTGGTTAAGTGATAATATGATGAATGCCTTCAAACATCATAGATTATAGAAGTGGATCAGAGGTGGGACTTGAAGAAGGGGATGATTTGTGCAGGAAGATTGGTAGACATTGTGATGCTCCCCAGATCCCCTGCAGAGAAATGCTTACTGTTGTAGCTGCTTTATATAGAGCCACCTTGCCCAAGATCATATGCTCCCCAGCGTAACCCATATCTAGTGATGCTGGGGGAAATATAAAGGACTCACCATTTCAGCTAACCTGGGAATATTCTGAAAGACCATTTTAGTTCCAGAACTTCTGGAGCTGTTGGTCAAGACTGTCCTTGGACCTGTGCCATGACAAAACTTTTTGCCCAGTTCTGCATCCTTCCTGTGCTTTCCTCAGGTTTTTATTACAAGGACACTCTCTAATAAACATCTTGTGTACTGAATTCCATCTAAGATTCTGCTATCTGGACAATGCAACCTGCAGTGGGCAGAAAAGAGAATAGTATTCCACTTGTTGAGAGTTAAGTAAACAAAGGGACAGGGACGGAGGCTAGAATAAATAGAAGCTCTGTTGGAGATTAGTGAGATCAAATACCTGAATAGTGCAATGTGTTTATATTTGAAATGATAGCCTGTAAGACTGCCAAAAGGACTTTATCTTGGGAAGAGCAGGAAGCTTTTTGAGCAGGGATGTAATACGAAGAAAACAGTGCGTTAGGGGAATTAATGTATTAGCGTAGATTTGTTAATGAAAATTCTATCTACTTCTCTGCCAGTTTTTAATCTGTGCCTGATTTCAGCAATGTCAGCAAATGATGGTTGAATTCATTGTTTAACTAAAACCAGATAAATCAAAATTTAAGAATTTGAAATTATTCTGGCATGTAATCTTTTGAATATTTTCTGTAGGCTGGATCAGATGCTCTGCCTTTAGTCTGCTCCTAAGGAAGGTAGAAAGGATGCCCTTCTGTAGTGTTCTGGGCTCCTCCAAAGGGCTGCTTCACTGTACCTGCTCCAATTTTCCCAAATACCAGATACTCTTGCCCATTGAGTTTGCTGTGATCACTTTTTTCTCTTCTACAGGGGAAACTGAGCTGCCTTCCACCACACTGATAAGGGAAACAGAATTTTGTGATCTTCCTAGACAGGTAGATGCAGTTTCCCTGGGGCACCTGTGTTTCCTTTGTTTTACAACACTCTTAGCTGGTTTGGAGGGAAGTGTTTTTATTTTTGTAGTTGTTTCTTAATCTTTAGGAGTTTGCTGTTTGATAATGCTGTTTAGAATAAGGAGAGGAAGCCTTGTGGCTTAAGACTTGGTTTTAGAAAAATATAAATAGAGCCAATGCCAGTGACTGTTGTAGAGTTGAAATAGCCTGTTCTCTTTCCAGTGTTTCAGCCTTGAGAACCAGCTGGAGAAAGATACATTTGCATTGGGTGATTTTCTCAACCTGAAAAGATTACCCTTATTTTGGCCTTTTTTATGAATTGGTAGAATATAATTTACTTAAATTTCATTGACAGAAGTAAAGGTGGGCAATATGCAATTATAAGCTTATTAAAAACAACCCTAGCCGGGTATGTTGGCACACGTGTGTAATCCCAGCACTTTGGAAGGCTGAGACAGGAGAATCGCGAGTTCAAAGCCAGCCTCAGCAACTGGTGAGATGCTAAGCAACTCAGTGAGACACTGTCTCTACATAAAACACAAAATAGGGATGGGGGTGTTGCTCAGTGGTCCAGTACTCCTGAGTTCAATCTCTGGTACCCAAAACAAACAAACAAACAAATAAATAAATAAAATAACCCTTTGACAGGGCAGTGAAATGGTTTTCCACTTGAAATTGGCAGATTTTCCTAGAGTGTTTTATAAAAAAGTAGCCTCAATCTTGGCTGGTATGGTCAGTACCTCTGAAGTAAATTCAGTTTCAATTGCCCCTTGAGTATTTTAAGTTTGTGTTTCCACAGAAACAATTTAGTTAAATTGGATATTCATAAAGTGCCAGATGGATATATTATAGACAAGCAGGAATGTAGGATGTTTAAGTACATAGTCTTTGAAATGAAATAAACAAATAGTAGAACTAACTTCTTAATATGACTCATAATTCCCAAGGAATGTTTGCATTATAGAGGTGCCTAGCTGTTCTCTAAAAAGAATGACTGTCTTGATCATAAATCTGTTTTCTGAAAGTTGATGTTTATCAAAACACAAATTTAGGCTTGTATATATTATAATGAATGGAAATGTATAGGAATGAGTTTCTTGATTTAAATTTGCATGAGACTGATTTGGTCTGTACATTCAAAATGTTTTGTGTACAACCTACATACTGTATTGGGGTTCCCAGAGTGTGCTGAGTTTAGTTTTATTATTTCGATGTAAAGATTTTTTTTTTAAATTTCCCATAAATTTTAGTATTGTTGTCAGGGATGGGGAAAAGATGATTATAGTTTATGTAAATCACTGATTAGGCAGGGGCAATATGAAAATGGGGAAGCATGGAAGGGAGAAGGGATGAGTAGTGGTACTTGTCTTCTAGAGCTTCTAGACTGATGTTGGGTTGGAGCTGACTTCTTACTAAACCTTAGATTGCAGGCTTGAGTATCCATGGCATAACACAATGGATTCTATAGTCCTTAATAATATAGTGGATTTTATAGTCCTTCAATATGTCTGAGTTTTTATAAGAATATACTGCCTAGAAATATGCTGCCTTGGTAGTTCAGCTGCACGGGTGGTAGCATGGATAATAAAAAGAAAAGGATCTCATTTATGCAGAATAGTAGTAGTATTTTCATGATGGTTTTTATTATAATTTCATGACATATGAGAGAGTGAGTCACCTCACCCCTTCCTAACTATTTGCCAACAAACATCTCTTGCATCTCGGTCGGTTTAGGCTGGTTCCTTAATCAATCCGCTATAGCTACCTTTGCTAGTAGATTAGGCCAGGGATCACATTATGTTTGATTTTAGCCACTGCAATTCACATATTTCTATTTATATTAGAATATTATAATTTACAAGAATTTAGAAATATGCCACTGAGGTATGTCAGATGTGTCATTTCTCATATATATATTTTCACATAATTATATAGATTATATATACAAACATTATATAATATTTATTTTAGTGTTGCATAGTAGTAGTATACACTGGATACATCATCTATGGTTGTCACTCAGAGATTCATTAAATTATGGCACTTGTGCATCCAAATTATGGATGGCCATGTGAAAAAGATGGAATAAACCTATAATGAAAGGTATACAAATCATATTAAATGACAGAAAAGAAAATTGGGGAAGAGTTTGTATAACATGATTCAACTTAGATAAAAAAATCTCAATATAGCTGTCATAGAATATGTCTGGAGGGAATTGTAGAATGATAGCTTTGGGGAGTGAGATTAAGGGATGCAAAGGATTTTCATTGTTTAAATTGTTTCAGTAGTAAATGTACTTGTAAATATTTTAATTTAAATTATAAACCACTAAAAGAAAAATAAAAATGCATAAGATAGCAATGGTGGGGTAACATTTATTGAGTATGTACAGTAGATTAGGAGCTATTCATGTAGCATGTATTTACTTATTAAATTGTCACAGGAACCCTACAAGGTTTATGTATTGTGAACCCATTTTATTCATGATAAATCTGAGGCACAGAGATCTTTAGTTATATGTTTAAGTCAATGTATGAGGAAAGAATTCAAATAAAAAAAAAGTTTAGTGTAAATATTGACGAGTATTAATGTGACCCCAAAGACTGTAGACATTGTGGCTGGCTAATTTTGTGAGTAGGATGGAATGAAAGAGAAGTTCTTTTAAACTCTATGATTTCTGCAGTATTTCTTGGAAATTAATTCAAGAAGAAAATGAAATATTTGATGAATTCAAGGGACTTCTATTTGAAAGACTCATTTCCAGAGGGGGAGTGGTGCGGGGAAATATCAGTTGCATTTTGGAATTTTTTGTAGGTATCTCAAAACAGAAAGGTGTTATATAAGTCATTTCTCCTAAGAACTGGCTTAGTATAGTAAGAAAGAATCCCTCTCAGATTCTCCAAGATTATTTGGTGGGTTGAGAGATGCTAACAAATGATTTCCTCTGTTACAATAATTATGCGAGTCCAGAAAGAAGAAAAATAGGTTTTAGGCCAGGGCTTTGAATGCATTTTTGGGTAGTGATTCCTTTGTTCCACAATGCTTATTGTTTACCTTGGAAATATCCAGTTAATGTATTTTTACAACTAAATTTAAACTTGTAGCGCTTACAATCCTCCTTAAAAGTAAGGCTTCTTAATCCCCTATAACCACCTATATCAGAAGATTAATTCTTAAGCCCAAGGGTTAATTATTTCTTCTTAGTGTCCCTGGAACTTATAACAATGTCTGTAGCAGAGAAGGCTGAAGTAATGAGTGAATGCATATATTCTTTGTTGTTTCTATGATCTTGGGTGTACTCATTTCCATATGTAGATTTTGCCTTCTGTTCTTTCTTTAACATTTTTAACACCTTGAGACCAGAGTCAGTGTACTTATGGTGAGATTCACAGCCAACATTACTGACATTTTGGCTCAGATGTCTTCTGTGCTCAACCCAGACGCCTTTGACATTAAGGGACTTTGTACTTTTGTAATGAAAATGAGAAGGTAAGGGCTACTTCCAAACCACACAAATGCAGTTTCTTTCTTTCTTTTTTTTTGGTACCAAGGACTGAACTCAGGGACATTCGACCACTGAGCCACATCCTCAGCCCTATTTTGTGTTTTATGTAGAGACAGGATCTCACTGAGTTGCTTAGCACCTTGCCATTGCTGAGACTGGCTTTGAACTCACAATTCTCCTGCCTCAGCCTCCCAAAGTGCTGAGATTTCAGGCATGCGCCACTGTGCCCAGCTACAAATGCAGTTTCTTAATAGCTGTTGGGAACATATTATTAGTAAGACAAATAATAAACCTCCAGAAGAAAGGGGGAACTGCAGATTTCTATGAGTCATCCTGTAGAAACTTCTTGATCGATCTATCTATCTATCTATCTATCTATCTATCTATCTATCTATCTATCTGTTTTTGCAGTCCGGGCAGTTGAACCTAGGGCCTTGTACGTTCCAGACAAGTGCTCCACCACTAAGCTACATCCTTAGCCCCTAAGACCTTAATTCCTCTCTCTTGCTTGTTAGTGGGTCCACTAATTTATTAAACAAATAATTACTGATTTTTGCTGGATTAGGAGTCATTCTAGGTCCTGGTGGTACAGCAGGGATCAAAACAGAAAAAACAAAATACCTGACTTCATGGAGCTTATATTTTAGTCATAGGTAAAATGTAAGTTTATAAGATGGTGATAGCGCTGTGGAGAAGAAGGAAGCCAGAGATAGGGGCTAAGTTTATGTGTACATGTGTGCATGTATGTGTGGGTGTCTGTCAAGGGGTGTGGGTGGCAATTTTAAGTACGATGGTTAGGGCTCACTTACTTTGATTCATTTGAGAAAAATCCTGAGAGAAGTAAAAAAATAGACATGTGAAAAATCTTCCAACTTCCCATGCAGAGGGGTCAGGAAGTATAAAAGTCCTAAGTTGGTAGCATACTCAAATTCAGGGGAGAAATCAGGGTTGGAGGTAAAAATGTGGTGTGTGTATGTGTGCGTATGTGTGTGTGTCTGTGTGTGTGTGTTTGAATTGTTGAGGTTGAACAGAGAATGACTTGATAGTTCTCTTGACCTTTTCACTCCATTTTCCCTTAGTTTCATACTCATTATTGGACTTGTTCTTACCTATCTTCCCATCCCATAGATCTCCAAATGGCAAGTTACATTGGCAGGCTATCATCTGGTTCAAGGATGTAGAGGAACATTCTTTTATATTTTTATATTGTAATTGGAGTAAGTACTCATTTTAAAGAGATGAAGTAGTCTTCTTGGTGACTGTAGGGTTATGATCAGGTCATGCTCTAAAAATAGAAAGTTGGAATCTTATTTTCATGTTCTTTTTGATGGCAGTATTTCTTTTTGCATCAACCATATGCTAACCAAGGTGTACCCCTCTATGAATCATTCCATAAACATGTGGAGAACACTTTGTGCCTGTGCCGGGTAAGCTCAGTACATGGCCTGAGCACACACAGGTAAAGCAACTAGAGCACAGTGTGAAATGTGTTGAAGTATGTCTTTGGTCACATAGTGTAGCATGTAAGGTAAAATTTAGTAAAATTCATCTTTTGGTGTTTTTGACAATGTTATAATAAATTACTTTATCTTCATCATATGGATGGAATAGAGTTCTGGGTGAGATGGGGCACACAGCAGAAGGGACCTGCCCCTCCTGCCTGTCTCATGACCCATGAGTCTCTAGATACCTGAAGGTATTGGAGTCACACTTGCTTCCCCTGTCTCACTAATGCTACTGAATATGTGATCCATATTCCCAAAGAGCTCTTGTTAGCTCAGACCATGTTTTTTTTTTTCATTCATAAAAATGTCTGCTTCCTAAGGAATAGATTTTAAAAAAAAAAAACTGGTTTGTAGGATACACTTTTTCCTTGACTGTTAACTCTTAAACACATCAGTGGCACTCAAGAGGGCAGCTTTATTGCAAGAGCTGGAAAGCATTAATAAAAGTTTGTATTAATGCTTCATTAATAAATAAGCAGTGGGTAAGAAATAAGATCTTCCTTTTTCCTGAGGTCTTTCACTGTGTCTCCATGCTCCATTGGTCTAGGGGGTCAGGAGACTCCTAAAGTTTAAGGTCAAATGATATCATATGGTGTTTCCATTTTCTGACCAATCTGGTTGATTCTTACACTCATGGATTAATCCACCTATCCCTGGATAAACTAGTTAGTTGATGTGAATCATGAATATCTGTTTTTTTATGGTAGGTTTTTAAAAACTAGCAAACATGAGAAATTGGTATAAAGAGGGGGAGAGTTAGGCTCTTGCTTAGTGTTGCTATTCTAGCATGACAAAGTGAGGGAAAGTGGAGACATTAAAACTCATTTCCACTTAGCTTTGGAATGCTTAATAGAATGGTTTTATTGCAGGTATGTTTTCCTTTTCAGGTTCATTATAGTTGGTATTAAAATTAGAAAATGTTAGGAAAGTCTAAAATATTTTCTTTGGATAATTCCTGAACAACTTTAAGCTAGACAAATGAAAACATTTTTTATTGATAATAAAGTATTACTTTATTTTTATACTTTTATTTGGTTATAGTTATATTGGAGCTCAGGCTTTCCAGCACTTAGTTTTAAATTGTTAGATCCTGAACAAAAATTTCACATAAAACCCCATTAACCTTTCAAAAAACAAACATTTCCATCCGGTTGGAATGCAGAGAATATGAATACCAATTAGATACAAAGGAGAAGGGAAACAGGCATTAGTTCTTTCTCCTCCAGCACTGCCTTTACTTGATGTTTTCATTCTCTCTTTGAGGATCACAACCAGAAGAGTCTTTGAGATCAGCAAGTGTGTAGATGATCTTTTAGCAAGAGCACAACTGAAGCTACCAATAATGGTTGTATTTTATTGCATCATCCCCAAACAGCTGACACCAACAAAGTCTCCAGAAAATCTGTTAGCATTTTGAAACTTAGCAGAACTACCTAAAGCCCTCTTTGGCTTCTTTTAACTTCCAGGCTAGTCTCCTAGGAATTTTTTTATGGGAGCTTTGAAGCCCATAAACTTTACAAATGTTGCTTCTGACAACATTATGAAACCACACTAGGGAGGACTGCTGCTGGAGGAGATTATTTAAGATTGGTTTTCCTATCCTGACCTCTGATTCAGAATAAATACTTCTTTTACCCACTGTTGGGTTCTGTAGATGGTCTTGCTCTGAGAGACCAGCTCAGTGTTCACTTACAGTCAGTTGCTACAGGCTGGTTCTAGTTATTTTTCACATCTCCTGTAGGTTGGGAGGAACATAAATGACTTCCTGTGGGTTCTAACCTGAATAAGGAAGTAAAAGTGAAACTTCGATGAACCTTGTGATTTGACAAAAACCATGTAAGCAGTTCTGTAAATTATATTAATGGTACTTGAAAACAAGATGTTTTAAATGATAGTCAATAAAGAAAATATTACTAAGAATAATATACACTGCATACACTTATTTTCAGGGAATATATCAGTATATTTATATATAGCCCCAATGTTTTGTGCTTGTATGTTTTCTGTGAATATTTAGTGCAATAGGAATTAGCAACATGTAAATGTAGATCAGCAAAATTTAACATTATTCAAATGTTTGCACACTTTGAAGACTGTAGACACATTTTTGTTTAGTGAATAATGTGATCAAATTTTTGTTGTTTATTTTAAATATTTTTTATTAGGAGGTCTAAAATACCTGTTATCATCCTTCTCAGGGCTGAATTGGTATTTTAAGTATGAATGGAAAAAATAGGCTCAACAGAATTCTTACGCAGAGACAAGGCACCTGGAGTCAATGAAAGAACTTTGGGTGCAGAGATAAACTTTTCTCAGAGATCAAGAGATTGAAGATTGAAACACTTAGCAAGGACTCAAATTATTCAGCAATTTCCTCAGCAGCATTGTAATTCTTGCTTATGCAGTTGTTTCCTGGTTGGCTCTATTTACCTCAGGTATAACTATTTTTCTTTGTCCTTTTCTCAGGAGAACAAAGAAAATTTCATTAGAGCACAACACAGAATTATATTTGTTGGCCACGCTTCATCGAAGATTCATTGCACAATTTGGCCAGCTTCCCTCATCATCCATTTAAGCAGTATGGCAAATGTAATTGGGATTTCCCCAGCAATTCAGGAACATTTACTAATCTTTTTGTTCATTGTAGATGTAGCCATAGAATAACCGTAGCTCAGGAAAATCTACTCAGCAGCTGGCACTGGGAGCATTCCTACCATTGGGCTGTGTACTTCTTTCCACCCAGTTTTTCAATTTGGGAATTACAGGTAGTTTTAATCTTAAAAAAATATATACCTTCATGTTCTAACTATTGGTAGAACAGATTTGGCACTTAAGTCTAACAATGTATGCAGAGTGGTTTTCAGCCTTGTATTTTTTCAAAGTGTTGTTATAGAATGCCCAAGTCTTTAATGTTAAAGGAGAGTGTTCCAGTCTTTTTAACTTCAGTGGAGTGTCCCATCCTTCAGTGTCTTTGTGTGTGTGTGATAATGATGATGTTGAACTGCCTTAATGCATTTGGGTTGTTGTAGATAGAGAGCACTCTATTAAGGCAATATTGTGTGTTGTGAATCTTAATTACTCTCTGTTTGTAATAATAACTTCTTTAGTGCAATAAATAAATCAGTTTCTGTCTAAGGGGTTTAGTCTTAGGGCATTCACAAACAGGTCTTTCCTTGTGATCTATTATCAGTATCATTAAAGAAGTGTTCAAAAAGAAGAGACAACTGATCTCAGACTAAGAGGAAATTAATATCCATACACAGAACAGCAGTTCTTGAATTTAAGTCTCACAGTAGTTTGTACATCATGGTAAAATCAATGAATTTATGTTGAGTAAGTTAATTCAAATTAATTTGATGAGGACTGACCTGGAAATTGTCAAATATTAGTAAGGAAATACTAAATATTTTCAAGTGAGAGAGAAGTCTCATCATCATGGCAAGAAGATAAGGCAGTGGTGGGAAATGCCTAATAATATAAAAATCATCAAATAGGTATTTTGAAAAATATAACTTCGGTTATTAAATAATAATTTAACCATTTCTAATTAAGTATTGTTGCCTTAGTTTCTCCAAGGTTATGACTATTTGCGGGAGGAGGCAGAAGACCACAGAGAAGTGTAGGCCCAGATCTGCACAGAAGGAAATTTGTTTCTACAATTTGGAGCTCATTTTCCTTTATTTCACAAATCACTCCCTTAAACATTCTAGAACTTTCCCCCATAGATTCCTTGCTGGATGCTCTAGTAATTCAGATGAGATATATGATTGGCCAGGTGGCAGGGGGTATAAACCTATTATGTATTTTCTCAACACTTCCATCAATATAAATTCATGAAGAGGGGAAGGCCTGTACTGGAGTTGAATTATGAATCATGATAAGCTGTATGAGAATCTTCTATTGCCTTCCTGTGTCGTCACATTTTGAAGTCTGCAAGGTTGCATTCTTTTGTTTTAACTACTTTGGTTCACGCTATCATTTATGGTCTGGTTTCATTTTGTCATTTTGACGTGGATGTTCTTCCACCCCCGTGGTATCGGTGGTATCGGTGGTATTCAAACTTAATGCCTGTGTAGTAGCTTTTTCATTCAATGAAAAAATATTTACTGGTACTCCTTATGTGCCTGGCACTTTTTTAGACGTTGGAGAAACAAGACAACAAATTGGATAAGACAACAAATTTTCTGTCTTCCGGAAGGTACTATTCAAGTGGGAATGGAAGAATGCTTAGAGGGCAAGACATGTTTTTACATAGGTACTCAAATAAACATCGGACTGTGATAAGTGCTCTGAAGGAAATAAATAAGGTGATGTGATTCTAATTATTAGAATGAAAGTAGGGCTGATAGAGAAAGAGTTGTAAGGAAAGATGTGTTGATAACACTTTGGAGACCAGTGTGAAAAACTAGAGCTACCATGAAAAAAGCTAATGGGGGACATGTAAGTCAGAGAAAAAAGAGGTAGCATTCCTGAGAGAAGAATGATCAGGGCAGGATGGAAGAACAGGAAGGACCAATTCTGAGAGAAACTGAAGACAGGTTATAAATGCTTCTTACCTTTTCATCTACATAATGACAATGTGGCCCCCGGGCAGTGGAAGTTGGAAGGCAAAGGTGAGACTGATTTGAGAGACACTGCATGGCCAGGAAGTTGATGATTCTGTGACTGAATACATGGATGAAGGAAGCAGGGAGTTAAAAGGAAGGGAAATTTATGGCATCAAGAACCAGAAGAACAAGAGTTCTGTTCTGTGAATGATGCCCCTCAGGTGCGTCATAGCACAACTCTGTGAAAACAAACCCCTGGCAGTTGGAGATGTTTGAAATTTGGAACAAAGGTCAGGCTGGAGACACAAATTCTAGGAATTTGCATAGCAATGATAATTGTGTAAATAGATGAAAGTTATTGTGCAATTTCTAATGTCGAGTGCATATAACAGAAAACAGAAAGTGGTAGAAAGCTAGTTTATTTTGATATATTCAAAGATGGGCATAGTTAGAAAGAAGAGTGGGTCTCTCCTGCAAGCGCTCCTAAGCTCCTTTAAATGAAGCTGTTTACTAGATGAAAGTCTGAGAACATACAGACCTCCTTGTGAAGGACACACATAATGTCATGGAGGGATCCATTCATTTTGCCTCATGCTGCTTTTTGGTGGCAAGAGTTTTGGACTGCTTGGCAATACACATAGCCTTGATGGATCACCTTGGTGTGCAGAATCTTCAAGATCTTTTTAAGATTTAACAATGCTAAGAAACCAGTCATTATTTAGTATTTAAGAAAATTAAATAATTTTCCTTTGCTAAGCCTGATCTACCTGATAGTTTATTTGATAAGGTGTGAATGTCTATTTAATTGAAAGATTTTTTTCCTATTGTTTTTTTCATTTTGTAAATCTCACTGTTATACTGTCTTAGCACTTTAGAAGTTTTAATTTGTTTATTATCTTGTAACAGAACCATGTGAAAATTACAGTGTTTGTGTGAGATTTTATATGATGAGTGAACCAAGAAGGGCTGTAGGAAACAGTGCCTGGTGATTTAATATTTCAACTTAAGGGCAGAGGGAGAAAAAAACATCCCATTTGTATTTGGCTGCTTTTATGTTACTGATAAGAACACTCAGAAGCTACCCATTTTCAGCTGGCAGGTGGGTGTCTGAGGAATTCTTGAGTTTCTTATTTCTTATAAAGCCAGATAAAAAGCTTCAGAGGCTGAAAGCTTTCCTTGTTTAGCCACAAGACAAACTTACTGCTTACTTGTAGCAAACTGTTTATTATTGTCCTTATCTGACTCTGGTAATTTTGAATTGGAGGGTAGTGTTCATCCATCCATTTCTGTCACTAGCTTTACTAAAAAGGGACTGATAGTTTTTTAGGCTATCAATTTTTTCATCTTAGTTAGACCATTTGAATTGGATTTGATTGATGACCTGGCTTGACTTTAAGATGGTTTGTGACCACAGGCCACAGAAAATGACATGTAAATCTAATCGATGTTTAGTCAGTTAAAAAACATCCCATCAGCCATTTTGCATGTACTGTTAGGAATTTGCAATAGAAATAACGTGTAACACATAAAATAGTTACTGCATTCTCTGAAATATATTTTTCTCTACTTCAGTAACATAAGAGTAAAAATCCAACATGAGAACTGGTAAAATTATTTCCCTCTAATGGAGGAAGAAGAGGAGAGAGGAAGGATTATTAATAATTTCCTGAGCTCTTATTTGGAAAAGTCACAATCTGTGTGTCAATATATACCACAAAGGTGTACTGAGGTACCCTTCTGGATATATAAATCTCCATTATTTGGACCTTTTTATGTGAAAGTATTTTGATTAATTCTTATCATTTTTCTTCAAGATAAAAATCAATTCAAATTTTAGCAACAAGGGTATTGCTTAGAATTAAGTGCATTTTAGTGACTTGGCATTCATTCATTATTTATCTTTTTTAATTGTTATTTTTACCAAAGAAAATGAGGAAACATCAGTTAAATGTTTATCTATAGTGGTTTCTAAAGATAGCCATATTTGTTCTAGGAGTTGAACAATTTGTATGTCTGTTAACAAAGTTAAAATGTCTATATTCCACACTTTTTGCAATATTGCCTAATTTTATTTTTCTTTAATTTTTCATACTTTGTAGACTTAATTTACTGTCTTTCATAGGCTCATGCATTTTCCATTTAAAGTTGGAATCATAAGTTACTGTATCAGTTCAAACAATAAAAGGTTGTATCATGTATTCCTACACATTATGGTGGATTCAGAAAATCATTTGGATAATACTAGAAGAAAAGTTGAACTGCTGTTTGGAAAGGCTGTTGGATTTGGAGAATTTTATTATGTTTGGGTTGGTCTTCCTCAGTGCCTTAATAAAGAGATCAACAGAGTGAGAAACTATTCTGCCTCTTCTGTCCTGGAGTCCTATGTGGTAAACTGCAGTCAGCTCTCAGCAGATGCACATCAGAGAGGAGACATAGCAAGCTGGTTCTGTCAGGGCTTCCTCTGCTGACAGTGGGACAGTGTGAGGCCACTGCTTGTGTAACTGCCATAGCACATTATTTGAAACTGACCTCAAGACTTTGATTTGCTTAGTTTATTTTTAGAAGTAATGACAGTATAGCACTTTGAGGCCTAGATGTTATTTCTAGACTGAAGAGTAATGTTATTTTTCTGAGAAACAGAATTTCAGGATTTTAAATGGATTTTTTGGTAAAGATTTCTGAAGTTTTTCCAGTAACTGAGACTTTCTGGGCAGACGGGAGAGATAGGAAGCAGTGTGAGTCCTCTATTCCTGCTGACCTCTGCCTCAGACAGTATGACTAACCAGTGCGAGGGAACTGTACAGCGTCTCCTCAACCCTTATTCTGAATGGGTCCCCTGGCATACAAACAAGACAAGAAGTGTTCATTCTTTTCATTCATTTGCCTTCCAACTTACTGAATTTCAAAGTATAATTATACATACAATATCTACTAGGTTGTCTTTAGGGAATAGACTTGTGTATATAAATTGTAACCCGATACACCTATTAGTTTATCTAAAATACACACATATTCACATAAACAATTAGAATATAAGAACAATGACTTTTATTATTAATTTTTATGATTTGTGGTTATGCAGTATGGGTATCTATACAAAAAATACTCTTAAAACCATTTGATACTTAAACACATAATTTTCATTAGCAGTCTAATTAAAATCCCTGGTTAGGCTAGGTGTGGCGGTACATACCTATAATTCTAGCAACTCAGGAAGCTAAGGAAGGAGGGTCACAAGTTCTGAGCCAGCTTTAGCAACTTAGTGAAAGCCTGTTTCAAAATAAAAACAGAAAAAGGACTAGAGATGTAGCTCAGTGGTAGATGGCCCTGAATTCAATCCTCAGCACCACAATCAATCAATCAAATGAAATCCTTACCTGTGGTCCTCCTCTGATTCCATACTCCACAATCAGCTCTTCTGTATTGCTTACTATACACCAGACACTGTTCTGTTTTTATATGTAAATCTCTCAACAACCCCAGGAAGAAGATGCTATCTTATAAAAAAAAAAAAAACAAAAAAAAACACTAAGGCACAGTGAGGTCAAGGAACTTGCCCCAGACCACCAATGCTTTGAACCTGGGCACCTCTAGAATCTGAGCACTTAACCACCATATTACACTGCCAACAAAGTCTAGTTGTCTTACCCCTCTTATTAAAACCCACCCTTCCCGAAGTAGAAAGTCCTAACTGCTTAGGATACAATGACTTTTTGGTTCTTTTTGGTTTTCCCCAGCTCACGTTTGAGCTCATTGTCCAAAGGCAAGTACTTTAGACCATTTGCTATTCTCCAAAACCTCACTCAAAAAATTTTTTTCCTGACCTTATGATGTGGATCATGCTCTATCTTTTGTCTAAAATTTGCTTCATACTGTGTTAACTGGAAAACCCCTGTTTATTCTTCAAAGCTTAGGTTAAACTTCACCTCTTTTACAAATTGTAGTAAAATTGAATTTTTTTTTTTTAACTTATATTCCCACAGTACTGAACTGTTGAGGGCAGGAATCTTTTCCTAATCTTGTATTTGCACACCTAGTACAGGGCCTGCTCCATAGACTGCACTCATGAAATAGTGTTGAATTCAACACTAAATCAGTTTGTATTTTAGATTGTCAGAAGTGGAGGTATCTTGAATCTGGCTGCAAACTCCTGCTGACAAGAAAAAGTGTCCTGTATCTTTCCCTGGGAGTATCTTGTCCCCTTGGCTGATTTCATTTAACTATCTAATAACCAGATTCAACCCTTAGTCATGCCCCTGGGTCTGGTGCTGCTCTGCAGGAACTTGTCTGGTTTTCAGTCAGAGTTTCCTGTGCAGGTGGTGGAGGATTTTGAAATGTTTGAAACATAACCATTTTACACCCACTTGAAATAGTTTCTCTGGTCTGTGTAAGATAAGAAGTGGGTGGGAAAAAATTAGTGCACACAGCCCATTACTTGGAGTTGAGATCAGTAATTAAATGTCATGAATAGGGTAAAATAACACATAGTAGTTGTGCTTAGAATATTTGTTCCTCAGATTTCCATTCACTTTAATTTAAAACAGTCATTTCCAGATGTTGGATGAACACTGACTAATTCCCCAGAACCCTCTTTTATGCTGTTTTCTGGATTATAGATCATCTGACTCAAGTGTATTTAGAGTAACTGGCAGATGATTGAACCTGATGAAACTAAGAGCCTTTTATTTCTCTAAGTAAAACAGTGAATTCAGTCAGGTTTATTACAGTCATAGAGCACTTTGTACTTAGCCCTTCTTTGATCCAGCAAAACTCTGATGACTCATTTTGACTTGAATGAAGAATGTTTGAATTAAAACATTTATTTAGAATAACAGTACAGGAACACTTTTTTCTTGGGTTTACTGAATTAAAAGCTAAAATGATATGATTTCTAATTTTAAATAAGAAACACCAAATTAAGGGGTTTTGTGTGGTTTCAGCAAAACAGAGGCTGAGAAAGATTATCTGTGGATTATTTGTGCACTTGAATTGGAGTAGAGAAAAACAGAGGAAAAAAACAAGTTTGGCCTACTTATAATTGCAGTATAGTTTTCTTGTGTTTGGACTGGAAGTTTAAGTCTTAGTAACACTGAAATAAGTTCAGAATTTGAATTTTAAAAATTTACAGATTTTGAGAATGTGTAAAAATGGCAAAGGCTAACATTCTTCGACTTAGAAAAAAGTTATGAAATTGATGTTTTAATATCTATAAAAATATGAGTGTAGTGCTGGAGTTGTGCTTCAGAGGTAGAGCCTGTGTTTGATCTCTAGCATGCACGTGCATGCTCACACATATACACCAAAAAAAAAAAAAAGAAAGAAAAAGTTTGTGTATTTTTCTTATACTTCATTTTTTTTTAAAAAAATGGATACTTTAAAGCCAGGTGTGGTGGCTCAAGCCTGTAATCCCAGCACTTAGGGAGGCTGAGACAGGAGAATCGCAAGTTCAAAGCCAGCCTCAGCAATGGCGAGGCACTAAGCAACTCAGTGAGACCTTGTCTCTACATAAAACACAAAATAGGGCTGGGGATGTGGTTCAGTGGTCGAGTACCCCTGAGTTCAATCCCCAGTACCACCAAAAAAAAAAAAAAAAAAAAATGGATACTTTAAAACAAACTATTATTCTTCCTGCTATACCAAAACAGGTGAAATATTTTTGTTTTTATAAGTTTTCATGCATGCAATCTAATTCTAGCAGTTACCCTGTGTCTTAGTTTTCTGTGATATAATAAAGTACCAGATTCTGAATACTTTATAAAGAAAAGATTTATTTAGACCCCAGTTCTGGAGGTCCAAAAGAATGGTGCTACTGTCAGCTTCTGGTGAGGGCCTTGTGACAGATGGATCACATGGCAAAGCACACATAAAAGAGTTGTCTCAGAGAGGTCACAGAAAAGAGGAAGCAAGAAAGCCAAACCACTTTGTAACAACCTTTTATCACCACAGTAACCAATCCAGTCCCGGATAACCTAAGCCACCCCCATGAGGCAGGCATCAATCCCTTCTATGATGCCTCAGTGACTAACCATTAGACTCCATCTCTTACAGTACGTTACAGTAAGGACTGGAAATTTTAGGGGACAAAACCTGGTGCCCTTTAAAGCATAATAGTCTTCTATCAAGTAAACATGGAAAAGGAAGCTCAGTAATTACCCAAAAAGGAAAGGAGCAGAATGAGATTCAAAATCACATCCATGTTCCTGTATCCCATGCTCTTGCTGGCATGTCACTGGGTAATAATTTCAGTTAATTTCAGTTTTGAGTACAGATATATCCCTTGAGCTAGGAAAACAAACATACTGGAATTACAAAACCAATCAAATAAAGTAGAACTAAAAAAGGTTGTTTTTTAAAAAATGGATATGCCAGATGGCATATTTTAAACGGAACTCATCTAAATAAAAGACATATTCAAATTATTAGTTTTTACTTAAATCTCAATAAATTTGAATACATTGTGGGTTTACAGGTTTTCTTCTATGATTTCTGTCCCTCAAGTTAGGATCGTTTTATTTCTGTAGCAAGGAATGAACTCAGGATAAAATTTCAGGTGAGATTTTTGTTACTTGGAAGAGTCCTGAAGTTTTCTGTTTTTGGCAAATTTTTCTCGTGGCCAATCTTGGGATTTTTTTCTTTTGTTTTTTTGGTACTGGAGGTTGAACTCAGGGGCACTCGACCACTGAGCCACATCCCCAGCCCTATTTTGTGTTTTATGTAGAGACAGGGTCTCACTGAGTTGCTTAGTGCCTTGCCATTGCTGAGGCTGGCTTTGAACTCGCGATTCTCCTGTCTCAGCCTCCCTAAGTGCTGGGATTACAGGCTTGTGCCACCGCGCCTGGCTCAATCTTGGGATTTTATACAAAAAGTATCATACCTGATAGAAGGGAGGGATTAAGGGAAAGGAATGTAGCATAAACTTAAACATAATTAGCAATAAACTGAGTATTTCCTTCAGTAAATATAATCAGGAAGAGAGTGTAGAGAGACCTGTGACTTTTAGTACTTCCTTAATTTAATGAATGATTATAAAAAATTCACAGATACATTTTTGTGCTTCATTTTCTCTGACCCTTAGTTTAAGGTAATGCTGTTTGTGACCTATCTATCTCACAGAGAGATAGTAAAGATTAATTAACCCACACAAGCCAAGTGCCCTGTGCTGTCCCAGAGAAAGGTGTTCCATAAATCAGATCTGTCACTGAGAAACCTCCATTTGTCTTCAGTTGTTGCACAAAATGGTGCCATCACTTCGTATCTCCATATTCAGGCCAAGGACAAGTTTTTTTTCTGTGACACAAAAAACACTTGTTCTAGTCTTCTGTGATTGGCCTGATTTCCCCCTCTGTGTGCCTCAGTATCTTCATCTGTCAAAAGCAGCAGTTCATGGTGAGATAATCCCTAAGAGGAATAGAGTGGCTATGATTTATGTCCTTTTGCTTCTCTTGTCCCATCCAACTTCTTGAATCTATTGAATTATTAAGTTTACATCCTATTAAAGAACTATGGCGGACATGGCTATACCATTCAGGTCTGCTTCTGAGAAGGGTCTTCTGCAGGTAGCAGAGAATCTAGAGTTAGGGTCAGCTTCAACTGAGAAAGCTGGTTTTCGGGAAGTCATGTCTCTCCTGGGGCACTTCACATCTGATGACCAAGTTGAGAGCTATATTGGTTCAACACTGGACAACTCTAATGGATAGAATTTGTTCCAGAATGCTCCTTGGGATCGCGACATTGTTGAGTTTGCCTCAAGTTCATTTGCTCACACTGCCTTCTTTTCTTTTCTTTCCCTTTCAAGATCTTCTTTTCTTTCCCTTTCAACTCTACTGATAAAATCCTATAGGTTTCCCTGTACCCCTAAAATCTTGCATTTCACTTGCTATCCCCAGATCTATTTCTACAGAATCTAACCAGTAACAAGAACTTAAATATAATGTGAAGCAAAGATTAGGAGAAGGGAAATCCTCTGACCACAAACAAATAGAATTCATTATAATAGACTTGTTTCATAATCTGTGGTTTATTATTTTGGAAGTTGTATTTTTGTATTAAAATAAAACACGTCAAGGAAGGAAAAGTGCAGCCACTATCATGCTTGTGATAGGATTTTTGTACAGGATGGCTGTATAAGATTTTTTCATAAGACATGAAACCTTTAACAGTTAAGGTTTTTAATTGTGTTGATGATATTTGTAGTTAGGTCTTCATCCACTGTTCTAAATCCATAAATAAATCTTCCTTTACCTTTTTATTTCACTAAATGCTGTCAGTCTTTGGAAAAGAGCATCCTACATCCAATATTACCAGTTCTCTCTGCTATATATTAGAGATGTGTTCTTTAAAGTGTGTGTGTGTGTGTGTGTGTGTGTGTGTTTTCCAGTTGTTCTCAAATCATTGTAAGTGTAGCAGAGAGGCCTTTTCTTTCTTTTTTGCTTTTCTTTTATTCCTTTTTAAATGGTTTGTATTTGTCTGTGTCTTAGAAATATAGTGTGACAGCTGCTATGAAGTTGATGTCATAAAGAAAGTTATATGCTGTTTCTAAGAACAGTTATATGCTGTAGAGAGCATATAACTCTTTGTTAAGAACAGCAAAGTTATATGCTGTTTCTTAGGTTTTACATCATAATGAAGCCTTGGAGTTTCCTTCCTTATGCTTTAATTTCCAGTTTACGTTTAGAGATTTGTCTTAAAAGTTTTTTGTTTTGAAATTGGATTCGTAAGAACTCAGTTATGTAACTTTGAAAAAAATTTGCTTTTCTCCTGTCCACAGTTCAGGGATATGACTTAGGATTTCCTTGTTCTCTTTTATATGGTATTATTGATTTTTTTAATGCAGAACAGAAAAGCAGAGATGGTGGACTGTATGACTAGTTCCAATGGTAGACATCTAGAGCAGAATTAAGAAAGCAAAGGAAATGGGCTGAAGAGAGACAAGTGTTTATAAAACAACATGTGTTAATAAAGAGGATAAGAGACTACATTCTGACCTTTATGTGTCGGTAAACCTAAACTGATTTTAATTGCACCTACTATCTATAAATTATATCTCTTACACCAAGACTTTGAAAACTTAATTTGCTCTTTACCATTAACAACCTTTCTCACTCTTTGTTTTTTCTTCTATTTATTCATCCCTTCGATTTTGCAAGTCTTAGCAATGTTGCCACACTAGAGCCATAAGCAGCAATATGTGAATGGAATGTGTTTTAAGAATAAAATAAAGCCATGCACAAACATGCTGTATTAGTCCTGTTATATAAAATATAAGAACAAGCTAAATCTCTGCTATTGGCAGTCAGAGCTGTGGCTCCTTTGGTGTGGGAGGTAGGACTGGGATCCCTGGGGGCTTCTAGGTACTGGTTACATGGATGTGTGTTCATTTTGTGAAAGTCATTGTTCAGTGTACTTATGACATCTGCAATTTTCTTTTTGTACTTTATACTTAAATAGATTTTTTTAAAAAAAATATCAGGCTAGGGAAGTATCCTTGAGCTAAATGTATTGTGTCCATCTCGACTATTAAAGATCACAAAACCAAGCATAAAATGACAGAAATGGAAATGGTCTTAGTTGAGTTCACTGATGTCACAGGAGAAATGGATGCCTAGAAGGCTTTGGAGTCTCACAGTTCTCCTATATTATGATGATTTCATGTTTACAACTGAAGAAACAACCCCTGTGTTCTACCACTCAAGTCCTTCCTGCCTCCTAACACCGGCTCCTTCTCAGGACTGTTCTCTATTAAAAAGTGGGTTGGGTTGACATAACTTATGAGGATTTCTAGTGATACTTCGCACCAAAACGGTTTATTGCATTTAGTCCTCGGGTAACCTGATTTTCAATTGACCCAGATCTATCAAATTATAGAATATTCCGGTTATTTGAAATATTACTATAGCTTCTAAAAGGTTTACTTCTGTGATATTTAGTCAATCAAGTAGCTATTATTGCATAACAATTAAAAAAAAAACAACAACAGTTTAAACCAGGCGTGGAGGTGTACGCCTCTAACCCAGCAGCCTGGGAGGCTGAGACAGGATTGCAAATTCAAAGCCACCCTCAACAAAAGCAAAGTGCTAAGCAACTCAGTGAGACCCTGTCTCTAAACAAAATACAGAATAGGGCTGGGAATGTGGCTCAGTGGTTGAATGCCCCCAAGTCCATTCCCTGGTAGCCCACTCACACCAAAAAAAAAAAAAAAAAAAAAAAAATTTAGATCTTGAAAGTGTAAATGAAGATGGTACTAGATGTTCATTTATACATATTTATGCATATATCCCACTTAACACTAGTATGATAACCCCTTTATATTAATATGTGCTTTTTCACCATATAACACCACTTTTTTCTCTGTATACATAGGGCCATTTTTTTCTTTCAAATGATAAGTTTGATTTTAATAGAATCAAAGGAAATGTACCTATCAATGATTTATAAGCATTTTTAAATTTTTAATTTCCTGAACCTATCTAATAACTATAAGAAGAAACAATTTTAAGACTTTGGCCAATGTTATTAAACATTTCTTCAGAGTCTTATAGAACATCTTCCATATATAAGAGATATACATGGAAAAAGATCTAAATATCTTTCCTGTGATGGCTGTTAGGAATTCAAGAACGTAGAAAATTTTCATCTAAGTCATTTGCCAAATCATTGGATTATTTTTCTGGTTTCTTTTCAGTTGAGTCATTTATTTGCTCTTTTCTGTCTTGAATAGTTCTACTTCCTGTTCAAGAATTATAGTTCACCTCCAAGAGTCATTTCAGTGATGGAAAAGGATTAATAGTGACAGAATCATCAAGGCTGGGGTAATTTTCTCATCATCTCTCAGGGATGTATTCCTCTATTCTGAGATGATAACCCAATCATAGGGGGCACCATCTACTCACTAGCCTTACTTAATGATCACAATGCTTATGACATAATAATTATTTTTTATTTGACATATCTTGATCTTTGAGGTATTAACATAATATGGAAATAACAACTGAAAATAGAGCCTACATGGGGCTATTTTTACTTGACTAATTTATCTTCTTAATTCAAGGCCTGTTCCAATTTTGTAACACACACACATATTTTAGATTTTTGATGATGAGTAATCTTGTCTTTGTCAATAAGCATTGGATTTTTTTTTAATATTTTGTTTAGTTGTAGATGAACACAATATCTTTATTTATTTTATGTGGTGTTGAGGATCGAACCCAGTGCCTCACCTATGCAAGCCAAGCGCTCAACCGCTGAGCCATAACCCCAGCCCAAGCATTGGATTTTGTAGAATCTACTTGGTTCTTTTACTTTTTTTGGTACCAGGGATTAAATCCAGGGGTGCTTAACCATTAAGTCACATCTCTAGCCATTTTAAATATTTTATTTAGAGACAGTGTTTCTGAGTTACTTAGGGCCTCGCTAAGTTGCTAAGGTTGGCTTTGAACTAGGCTCTCCTCCTGCTTCAGCCTCCTAAGCTTCTGGGATTATAGGCATATACCACTGCGCCTGCCTTACTTAGTTCTTTTCCAGTGGCCAGTCCTGACATGGAAACTTCTAATTCAGGTGATATTGTGTCATCTGACTCTTAAAGTAGTCTGTAGTTTCATTGACCAGCTTATATTCATGTCTCTGTGGCCCCTGAAGAAGGAAGTAAGCCAAGTTGTATCAGGAGTAGCTTTCATTCTTTTACTTACACTTTCCTGTTTGTATCTTCTTCTTCCTGTCTATTCTTTAATCAATTTAATTAATATTTGTTGAATATTTACAATGTGACATATAACTGTCTTACGAGCTGGATATAAAATAGGGGAAAAAGAAGAATACAGATCTTGCTGTCCTGGTTATTTTATTGTGGAGACAAACCATGAATAAAAACCTATATGTAAAAAAAGTCACAGATCTGGCAAGTACTGTAAAGATATAGAATTGTGCTGTGTGAAAGCCAATAATAAGGAATTTGGCCACATCAGTAATGGCTTTCTTTAAGAGAAGAACTTGTGTCAGGCTTGGAAGAATGAGTGGGTATCAATCAGACAGAGCAGGCGGGAGCATTCCAGCAGATGGGCGAGCATGTGCCAAGCTTCTGAGGTAGTCACATACGTGGTGTGGAGTGAGGCAGACTTGATAGGTTTTAATCTTTTGCATGAAGCCTGCACAGAGCAACCTCATCTTCTTTGTCTGGACTAAGAATTAAATGGGCATAAGTGATCAACAGAGAAAAAATATGCAAACAAATTTATTTAATACAAGTTTTACACATCATGGCACCCTCATAAAGAAATAAAGACCCATAGAAGTGGTTTGAGCCAATCACTTACATACTGAATTGGACAAGAATAATTACGTTCTGAAAAAGCAACTGAATTCTATGGGTGGGCTTAAAAAGTAAGAGCTATTTTAGTAAGGCCTTACAGAATTCTCCTTGGTCTCGACTGCCCATCTTTGATAAGAATGTTGCTTTTCTTCTAGTACAAGGAAAGCATCTTTCACAGCTCTTGCTTTTAAGAAACAGAAGAGAGGTCGCAATGATCTTCTTGCACCTGCTGTTTTTCAAGTGGCTTTAATTCAAAGTAGTCAATGTGCTGGAGCTGTTTTTAACTCCTTCAATGGCACATTTGAGAAATTCAAAAGAAGGCCATTATGGCTGGAGCAGACAGTATGTAGGGATGTGGGGGAAAGTAAATAAGAAAGAGGACTATGGATGCAGCAAAGTGGGGAGTCTGTAGACTGGTTGGAAAAAGTGCACTCTAGGAGGCATTGAACAAGCAGCGCAGACGGTGAGCTGGTGGTGTTTGGAGACGGGTCTTTTTCACTCTCTAATGCTAGAGAAGGAGGACCATGTTTCAAGGAATGAGTGCAAGAGTGGCGGCTGAAATGGAGTGCAAATGCAGATCACTGGCGACAGAGAGGTCTAGAAGCCGAGGCTGAGCGTTGGACCAGTTATCCATCTGTGTGTTTGCTGAAATAGCCTAGCGTGCTCACAGGCTTTCAGTGAAGTAGAAGACTGGCCAGGTGCCAAACCTTCAATAAATTAAAGAAGATTGAATGTGGCAGGGGAAGGAGGAGCCACTCAGTGTGCCAAATTAACATTTCATGAGACTTGAATGGTTTGTATAATAAAGTTTCTCAATTTTTGATGATATATTTTCCCAATATTTCATCATATTTTGGTCATGATGTAGATATATCAAAATCTGAACTACAGGAGCCTCCCCATCTGGGTCTCATGTTCCACAGTGTGGCAGGAATTGTGTCTTTATCTCTTGCATGAAGCCTACATACATCTTCTTGGCTTACCCCAAGGCAAGTAGTAGATGTTGATGGAGAAAACATAGTGATAAATTGTGAAGGAGGTAAATAGTACAGCTGTTTAGGGGGAAGGCTACCTTGTTTTTATTTTCATACTAGTCTGCAAATTTTATAAACTTTATGCAGAATGATCACCTTTGTGGCTACAGTTACCTTTGCATGTACGTTATTTATGTAGGAATCTCATTTTATTTCTTTAAAAGCCAACCTTTTAATCAGAATAATTCATTTCCCTTTGATTCCATGGGAACTTTATCATTTAGGCAAATATTTTGTGGAGCCAATTAGTTAGATCCTTTTGACAGCAGTTATACTGAGGGAGCAAGCCCTGATATGGTGCAAGAAGTTTTGTCCGGAAATAATCTCCTCCTGCCTCCTCCCCTCCCAATTCGTGTTTGTAAAGTTTATCATTCTTCATTCATGTGTCAGGCTAGCTGGTCTTGGCTGCACATGTCTATAATCCCAGCAACTAGGGAGGCTGAGGCAGGAGGATCACAAGTTCAAGTCCAGTGTGGGCAATTTAGCAAGACTCTGTCTCAAAATATTGAAGGGCCTGAGAAAGTAGCTCAGTGGTGGAGTGATTGAACCCTCAGCTGGGTTCAATCCCCAGCACCACAAAAACAAAATAAAACCAAATATTTATCAGGCCAAACAGCAATATTTGTGTACCAAGAAGTTGTCAAAGGAGAATTCTGACAGTTTCAAATGTGTATAAACTATGATTTTAAAGTCAAAGGAG
>PVHX01001214.1:0-220800 GCA_004024805.1 Geosciurus inauris | reverse complement strand
AGCCAGATAGGTGCTCCAGTGAGAGCCCAGGGACCCTAAGGGGTACACTAAGATAACTGCAGGATAGGGCAAGATTGGGCGGGAATGGACAGGAGGGGACAAGAGAGGCCCTTCCCCTCCTCCTGCGCCAGCCTTCCCAGGCCTGCAGTCCCAGAAGGGCTTTTCCCAGAGAGCTAAAAGCAAGAAAGTAACCTTTAGGATTAAAAAGAAATGTTTCTTTGTTAGGATTTTCTTTCTTTAAGCTTCTTTTCACATTTGTAGTGGTTTTTTTTTTCCCTCTCTTGTCGGGGGGTCAAAGGAGAAGGGCCCAAGAATGTCGGCCCAGGCAGCAGGGAACCAGACCTCATTCTCAGGGGCAGCAGATGACTACTACAACAGCTGGTACATCGATGAGCCCCAGGGAGACAAGGAGCTCCAGCCAGAGGGGTGAGTGTGGCACTCCTGGCTCTGTCAGCCATCAGAGTGGGGTATGGCAGAGGTTACCAATTGGTGTGGGGCGGGGGGCAGACCCTGGGCAAGAGCTAAGAACTGGTTCAGCCACTCATTTGCTGTGTGACCCTTAGGCAAGTCACGGCCTCTCTGGGCTTCTGTTTCTGCATCTGATACTTGCGAATAATAGCCCTTGGCCTGCTATTAGGATACTTGAGGTGGGGGGACCTGGTCGTCTGAAAAGCACTTGTGTGATGTGTTAAAAACACAGATTCCTGGGCCCTATCCTTGCAGGTTCAGCTCCAGCAGGTCTGGGCTGCTCCCTGGGTGATCTGGCCTGTAGCGGATGGGGAAGCAGTGGAGAGGTTACTGGTCTCTGTGGTGAGGACTAGGGTGTGGTGTTTACCATCCTCAGGTTCTTGGAGCAGGCTGGAGAGGAGTGGGAGAAGTGGATAACTGGGACTAAAGTCTAGGGGGAGGTCACTGAGGGAGGGACCCTGCGGCCCATTGTCTTGGATGGCTTACTCTGGGGGGGAGGATGAGGAGGTTCTGTTTTCTTTCTGTTGCAAAAGTGCTCAGGCCAAAGCCAGGGAGGGTTCTGAGAGAGGGAGGGGCCAGCCAGCCCACCCCAGGGTGGCCCAAGGACTCTTGGCTCAGGCCCTTTCTATCTTTGTTTAGTCTGGGCACTCTGGCAGAGGAACTGGGCCTCTCTGTGCCCCCACCTGCTGCCAAAGCTGTCGCCTCTGTGGGACCCAGAGCTCAGCTCTCCCCTTGTTGTTCCTGCCCTTCCCCTGCCTCCTTGCTCTGTCTGAGGGTTTCAGGAACTGGAAAGGTTGGGGGGGGGGGTGCTGAACCAGATGTGTGCACATGTGTTTTCCATTAAAATTTGAAACTAGAGAAGGAAAAATGCTCACATGCCTCCCTAGGGGCTGAGGCTGTGCCCTGGCCAGGCTTGGGGTCACCCAACCGGGACAGAGGCCCCACCCAGGCCTGGGGGAAGGAGCTATCCTTTGAAGGATTCAAGGTTCTGACACCTGGAAAACAGGTGTGCAAGGGTGTTGGCAAGGGTGTGCCCCACTCACCTTCTCTGACTGCTGTTGAGGGTGCAGGGCTCCTCTGCACACCCTGCTCTGTATGCGTGAGCTGGGGGAGGGGCTAGGTAACCATGAGGACATAGATCCTGGGGTAAAGCCCTAATCAGAGGGATGCTAGGAAGTTGCCTCCTTGGGAGCACCAGGGCTTGGGCATTGGCTGGGGGCCAGGCACCTGCAACCAGTACTGTGCTTGGCATATTTAGATACAGTCTCAGAATAAAGTCCCGGCATTGATAGGGACTGGGTGATTGGGACTGCTGCCTGTCACATGTGTGGCATTTGGAATTTGTAGCTCCCTTCTCCCACGGTTGGACATGGAACCCAAAAGAATAAAGAATATTTGAAACTACTTATTTAGTAAAAGCAAGTCTAGATACTTGCCATCTCCCTTCCCCACCCCCCAACCCCCAACCCTGAAAGCTGGGAGCGGGAAGCAGGGCACTCAGGAGAATCCCACGGAGATGAACTTGGGTTCACCTCTCCATGTGTGAGTCACACCCCAGGGAGATGTTCATGGAAGTGATGAAGAGCTCCGGATGGTAGCTCCCGGGTGCACCTCACTGTGCCCCAGCACATCAGGCTGGAGTTGGGGGGGTGGGCACTGGTGCCAGTGGCCCAGATGGATTCAGCCACAGAAATATCCTAAGCTCCAGACACGCTCAATGGCTTCCCAGTGCCTCCTGTGCCTGCTCTAACCTTGTCTCACACCCGCCTGGGCTGCCATCAAACTGAAAGACTTGCCTGGTGCCAGTCACACTGTCTCAGCCTGTCACTGCTTCCTTTTCCCTTTTTTGCCTAAAAAGATGCTAACCATCTTTCAAACTCAAATCTAACCCCATTTCTTCGGCCTCTCCAAGCATGGAGCTTCCCCGCCTCCCCATGTGATTCCCCGTGTGATGTCTGTGCCATCCTGCCTGTCCCACAACACAAAACGCAAGTCCTCGAGCCATCACCCAAACATGAGCTCAGGGAATGAACACAGCTGAGGGGTCAGACGGGGACCACAGAGGATACAGAAAGGGCCAGATGTTCTCCCAGACAGGGCCCTGGAGGGGATTCCCAAGGCCTGGGTGGCTCCTAGTTTGGGGTGGGGTTCACTGGGAAATGGCCAAGCTGCTCCAGGATAGTGTGCCAAGCCTCTGTCCTGGCTGGGCCTTGGAGTACAGGGTGGACAGGACCTAGTCATCTGAGCGGGTACAGACTGGAGGGCTGAGTGGCGGACCTGAGCTCTGAGGACTGGACTGAGCCCAAGTCCACCCACACACCTGTGTGTGTCAAGGCAGAGCTGGGAGAGGAGAGGTCAAGGCCCCAGCTCAGTCATGGAAACCTGATTCCCTACATGGCCCCCTTGAACCATGTTTGGGGAAGATGCCACTCTGCCCTAGGCTGGAAGTGGTGCAGAACAGACTTATTCAGTCCCCAGAACCCAAAGACAAGCCCAAGGACCAGTTTCTTTTCCGCTGTTCGCCCTCCAGGATTTCCTGAAAGAAAACAAACTGGACAGAGGAGGTGCCCCTCAGAGAGTCCCAGGGCTCTGCACTCACCCTGGGAAATGGGGAGGCCCTGGTCCTCTCTGTGCAGCAGGAGGGTGCCCCAGAGGAGGGGCTGAACCTTCTGGACAGGGACGGTCCTTGTTCACCAGTCCTCCTGGCATGTCCACGCAGGTGCCCTCCCTCTGGCTCCCAGGCTTCAGATGGGCTACCTGGAGGTCACCCTGCCCCAGCGACCCAGCTCCAGCTCCAGCTCCAGCTCTGAGCACAGGGCTCCTGCCTGACCTGCTTTCTCTGTCACACTACCTGGTCAGGGAGACTTTCATTGACCTCACTGACCTCTTTATCTTTACCACAGGCCTCCCTCTGTGCTTAGCTACCCAGAGAGCCAGACCTCTCTGCCAAACCAGAGGGATCCTTTGTGATGATTAGATAAAGGGCCTCCCATGCAGGTGTATTCAGCCCTGTACATGCAGGATGTAGGGGGAAGTGTGGCCTGGATTTCCTGTTGCACTCAGTTCCGTGGCTGAGCGTCTTTGTGCGGCAAGCAGCTTGCCCAGCTGTACATGGAAACTCTTAACGACAGGAAAAGAGGGGGACCAGATCCTTCCAGTCATAGACCAATCTGATGTACCAGCAAGTAATCATAACAATGAAGTGTTTGGTCCAGATAGTAGGCCTAATCTCTGTTCTGAGAAGAGATCTATGAGGCCAGTAGCAGTCATGGAGTCTTCTTGGTGGAGGAGGAAGAAAGTGGGCCTTGAAGGATAGGAAGCATCTGAGTGAGCAAGAAAGATGTTTGGGCTGAACTGGCACATGCTGCTTCCTCCTGGGAGCCTCCTGTCTCTAGCCCTAGCCCTCTAGAGCTTGGCACCAGGCCAGCATACCATGAGGGGAGCAGAAGGTGGAGCCTCAGTGTAGACAGCCTCCAATCCTGGGCCCAGCTGCACACTCAGGGGGCCTTGCCAGGCCTGAGCCAGCCTTCATTTGCTCTGTAGGGCTGTGCCCTCCTGCAACCCCAGTGTGCCACCTGCCCTGTTCCATGCCTTCCTGGCCTCGCTGTCGGTGAGTCCAACCTGGCTTGCAACCTGCTGCCAGTCTGGGTATAGGGACTTGTGTCCCTTGCTGGGGCTGGTGCAGGGGGACCCTGGGAGTCATGGGTGGGGTCTGGTAGTTTTCCCCAGTTGGGGGCCCAAGCCAGGATTCAAGCCATGTCCAATCTGCCAGACTTCTGTCACCTCCTTGCCAGTCCCCAAGATGCTACCTGGGGAGGGTGTACTGGGTAGTGAGGAGGTGTTCTGGGACTAACTGAGCTCAGACTCAGACCCTTGGGACAGCATGGGCACCCCAAACACCTTCTGAACTCTCCTTCCAGATCCTTGTGCTGCTGCTGCTGGCTGTGCTGGTGAGGCGCCACCGGCTCTGGCCTGGCTGTGGACATGGCAGGCCCAGACTGCCCAGGTTGGTCCTCCAGGCCTGGTCACCTCCCCTCAGGGGACCTGACTGACAGGGCCTTCTGGGAGGGTGGGTGACTTGTTGGGTTCCTAAAAGCCAACTCTGACTTCAGAGACACCCCCGCTTCTCTCTGTCTGGGCTCTCCCCACCCAAGTCTCCTGGTTTAGTCAGGAACCCCCGAGGGAGGGACTTGCCCAGCTTCCTTTGCTTCTGTTGTCCAGTAATTGGGGGAAAAGTCTCCAGGGAACACAAGTCTTCTCATGCAGGCCCCAGAGGCTGGACTGATCACAGTCACCTGATGCTATCTTGACCATCATTTCCCCTGAGGTTGTCACTGGGACCCTGATTTATGAGGGTCTGGCCTCCAGCCAGGACTTCCTCCTTCTTTCTTGTTCAGCCTTGCAACCCCAGAACCTGGGGCAGGCATGACACTGAGGAGATGGGACGGGGCACACTGGTGTAGGAGATGCCAAAGGGTTGGGGGGAGTGGCAGATGGGGCCCTGGTGTAGACAGCTTTGTACCCCAGACCTGGGTTGCACACTGAAATGAGGACTGCTGTGCCAGCTTTGTGGTGAACCACCTGAGGTCTCTGGCTGGCCCGGGGAAGAGTTTGCCCTGTCTGGGGGAGGGCTTGGGAGAGGACGAGCTGTATGAGGGCAAGCCGGAATAGAGAAGCAGAAGGTCTGGGTGGCCTGCCCTGAGCCCAGAGTATTGACACCTAAGACATCTGGGCCTGGGCCTGCTATCTGCCCTCTACCCTGGGCCACACCCAGCCCGGAATGGGGGCTGTTGCACAAGGATGCGGTGATTCACTGTGTTCTCCAAAGATCTGCCATCCCGGACAGATAGATGGATTAGTGTGGAGGTGGCTGGCTCCTGGAGCTTCCTGGGTGGGCAGAAGAAGCAGTGCTCATTCCCACTGTGTGCGTGTCCCTCTGCCATAGCACCCAGAGCTGGTAGATGGGAGGCATTCACAGATATTTGTAGAATGAATGAATAATGAATGGGCCTCAGGCCTCAGTTTTCCCATCTGGGAAGTGGGACTGACCCTACCACACTGTTTATGGAACATAGCTGGGGGTTATGGGGGCATAGGGGCCAAACAACCTTTCCTTTTCTTTCCTGTCTTTGTGTCAGCCCTGTGGATTTCTTGGCTGGGGACAGACCCCAGACAGTGCCTGCTGCTGTCTTCATGGTCCTCTTCAGCTCCCTGTGTTTGCTGCTTTCTGATGAGGACCCGCTGCCCTTCCTGACCCTTGCCTCACTGCCCAGCTCAGGTACCCAGTGCAGCTGAGGCCTGAGGCTGGCTTGATGGGATGGGGCAGGGTGGGGTCCAGGAGTATTAAACTTGGCTCAGGAGGTGATGGTAAGCAGAGCAGTTGTCAATGGGAGGAGTCTTTTCTCTGTCACCTCTTTAGATCATCAGACCCCACAAAGTGTGGACATGAGCTCTGTTTTACAGTGGAGGGAACTGAGAGTGAGAGAAGCACCAAGAAAGTGTAACCTTAATTTATCAAGAACTTACTCAGGTGCTGGGCTAAGCACTATGCATAGATCTCCTTTTGCCTTTGTTAATATACTGTGATTCTTTCCATTTCACAGATGGGGAATCCAAGACTCCGAGAGGTAACTTGCCCCATTCACAGCCGATACTAGTCAGAGCCTGGGTTGGAACCCTGGGCTCTTGCCCACTGAAGCAGCTGAGGGCTTGGAAGATGGAGATGGGAGCGAGGTCTGGGTGGGCACCACTCAGTCCTCATGTCTGCCTCCATCACGTGTCTCTCTGCCTCTTTCGCCTTAGAGTCCTGGAAGATTCTGGCCCTGCTTTATTATCCTGCTCTCTACTACCCTTTGGCTGCCTGTGCCACAGCCGGGCATGGAGCTGCATACCTGCTTGGCAGCACACTATCCTGGGCTCACTTTAGCATCCAGGTCTGGCAGAGGGCAGAGTGCCTCCATTCACCCAAGGTAACCACTGACTCACCACGGCCTGGGGCAGGGGGCTCACGGAGGAGCCTGCTTCAACCTGCATGGCTCCTTTCATCTCCGCTTACACACCGGGCTTCTCTGCCTCCTTTCATTATGCACAGGATTCCACACCTTTCAACATGTGCCTGTGCCAAACTGGCTTCTCCAGGGGTGGGACAGGGGACAAGGCAGTAGGGCGCTGCCCTCAGCAGCTTCCAGGCTAAGAGGGCCAGAGGAAGGAGAGAAAGCCAGCAATCCCCTCATCACTGAATACATTCCCTGCCACTGAACACACCCGACACCGCTGGAGCAGGAATGAAAGTGAAGAGAGATGGAGGATGGCAAGTGCCAAGTTGAGGGATGGTCTCAGAGGGCTAGAGAGAATTCCAGAACCTCAGAACCTGGGTCCTTGGCTGCTGGTCTGGACTGTGAAGTTGCCCAGTCTGCCTCATTCAGCAAACATATCTGAAGCATGTACTCTGTACCAGGGGCATCCCTAGGCACTGGAATACAGCTATGAACTAGACAAGCCATGTCCCTGAACTCCCAAGAGCTGTTGTTCTAGAAGGGAGACACAATAAACAAATAAGCAGTTGAGGAAACTCTTACCTCTGAGACTCAGTTTCCCAAACTATAAATGGAGTTGATAATACCAATCCCTTGGGGGTAGGTGAAGATTAGGAGGTTTCTTTGAGAGGAGGGACTTGGTGGGCTTTTTTTACCACCTAGAACCTGGCACACACTAAGTTCTCAATAAAAAAAACAAACATCATTTTAACAAATGAATGAATACATAAGGAGTTCAACCCAGAAAGGCCTCAGGCCCTGGAGGCAGAGCATGGCTTCTTGAAGTCCAGGTGGCAAACTACATGTAGATGAAATTAGGCCTTTGTCCAGTTTTCAGGGACTTGTGTCCGACATGCCTGGAACGTAGGAACCTGAAGAGTGGGCATCTTCCATTCAGGGATCTCTGCATCCCTTAGGGGTGGGCCAGGGACCAGTAAACTCTTTGGGTTCCTCCCAGGCCTGGGGGAGGGATGAGCATCTCTACAGGGCCTGAAAAGGTAAAGGGGGCATGTTGGTGAAGGGTGGCACAAGTTGGGGGCCCACAGAACTGGAAGCCTTCCCATGGCCCTCCAGAGCATCCTCATGGCAGTATGAGGTGGGAAGAGAAGTGGATTCTAGTTCTTGATGGGAGAAGAAAGCAGAAGGTAGTTCTATCTAAGTGTCTGTGTGTCTGTCCAGATTTACAAGTACTACTCGCTGCTGGCCTCCCTGCCTCTCTTGCTGGGCCTCGGATTCCTGAGCCTGTGGTACCCGGTGCAGCTGATGCGAAGTTTCAGCCATGGGACAGGAGCAGGCTCCAAGGTAAAGGACAGGACAGGGCAGGGCTGGGCTGGTTCCTACTCAGTATCCAAGACACCAGACTTCCCCCATGTCTGTGGTCCCCCATGCATGTCCATGCTTGGTATGAGGCATGTAATAAGTGCTCAGAAAATGTTTTCTGAGTCCCTGGGTGACTGCTTAGTGGCTGGACCTTTGATCAGCACCCAGGGTACCCGGGGCACTGAGCTGTGTGTACAGCAGGAATTCAACAAAGGAGAACTGGGTCAGAAGACAGGAAGTCCTGGCTCTGTCTTTGAAACCCTGAGGATCCAGCTGAAGAACTGAGACGGGCCAGGAGCCTTGAGCCTCCTGGGAGTTCTGCAGATGCTGAAATGATTCAGGAAGTATCCAGGGCAGAACTGCATTACAGAGCAATGCTAGGCTGGATACTGTTGGGTGATGTCAGACACAGGAGAGGTCTGAGAGGGCTTCTTGGAAGGGGTGGACTTTAGAAAGAGGCCTGAAGGACAAGGAGGGTCTGAAGTGGGGAGAGAATAAGGAGCAGGCACTGCAGGCATGAGAAGGAGCCAGGGGACATGGGGTGTGTGTCTATTTTGTGACAATACTAGCAGCACGGAGCAGGTTGTAGCACATAATAGATACTCAGCTAGTATTGAATTTTTGGATGGATGGATAGATACATCTTGTGAGAGAATTCTTAAAAGATATTGCAATCTTATTAAGAAACACCTACCATATGTCAGGGTTTGGGCTCAGTGCTAGGGCCTCAGAGCTGACTGATCCTTCCTGGGCCTCCAGGAGCTTCCCTGTGGTGGAGAGATGGGCACAGTGACAAATACAGACAGTACATGGGAAATGTGCAGTGGGCTCCTCCAGATGCCATGGGAATGCAGGTGTAGATGGGGTCAAGTGGCTTTTACAGGTAAGAAGGGAGGAACACTCCAGAGGGGAAGGGGCAGATTCTAAAAGACTGAGGACTTGGCTCTTCTGCAGATAGGGCAGACGTGGGATGGGCTGGAAGGGAGGCAGCGGCATCTACTGACCTAGGGCAGGTGGAGGAGGATCAGGGACACCCCCAGAGCGATGCTCTCCTGCGGGTTTGTGCTGCAGAAGGCCCCAGCTCAGCAGAGGGGCTGTGACTGGGTCTTATCTTAGAGGGAAGCCAGAGGTTGTGCTCAAATGGGGAGAAATTTTCATCATGGAGGCTCAGAGAAGACACTGCCTGACATGGCAGAATTTTCTGTAGGTCACATCCATTTCAGTGGTGGAGACTGTTTACTCTCTGTCCTTTACTTCATTTTAGCTGTGTTTAGGTGAGCAAGGGCACTGCAGTGTTGAGCACAAACCAGAGAAGGAATGGGGAGTGAGGAGAGGCCAGGTGGGCCTGCTTGCCAGGGCAGCCCTCTGGTCCCAAAGGCCCCTGGCTCTTGGTTGGGCCCCTGCACGGCAGGCAGTGGGGTCTTGGTGCTTGCCATTCCTGCTCTCCTGGAGCTCACACTCCTCCAGGGAGCCTGTGGTCCCCACAGTCTCACAGCTGGCTTAGAGAGGGATGCAGCTCTCCCTTAAGAGTCCCCTTCTCACTTCTCCAGGACTTCCTCTGCCTCTCCTCTCCCTACATGGCAAACCTCTCTGCCAAGGCTTGAAAGGAATAAAATCCTCTTTGGACTTTGGTCAAAGAGATTTAAGCCACAAAGGACCCAGTCAAGCTTTGAGCTGACCCACTCCAGCCCTAGGTCCTGGGGTTGCTGTGGCAACAGGTGACCATGGCCTGTGTTCTCCCAGTGATCCAGGGCAGTGGCTAACCTCATGTTCCCATGGGCTTCTGCCACTTTGCAGGCAGCTTAAGGCCTGGAATGTGGCTTAGGCAAATCTAATCACCCTTGTGATCTCCCTTGAGCAGGAAGAGAAACCTGAGGGATCTGCTCTGGAATGGCCCCATCCTGTGTTCTGGTCAGAGATGAGCCCAGGGGACTTAGGCTTTCCTTTACCCCAGTCGCAGCTAGAAGAAGCTGGGAGTGGGGAAGGGAAGCAGTGAGTAAATCAGGAGAGAGCTGGAGATAGACTGTAGGAAGAACAGCATTGAGGGGAAGATTCCTTGCCAGGAAAAGAGGACACCTTGCAGGTCATGGACCTTGTCCCTATAGGTCACAGTTCACCCTCTGCACATTCCACTACCACCACCACAGCCAGGTATTTATGAGGACCTACTTGGTGTCCACTCTGGTGCCCTAAGCCAGGGCCCCAGGGATGGCTCAAGGCAGGTGTCATCTGCTCACCCTCTTCCCTGTCTCCACAGGGGCTGCAGGGCAGCTACTCTGAGCAGTATCTGAGGAGTCTCCTTTGCCGAAAGAAGCAGGAAAGCCGGTGAGGTCCCAGGCACACGGAGTGGTGGGTGGGGCTGGTGAGCAGGCGTGTTTGGGAGGCTGGTGCACAGTGGGAACAGAGGTGAGGAGTGACCAGGTTCTATGGCTTGGTCTTGGGGCCAGGGCTTTACTTGGTGTCTCCCCTGCCTGCCTGGGTCTTTGCAGCTCCTGTCATACCTCCAAGCATGGCTTCCTGTCCCGGACCTGGAGCTGCTGCCAACGCTACATCTACACTCCACAGCCAGGTACCAAGCGTGACAGGTGTGCTCACTTTTCCTTTGCCCAGAAGCAGCAATGAAGGGCTGGCTCCTGCTCCCCTACTCCCTTGTCATCAGGAGAGACAACTGCCAGCTCAGGACAAGGGGAAGATCCTGGCCTGGACTTTGTGGCCCAGGGTCTTGTGAGCTCTGTTCCTTTTCCTGGGTCCCTTGGGAGGGATGGGGCCCTGGAGCCTTGGAGGTACCGTTCACCACATCCCTTCTTTTGAGTTCTGCAGGATTCCGCCTCCCCTTGAAGTTGGTGATCTCAGCCACCTTGACAGGGACAGCCATTTACCAGGTATGTCCTACACCCTGTAGTGCCATCTATCTCTAGACCCTTGAACCTCCAATCCTGGAACAACTCAGGCCAACTCAGCTCTCCAAATGCCCCACTCATGATCCTGTCCAGCTGCTTCTGGCCATCTTGGGAATGCTGGCCCAGAAGGGAAGGCTGTCAGCCCTTGTTGGGCTCATAGCAACTCAGAGCATGAGTTTTGGAGTCACATAAAAATGGATTTAAATCCTACCTTCATTATTTGCCTTCTGTGTGACCTTGGACAAACCATTCAACCTCTATGAACCTGTTAGCTCATTTATAAAATGGAAGAAATAGAATCACTTTCCTCTTCGGTTAACTGGGAAGATTTAGTGAGATCATATATTTGACAAATCCCCACCACCACCACCAGCCCCATCCCCCCTCCACCAAAAAAAAAACAAACCCAGAACAAAATCCTGGAAGATGGGTATGATTTCTCTTCATTTTACAGTTAGGGCAAGTTGAGGCTCAGAGAATTTGACTTGGCCAAGTTCTTACAGCTAATTTGTCTCAGAGTAGCCAAAATCTGAATCTGGGTATTTCTAAATTTAATGTCAATGCTCATTTGCTTTGTCCAACATGGAAAAATTAGAAATTTTATATTCTGAAGTTTAGCTAGATCAGTAGATAATAGAAAGGCAGAGGTGTAGATATGCATTTATGCTTCCTGGGGGGCCTTCCAGGCTACAGAAGTGTCTGTAGCATACTGTGTAGAGGTGTGCGACCCCTGCTCTAAGCTGTGGATGGGATGTTCTGATGGTCACCGGGCATGTAGCTGTAACTAGCATGCTGCCAAGGTCCTCCCTGAAGCCCCCCCAGCTTGCACAGGAAACACTTTCTGGGTGGGATGCCTGACATGAGCACAGCCAGGCCTTGACATCCTCACTGTGGGGCTTTCCCAGGTGGCCCTGCTGCTGCTGGTGAGTGTGGTTCCTACCATGCAGAAGGTGAGGGCAGGGATCACCACAGACGTCTCCTACTTGCTGGCCGGCTTTGGGATCGTGCTCTCCGAGGACAGGCAGGAGGTGGTGGAGCTGGTGAAGCACTATCTGTGGGCTCTAGAAGGTGAGGCCTCTTCTCGGGAGCCAGGATACCCAAGTTGGGCCCCAGCCTGCCACAGATATTCTGGGTACCCTTGGACATCTTCCTTCCCCTCTCTGGGCCTCCACTGCCTCAACAACAAATGGGGGCAGTTGGAGCTTCCAGTTCCAAGTTTCTGAGACCTGAAAGGACCTGTCTTGGCAGCCCTCTGCCCCTTATCAGCTTCTTCAGTGCCCCTGTCCCCAGCCCCAGGGTCTCAGAGAAGGCCAGGAAGTATGAGCTGAGGGAGGGAAGGAGGAAAGGAGGCAGTGATGTGGGCTAATGGGCCAGGATTTCTGGGCTAATTCATGGCAGGGGATGGGGTTGGGCAGGGCACCTGTTTTCTCTCCCAGTCCCTCTCTGCTTGGGCCATCTCCTCTCTTCTTGCCTTTCCTGAAGTGAGTCCCCAAGCCAGGGAATAAGAGATGCCACCTACAGCCCTATTCCTGCAGCTACCTCCCTACCCCACCTGCCAGGCCCTCCCCACATCTCCCAGCCCTCCCACATGTTCCCCACTGGGCACATGGAGAAAGGCTGGCCTGAGGCAGTGCAGCAGGGCAGAGTGGAGCCAGGGAACAATGCAGGTAGCCTGGAACCCAGGCTGGGGCCCTTTCCATCACCATGAGATAAGTCTGGAGATAAAGAGTCCTGGGGCCTACACCCTTGGCTCATTTGAGGTCCCCTCAATAATGGGCACCCTGGCTTCTGGGGAGTAACCCATGGTAGCTGGAACCTAGGCTGCCAGCATTGCAGGCTGCTCTGCAGCTTTCCCGACCATTAACATCATCCTGTTCCATTGCTTGCTGGCAATGCCGAACAGCAGGAAGTGGGGCATAGAGTGGGAAAGAGGCAGAGGTGGCCCAGTGACCTCCTTCCCTTCCCACCACGTGCCTGAATGCCTCAGCTCCCATACTGGAGGCTGCCTGGGAACTGCTGCTGAGGCTCACAAGTTGGACAGGTGACAGGTTTGGGGAGGGCTGTGACCTGGGTCACAGGCAGGAGCAGACGTGGCCTAGCTGTACCCACAACTGAGCTCTGATCCTTATTTGCAGTGGCCCTGTTAGATCAGCATTATTGATCTGGTTCATGGACAGGAAACTGAGGCACCCAGGCAAGAAGTAAAGTGTCCAGAGCAATGAGTTTTCTACTTACCACACCTTGTGCATTTATAGTTGCACGTTCCAGTTTCTAGTCTCAAATATTCCCACTTTGGATCTTCTTGGATGTGGGCAGCATTTACTCTCCTATTTTGTGGATGAGGAAAACAGAGGCCCAGAGGGATTAGAGATATGCCCAGAGCCACTTAGCAATTCAGGTGTGGAACTGAGGTTATATCTGGGCTTGGAGCCCTTTGGTCTGTTTTTCGTTTGTTTGTTTGGTACCAGGGATTGAATCCAGGGGTGCTTAGCCACTAAGCCACATCCTCATCCCTTTTTCATATTTTATTTAGAGACAGGGTCTCACTGAGTTGCTTAGGGATTCGTTAGGTTGCTGAGGCTGGCTCAGCCTGCCTCAGCCTCCTGAGCCACTGGGATTACAGGCATGCACCGTTGTGCCCAGCATCCTGTGGTCTGTTCTTAACCTAAGGAGCTGATATCTTCTGAGCTCTTGTGTTAGGGCTGCCCATTGGCACCTGGGCCCTAACTCTGGCATTTTTGACAGAAAGCTTAGACTCTAGGTCAGGCAGGCCAGATTATACTCTCAGTTCCATCAATTACAAGCTGTATGACCTTGGACAAGCCACTTCACCTCTCCTGAGCTTGACTTCCCTACCTGCAAAATGGCTGCTGAGATTAAAAAGGGATCCTTGTTCAGGAGGCCCTTGATTGGGTGAAGGAAGACAAAACTGTCCACAAGGAGGGCCTAGAGGGGGCAAGTGCAGGATCCCAGCAGTGACAAAGAGCAGGAAGATTTTCTGGGTGCCAGGGTTTGGAGAGACCCAAGTTTGGAACCACTGGAGGGAGAGAGAAGCAGCAGGCAGACAGATGGAGATAAATGGCCAGGCTGTGGCCAACCCGGCTTTGCCAACCCTTACCCTCTGTTAGCCTGTCCTTCCCCTCTGTTAGCCTGCTGAGGCCCGGCTGGCAGGTTCCTCCCCTCCTGGCATCAAGTGGTCCTGAATGCCCCTTCCCTGGTGCCCAGTTAAGCTCCAAAAGGGGCAACGCAGCAGGCTGGAACTGCGCATGCCCAGTGTTACCTTTTGCTCGTACTTCGCAGAAAAGTGTCCCTCAGGGCATTGGAGCACGGAGCCAGGGACAGGCAGAGAAGCCCATTTTTTTTGTAGCAGTTTTTCTCAGTCCTAGGTGCATCTGGGAATACTTGATGACTTTTTAAAAAGTTTCTCAGTATTGAACCTCACTCCCTAGACCTACTGAATTGGAAACTCCGAGGGTGGGGCCTGGCATCTATGATTGACCTCGCCCAATAATTCTGACACAATCAGTTTGAGAACCACCATAGGAGGTGTCCATAAGTATTGCTTAGTTGATTGGTTCCAATCTATTGCTGCTGGAAGTGGAATACTGGATCTAGGCAGCTGAGTTCTGTGTCTTATGAATTTGAGGAATGAAATCCACAGACACAAGGTTGAGAGTAAAGTAACAGGATTTATTAGAATAATAGAAAGAAGGCTGGGTGTGGTGGTGCACACCTGTAATCCCAATGACTTTGGAAGCTGAGGCAGGAGGATCATGAGTTCAAAGCCAGCCTCAGCAATTTAGCAAGGCCCTAAGCAACTCAGTGAAACCCTGTCTCTAAATAAAATACAAAAAGGGGCTGGAGGTGTGGCTCAGTGGCCAAGCACCCTGGGTTCAATTCCTGGTACAAAAAAAGAAGAAGAAGATAGAATAATAGAAAGAAAGTAGAGCTCCCAAAGTGGGGCGGGGGGGGGGTGGCGAGAGAGGTACACCAATGCACCAAGGGGGTATATTGTCTAGGGGGTTGTAAAGGCATTTCTGATGGCCTGGCACAGGTGATTGGTGGGGTGAGGGGTAAAGCATGGACCAATCAAATTAAATTCTCTAAACACTGAATTTAATAAGCCAATCAGGAGTATATAATTTCAATCCCTCATTTACATAATTAAGAGGGCAGGTCTCACCTGGTGGATTCTGACACATGTTTTAGAAAGGGGAAGCATTTCAGGTGGGGGTCTGCTTGTGGTCAGCCGTGGCTAGAGGTAAGGGCAAGGTTAACTGAGGAAGGACTACTGTGATGACAGCTGTGAGGGACAGAGACAAGTATTCTACCACAGAGAAGGCATTGTGGGTAACCCTGGCAGGGAGCAGTGAGTCATACGATGTCTTTCAGATCCCCTGTCTCCTCTTAGGTTGGCGTAGTATTCCCTCTCCCCCGTCCTCCAAAGGCCCTTATCCTATCTGCTTATGGGAGATCTACCTTCCTGCCTCAGAAGCGACTCCTGAAGGTTCCACCTCCAGACCAGTGCTGCTTGGCCTGGCTGCACACTGGTTGCTTTCCCAGCACCAGCACTGAGTTTGACCCACAGAAACTGATTTAACTGGTCTGGATACAGCCCAGGCAGTGGGCAGTTGGGCAGCTCCAGGTCACCCAAAGGTGCTACCGGTGCTGAGATCCACTGTCCCCGCATCTCTGACCACATGGAACGAGCACTTGCCTTACCCATGTGTGTTTGCTGTCACATTTCCAAGTTTCTGGTGGAAACACAGGAACTGGGGACACTTCTCTGGGCTGGTTTATAAGCTGAGTGCAGGCAACCGGGATCCTTCTGGATGTGGTGGCAGGCCTCCTCATTCTGCCTGGCTGTGAGGTTGGCTGTGTTAAGCCTCCTCTCAGCTTGTTTCTTCTTTGGCCTCCTGGGAATAATTCCTGTGTCTGACCTCCTGGGGTTGCTGTGAGGGTTCAGGGTGAGGATGTCTGTGGATGGAGGGTGGGGGGACTACACCCTGATAGTCTGTAATATTTGTTCGCAGCACACCCTCCACTCTTCCCCAGCTGCTATGAATCCAGCATGGATCCTCATTACCTATGTGCATGGTAGGGGTGAGGGAGCTGAGAGGTGGGGCCACACCTCAAGATGGGTAGCAGGGCCACCTTCCTTATCCTAAGAGACTCAGCACACTGCTGTGGACTCACATCCTCTGTGCCCTGAACAAAGTGCATCGGCGCAGGCAGGGACAGGGCTTGTGGCTTGAGTTATCCTAGGAGCCAGGCAGTGCGGCAGTGTGCCTGGCAGGGTACACATGAACAAAGCAAGGCTCAGGGGTAAGGTGTCCCCCTGAAGTTCACACAGCTAGGAAGTGGTGGAGCTGGAGGCAGGAGCCCAAGTTGAGTGGAATCCCTTGCTGAGAGTCACAGCAATGGAATCCACAAAACCCAGGTGAAGGCCAGGTATGTGTCCTTAGAGCTGCCCTTTCCCCATCCTGGCCACCACGCATGGGGCAGGGTGTGGCCGCCAAGGTCACTGGCTTACACTGGACCTTAGAGATAGGGACAGAAACAAGAGGCCTCCATTCAGAAGGGAATGGGGGCCCAGGTAACTCACACCAAGGTCCCATCCTGGCGGGGGGTTGGAGGCTCCCCAAAGACCCCCCAGGCCCTGACCTCCCACTCTGCCCCCTCCCCCTCTAGCTTGCTACATCTCGGCCTTGGTCCTGTCTTGTGCACTCACCTTCCTGCTCCTGATCCGCTCGCTGACAACACACAGGTTGGTAGCACCCCTGACTCACCCTGTGCAGAGGTGGGAAGGGGGCAGAGACCCAAGAGGGTGTGTGGGGAAGCTGTGGGACTGCGGGGAAGGAAGCACCCTGCAGGCCCAGGCTGTCCCCAAGCCCAGTGAAGATTGACTGCACTGTGGTGGGTGGAGAGGGAGGCCCTCAGCCTGCCCTCTGAGAGTCTGTCTGGTTGGGGAAACACCTGTGAGGGAAATGGGGGTATGACTGAAAGGAGGGGGCCACCTCTGAGAAGGGGCCATCTGGGATAGCCGAATTAACTAGGGAGGCCCTCTGGGCAGCTGGCATTCTATCTAGGAGTGGAAGTAGAGGTAGGTGACAAGGGCCAGAGGGTGCTACTGGCCAGAGGAACCTCATGGACAAGAGCAGAGAGGTGGGTGACCTGACAGTGTGAATGGGTAGCCTGGCAAGAGTGGAGGCCCTAAAGGGGTTCTGGAATTTGAATGCCAAGCTGCCTAGCTTTCCCTTTTATGGTGAGCACCAAAGATCCCGAGGCATTCTGAGCAGAGGGGGAGATGGGTTCTGGGTGGGAGCAGGGAAAGGATGGCAGGTGCTCCCCATGTCAGAGAACTGGCCCCCATGATCTGTGCATCTGACAGCCCTCAGAGACCCTATCCAAGGGTCTTCCCCACAGGATTGGCCCCACTGACCCTGGCAATCAAGCCTCCACAAGAATGCTAGCCTGCATTCTGCCTTGGTGACCAAGCTGTGTGTCACTTCCATTCTGGCTGTTGGTTCTCACTATTATCATGTGGCTCAGATTGAACCTCTGCCTGGTTTAGTCTCCTTATTCACCCTGTAAGACTCCCCCATCACTGACATCACCTCTTTCAGGAAGACCTCCCAGCTTCAGTTAGTGACCTCAGGGCTCCCATGCGCTAAGCACTCTGAGGGTTTTAACTAGGCTGGAGATTTGGCCAGAGCCTGCCCAGAGGGCATCTGTGAACATGTATTCCTCCCTGAGGGCACTGCCTCCCTCACACCCCAGGGCCAATCTTCAAGCTTTGCACAGAGGGGCTGCCCTGGGCCTGGGTCCCCCACTCCAGAGCACCCAACCATCCTGCCAGGCCATATTCTGTTGGATGAGCTTCAGCGCCTACCAGACTGCTTTTACCTGCCTCGGTGAGTCCCCTCCCCTTCCTGGCCCCAGACCTTGGCCCCAGAGGGGGAGGGAAGCATGCTCAGCAGGTCCCAGCCATGTTGGGCAGATGCCACAGGAGCAAGAGCATCAGGGAGCACTTGGAGAAGGAAACCCTTCCCATGAAGACTAACCCTGGCTTCCACCAGATGTTTACATGCACGGGTGTACCCAGGTCTGGAGGTGGCAAGTTCAAGGTGGCACATTCCTGCTCCTATAAGGGAGGGCTGTGCTGCAATGGGCTACCTCGGAAGGTAAGGGGAACCCTGTCACCATGACTATGAAAGCAGGGTTCCGTGGCCACTATTAGGGATTGCAAATCTTTCCTGTCCTGAGAGAGCTGGACCAGATGATCTTCAAGGACCCCTCCCATTCCCAAGTTTCTGATTCTCCCCTTGCCACTGCAGCCAGTAAAGCATCCTGAAATGAGGGGGCTGGAACCAGGGCTGTAAATCCAAAGGCCTGTGTCTCTCCCTTCAGTTACTTTGGTTTTCTCCTCCTTGGAGGAGGAAAAAGATAAGATGACAATGGAGAGGAAATCCTGGAATGAAAAGTCATGATTTCTGCCAAGTCATCATCATCCTCGTCGTCGTCTTCTCCTTTTCTTTTTCTAATACTGAGAATTGAACCATAGGGTGCTCTACCAGTGAGCGACATCACCGTTCTTTATTTTATTTTTTTATTTTGAGATGGTCTTGGCAAGTTGTCCAGGCTGGCCTTGAACTTGTGATCCTTCTGCCTCAGCCTTCTGAGCAGCTGGGATTACAGGAGAGTGCCACCATGCTTGTCTTCTCAAATCCTTTTGTACACGTTGTCCCATGTGATCAACTGGTCTGATTGTTTCCACAGACAACTCTTGGGCACCTACAATGCACCAGGCTCTGGCTGGTAGGAATGCAAGCAGTAATTTACAGGGTGGTCTTGTCCCCAGGAACTCAGGAGCAAGTGGGGGAAATAATGCTTGCAAAGCACTTTGGTTTCAAAGAGTTGCCACTGATGCGATCTCTTTGGATCACACAACAGCCCTCTGAGGTAGGGACTACTATCATCATTTTGCAGAGGAAGAACCCGCATCTCAGAGAGGTAATGGAACTTGCTCAAGGCAGCACAGCTAGGCAGTGGCAGAGCAGGGGTCTGAAACCAGGTCAGCCCTTGGATCCAAAGCTTTTGGATTCCTGAGGGAGGCAGAGGTGGGCCAACTCCCAAAGAACCTGATATCTGTCCGCTTGTTGCTCCTGATTCCTGCAGGGCTCCTGGTGCAGCAGATCATCTTCTTCTTGGGAACCACAGCCCTTGCCTTCCTGGTGTTCATGCCTGTGCTGCACGGCAGGAATCTCCTGCTCCTGCGATCCCTGGAGTCCTCATGGTGAGTGAGACAAGGAGTAGAGGCCTCTAGGACCCTTTTGTAGAGGGTTGCTAACAGCCACCACCCTCCTAACCCACCTGCAGGCCCTTCTGGCTGACTTTGGCCCTAGCTGTGATGCTGCAGAGCATAGCAGCCCACTGGGTCTTCCTGGAGACTCACCATGGACACCCAGAGCTGACTAATCGGTAAGGTGGTCTCTGAGCTTGTGGTTCCCTAGGGCCCTCAGCCTCTTCTTCAGAAGAAAGAGCTTGCCTTACCTACAGAGATATTCCAAGATATCTTTCTTTATATTTGGCATGGGGCATCAATTAGCCCCAGGGGCCTTTTTTGTCTGGGGATCTACATTCCTCTCCCTAGATCCTCAGTTGCCCCCAAACTCTACATCTCCTCACTGCAGAAAAGAAGTTCTGTGTCAGATGGCAGAGTTGTGGGAGAACCTTGGCCCCAGAAGGGATTTGGAATTAGTGGACAAGGGACCCAGAGAAGGAGGTGGAAGGCACTAGGTTCATGGAAAGACCCAGATAGACATGGACTAAAATCCCAGCCCTGCCACTGAGTAACTAGATAGACTTGGCTAAGTCGCCAGGTCCTCTGGGCCTCAGTTTTGCTTTTGCAGATGAGGGTGATAACAACTGTCTTCTGGGGTGGTGGATTGAGAGGGAAGACCCAGCATAGAGCATGCTGCACATGGCATATTTAATAAACAGTAGGTGCTCAATAAATACAGCTGCTGTGGGCCTCTAGGTGTGACACTGGTCCTGGGAAGGGGCTCTGGGGAGCCTGCCACAGCGTTTTTCCTCCCTGCCCCAGGCGAGTGCTCTATGCTGCCACCTTTCTCCTCTTTCCCATCAACACGCTGGTGGGTGGGGTGGTGGCCACCTGGCGCATGTCCCTCTCCGCCCTCTATGACACCGTCCACCTCAGTCAGATGGACCTCAGTCTGCTGCCACCGAGAGCTGCCACTCTGGACCCTGGTAAGATCATTGGGCAGGGGCTGGGGGCCTAAACAGTGAAGGAGGGGTCTGCCCCGCCCCGACGTCCAGCAAATCTGTTCATAGAGGATGATCGTGACCATAAGCATCATGCATTCCGTGTGCTGCTGGGCTCTGCAGGGTGTGCAGGCTGTGTGGCATGTTCCATGGATCCACACGTGTTCAAATGCAGTGTATGGTGCCACAACCCGGTGTGTCTGCAGACTTGGATGCATGTGTGTCCTTGTGTGTGTTAGGGGTGTCTGGGTGCCTCTAGTCTGCCACTGGCCCCTCCTGCCCAAGCACTGCCATTCTCCGCCCTACCCCAGGCTACTGCACGTACAGAAATTTCCTGAAGATGGAGGCCAGTCAGTCTCATCCTGCCATGACGGCCTTCTGCACACTGCTACTTCCAGCACAGAGCCCCCGACCCCGGGCTCCAGTGGACCCTAAGGGCAACCTCAGAACTGGGGAAGAAGAAGAAGGTGTGCCCTCCTACTGGGGATGGGACCCCAGTCTGCCCAGCTCAGCATGTCCCCTGCCAGCACAGTGAGCACCAGGAAAATTCTCACTTCCTCTTCCCCTTCGCTGCCCAGGGTCCCCTATCCTAGTCCAGTGTCATGATAATTTTTTCCCATGATACAAATGTACACACAGACACACACACACACACACACATCAAATGTGTGCACACAGAGAAGGAAATGGCTGCCTTGCTAAGGGGCTCTCATGTTCCCAGGATACCCCACACCTCTCTCCCTAGGAAGTGTGAGGCCTTTCCTTCCCTACTGCCCAGGAAGTGTGTAATAGGAGAGGACACTAAGCCAGCTCTGTGCCCTTGTGCTGGCCCTGCCTCTAGTCCCTCCTGCTTTTGTCTGCCACTTGACATCCAGAGTCTTTACAACACGCGCCACCCACCTCCAACCCCAGCTTCTTCCGATTTCCCACTCTGACCTGGCAATTGGAACCCCAGGCTCAACGCCCTTACTATGCATGGGATTTGCAGACTCTCTGGGATTTGCAGTCTGGGGCCTGGGGAGGCTTGGCTGAGTGTTCGAGTTATGCACTGGATGTCTCTCTCCCTTTCAGGGATGCAGTTGCTACAGAAAAAGGACCCTGTGGCCAAGGGAAGGGGTCCTAGAGCCAGCCAAAACAGGGCCCGCTGGGGTCTGGCCTACACGCTACTGAACAACCCAGCCCTGCAGGCCTTCCGGAAGACAGCTCTGTCTGGTGCCCAGGCCAATGGTGCTCAGGCCTGAGGGCAAGGAAAGCAGCCCACCCACCCTGTATGTTGAGGCACATGCCCATCTACCCTTTCCCCCCTTCCCAGCACCACCCCAACCATGGCAGCCCCTCCCCTTAGCAGCAGCCCAGCCAGCAGGTTCTTGGGAGCAGGGTCCCAGTGACTAGCTGAGGACTAGGGTCCCTGGGGTTAGATGAAGGTCTGTGCCTCCTGTGAGTCTTGGGAGAACTCTCATCTGCCTCTTTGGTCTTGGGAATGCAGAGAGGGCTCTGGAGAAAGCAACTGGGAGATTAGGCTGTTGGTCCAGGAGCCACAGAGCAGGGTGGCCACATCCAAGCTCCTCCCCACCCTGGCTCTGCCACCGACCTTGCAGGGCCTCACTGAGGCCTCTCCTGAACAGGCTCGGTGATTCAGAGCCAGGACAGCCCTGCATTCCAGCTCAGCCCCACCTCAGTGTTGGCCCTCCGTGGCTGCTGGCCATGGCGCTCCCTCTCCCCCAGCTCTCCCCTCTCCTTTCCTCCGGGAGTGGCTGGAAGGCTTCCCAGCTGTGGGGCCTGCAAGGAAACCCATGAGGAAGACATGGGCTCCTGCCCGGCGGCAAAGTCACATCTCTGGCCCCACACCGAGCTGCCCACTCCTGAGAGCCAGATATTTTTGTAGTTTTTATGCCTTTAGCTATTATGAAAGAGGTTAGTGTGTTCCTGGTAATAAACTTGTCCCTGAGAAACAGCCCTCCTTATGGGGAGAGGGGATGCAGGGGAACCCTGCCCACACTGTCAGTCAATCCACACTGTGTGTCTATGGGGCTTGGATGAGTTGGGGTATCTGGCTATGTGCTGGTTGTACACGGGGTGGGGCAGAGAAGCCATAACTGCATCCCTTTGGGTGATGAAGATGGGACCCTATGATGCCATTCCCAAGCAAGTACATGTCAAACTTCTTCTAAGTCTTAAAGTTTGTGGAGAGGGGCTTCAGGAACGATGGGGAAGTGGTATGAATAAGGGCATAGGGGTGGGACAGGGGTGCCATACTGTGTGGTGATGGGTAGACCAAATATGCAGAGGGGAAGGGGGTTGAGACCAACTAGGGACCTTTCCCTGCTGGGATGCTTGAGTAAGGGAGATGCCCTGGGCATGGTCCACCATGGGCTGAGGGCTATAGGAAGAGTATAGCCACTGCACAGACCTGGGGCAGCAGGCCTCCAAAAGTGTCTGTGGTCTGTGCAATTAGAGACCGGCAACCCCCCACTACATACCTGTTCCTACCCCCACTATGCCCTCAAACATACAGAACTCCACTTTCTAGGCTGCCCAGGGAGGCCAAAGAAGGCATGCTTTGACCCCTTACAGCCCACTGGAAAATGCTTTCCTGGCCCTGTGTTAGCCAAGGATAGCATCAGAGACCAGGACTCAGATTTGGCCTCTGCTCTTGATGAGGAGTCTGAGTCACAATGGTATGTGATCAGGCTGGGTCACAGGACCCAGGGCTGTGAGCAAAGAAGGGGGCTACTCCACACTGGGGACAGGGGACATCCTGGAAGGCTCCCTGGAGGGGGTGGTGCCTGAGCTGCATCTTAAAGACTGGTTTAGCCAAACGAAGAACAGGGAAAGGATGCACAGGCTGGGGACAGTACAAGTAAAGGTGCAAAGGCTGGGGAATTCCGGCTTCCTCAAGGTCATCAGGAGCCATGGAAGACTTTAAAGCAGGGAGCAGCACTTGGCTCAGTTGTTCCCAGGCTGCCCTGACTCAGGTTGTACCTCCACCTCCTGTTTCAAGACACTAAGCCCATTCAGCTGTGAAAGGAGCCAGAGATGACAGAGTCCAAGTCAAGTTAGGATGGTCAAGCCTTAGATTACTAGTTAGTTGAACCCTGAAGCAATATCTGTCCCTACCCTTTCAGTTCTACTCTGTCCTTTGATTTCTGAGGCAACTGAAGCCCAGAGATGGGCAAAGACTTACCCAAGGTGGCATTGCCTGTGGTATCTGGCTCCATCCTGCTGCTTTCCACCAGATGTGGAGTCATCCTTGACCCAGGCTGCTGGCTGCTGGAGACATCGCCTCAGTCAGGGCTGCAAGTTGATGGAAGACAAGGGAAGAGGGGGAGGGAGGCCCCGATGGGGACCAGGAGGTGGGGGAGGGGCTGGCCAGCTGCCAAGGCTCACAGCTGCTACCCCAGACTCCTCGCCTGCTCCACTTTGCTAAGCTCAGCAGTCCTGGGAGCTCTGGGCAGAGGCTGCAGAGCCCTCCCCTCTGGGTCATTGTCCCTGTGAGAAGTGCCCTCATTCTTGAAAGGGACAGAATGGAGACAGTAGAGAGACATCTCTGACCTGGCGCAGGTGTGAGGTTCTGCTGAGTGTCCAGGGTCTGACCACACCCATGTTCCCCCCTTCTGAGAGACCCACCAGTTGTGACCAGCCCCCACACCCCATCCCACCCCAGGTCAGTTACTGACCCATGGGCTCTGTGGGGAGAATTTCTACAAAGACCTCTGGGGATACTCTCTCTTCTTCCTGGGAAGGAGGGGGGCAAGCATGATTTCATTTCCTCCGCTCTCCTTCCAGTCTGTTCTCCTGTTCTCAGTCTCTCTGGGGTTTTCTCTCTCCCCTGTCCTCTGTCCTCTGCCTTCTCCCCTCTTGTCTTTCTTCCCTCTCCCCCCTCATGTCCCCACTTTCCACTCCACTTCTAACATCTCTTCCAGAAAGCAGGACAGGGAAGTGGGGCCACAACCCCAGGCCCTTCCATTGCATTGCACCTTTCCAAAATGCCTCAAGGTCACTGCTGGTGTAAAGCACTGCTCAGGGTCACTAGTGACCCCAGGAAAGCCTCTGTGATTGTTGTGAGGCTCCTACCCTCATTTGTCCTGTGGGCTAGTTTGGAAGCAGGGAAGACCTGCACCCAGATCAAGCCGAGGCCCTGCCCCCACTCGCTGCTGGGCCACCTTTCCCATGCTGCCTGCCATACAGTCTGTCCCATAGACACATGTCCTATGTGGCCACATATATGTGCTTAGCCTGATCGTGCAACTCCTGATTCTAACCCCAGGAGAGACCCTTGGATCCAGACAAAACTCCAGGCAGACACAGGGGAGCATCAGAAATGCTATTTATTTCTCTGCCACCCCCAGGCTGGCTGGCCTCTTAGGAGGGGCAGGCTATAGATGCATACTTGGAGAAAAAAGAAGGGTGGGTGTCCTGGGCGGAGGGCACAGGCTGAGAGGAAGGGCGAGAGGAGAGGGAGGCCCAGCCTGAATCTGCCATCCTGTTGGGGTGGGGGCAGAAGTACTCTTGAGGTCCACCCCCCCACAAGGTCAGAGAACACCAGGAGCCAGGGGGAACTCCAGCAGGCACGCAGAGTCTCTGGCCACTGCCCACATCCTTCGCCCTCTCCTGTGCTGCCTTCCCCCGGCCACCTCTCAGCCACACCCCCGTGCCCACCCCCACCTCCAGCGTAGCCCCCACCAGTTTGTCAGTCACAGTGCCTGGAATTCCCAGTCTGGTTAGGGCATCGCCCCTCTAGCATGTTGTCCCTGATAGGGAGGCTTGGGAGATGCTCTTAGCAGCATTTAGCACCACAGACGATGAGTGCTGGGATTGAGTCCCTGGGATCCTAGTCACTAGCTCTGAGCAGGTCTAGAAGTTGGGGTGGTGGGTGTTCCAGAGAGATTAGGAGGGGAGGTAGGAAAATGTGAAGTTGCCCAAGCAGGCCTCAAGCCTTGCCATGTCCGGACCCCTTGGCACTTATAAGGAAGAAGGGCAGCATGGGGAGAAGAGTTAGAGAGGCCTCTAGGCTGCTCCAGCCTTGCCTGGGTCAGGGCCCAGCTAGAAGGAAGCAAGGAAGAAGATGAGGAGGCTCTGGCCCAGCAGGAACAGGCCTGGGAGCCGCTGCCCAGTTGCCCCTTCCCCTGCTACTGCAGTGTCAGGGCTCCCAGCACGGCTGAGGTAGATGATGACCACGCTGTCCTCAGGCCCAGACGGCTGCACCTCATTGTCAACTGTATAGCAGCCCTTGCCTTCCACTGCTTTGCCATGGAATCTGCGCCCCAGTGCGTCCTCCCCGCCTTCACCGGGTGTGGCCAGTGCCACATTCACTGAGCTCTCAGCACTGCCCAGCTCATTGGTAGCCAGGCAGCTGTAGGTACCCTCCTCCAGCTTGCCAAAGTCAGGGATGAGCAGGCTGCCATTGGCAAAGGCCTGGAATCGCGGTCGGCTGCTGGCTGCTGGAGTGCCAGGCAGGGCACGGCCGTCAGTGCCCACGTTGGGGCTGGCAATCTCTACAGTGCCGCTGGGTGTCTGGATGTGCCAATGAAGCTGGGGGGCCGGCTGCCCATCCACATCACAGTGGAGTGCCAGCACAAAGCCAGGCCGCAGCTCGGCACCATCTTGGCTGGGCTGGTAGCTGAGCTGCACTGAGGGTGCGGAGCAAGGCAGCGGCGGCAGGCGGCTGAGCGGAGTACCCTTGAGCACGTGGGGCGAAGTGCAGGCAATGTTGTCCTGCTCTGGGATGGACACAGCCGTGGCCAGGGCCCATGTCTTGAGCCACACGATGCCACAGGTGCAATCAAAGGGATTGTCGTTGATCTGCAAGTGGGACAGTGCAGTGAGTGGTGCAAAGGTGCCCTCGGCCACCGTGTGCAGGCGGTTGTGGTTTAGCTGCAGGGAGCGCAGCGCGTGGAGGCTGCGGAAGGCGTCGCGGGGGATGGAGGTCAGCTCGTTGCTATCCATCTTGAGCAACTGGAGGGCACTGAGGTTGTGCAGATCACTCCAGGCAAAGTCAGAGATGAGATTGTGACTGAGGTCCAGGCTCTTAAGGTGGCCCAGAGGGGAGAGGGCACCAGCAGCCACTGTGCGGATCTCGTTGTGTGCGAGCCACAGTGATTGCAGCAGGGGCACCTCCTTGAAGGCACCCTCTGGCAAGCCCGGCAGCCGGTTAGCTGACAGGCTCAGTGTGGTCACATTGGCTGGGAAGCCAGGTGGCACAGCCTCCAGATCACGGTAGGCGCAGTCGGCGATCTGGAAGCCGTACTTCTCCCCACAGTCACAGGGCTCAGGACAGGACTGCACCAGGCCCAGGAGGGCTGCCCAGCAGAGCAGGCGCAGCTCCTGCATGGTACCTCCTGCAGAAAAGGGCACATCACCCAGGTGATCCCAAGGACCTGCCCAAGTGACTCGTCCCTCCCAGGACCTCAGCCTGAACTCATCCCCATCACAAGGCCCTAGCCCCACATCACCCAATTAAAGCCTTCCACCCCTATTCTGCAGAAGGAGAAACGGAGGCCCAGAGAAGGGCAGAGACTTGCCAAGGTCACGCAGCCAGGCAGGGTGAAGACAGGACGAAAGTGGACCCCAGCTTCTCCTCCAAACAGAGAGCTCTCCCTGCCTCGGCCTGTTCCTAGCTGACTTTATGGCTTGAAATCTGTTTTCCAGCTGCCCCTTCCCCCAGCACTTTACAGAACCGCCCTCCTGCCCTCCCACATCCTGGTTGCAGTCCCTCCCACTGGAGCCCCCCCATAGGTAAGCTTTGCCCTGGCCTAGACAAGGCCCCTTGTGCAGTGCACCCACCCCCATCACTCCACCCTCTCCCTCCCGCTGCTCCAGCCTTGACCACAGCAGAATCACACCCATAGCCTGTTCAAGCAACGCCAGGCAGCTGCCTAAATAAACCCCTGCCAGGACCCCTCAGCTGACTTAGGCAAGGCCAGTGGTTCAATCCAAACACAGCTGGGATTTCCGGGGTCTTGGTTGTTGAAGGAGCAAGATGCTCCCTGGATGGCTCCAAGCACAGGATCGTCCCCAGCACCCTGAACCAACAGGGATATGCCAAGAGGGAACCAGTTCCTGTGTCCAACAGGCCCCCGCCTCCACCAGCAGGCCCCGCGAGCCCTCCTCCTCCCTGATTTACCTTCCAACTACTCTTCCTTAGTCCAGCGAAGCTTCTTCCAAGATGGAACCAAAAAGCAACAAAGAACCAAGTTAGCGCCGAGAGTTTGCAAGGCCAGGGTGCCCAAGGGAGCACAAGGATGCTGGAGGAAGGGGCGGCCTGCTCTCACACCACCTTCAATTTGCACGCCTGTGGCCACCCTGCCTAGATGGGGTGCCTGGGAGCCGTGCACTGAGATGAGGCTGCAGGGAGGAGCCAGGATAGCCACTTGCTCCCTCCTTCCAGAAAAACAACTGCTGTGCTGCAACAACAGGGACCGGTGTTTCATAAGTGACACCAGAAACGGGAGGGGGAGAGAGGCCAAATTTTTTTGGGTTGTGTTTTCTCTCTCTCCCTCTCTCTCACTTTTAGCAGTTTCAACTTCCTTAAAGACACAGCACTGTCTGGACTGGACCCAAGAAAAGATGAGGACAGAAGGGTTTTTATGGGGGGGGAGGGTGAGAAATTGGATCTCATGGAAAGTGGGAAACTTCTAACCTCACTTCAAACAGGAAAAAAAAAAAAAAAAAGGAGCGGCTCCTTTCTCCCAGCCGGCTGTCCGAGTGTTTGTGTGTGTGTGTGTGTGTGTGTGTGTGTGTGAGCCTGCACAAATTTAGGCAGCTGAAATTGTGTATTACTGTGTGTGTATAAGTTTGTAGGTGTTAGTGTAGATTTGAGTGTGAATCTCTGTGTGTGTGTGTGTGTGTGAATTTGTGTTTAAGAAGATTTGGAGGGGCTGTGTCTTTGTGTGCTGGGACTGTGTGTCTTTGTGGGTATGACACCCCGTGTCTGTCTTGGTACCTAAGTTTGTGTGTGGAAGTGAGTGTGTACTTATGTGTGTGTGTGGAGGGGGGGTTTCAGTGAAAAACTGAGAAGGTTAAAGTGTATGAAGCAGCCTCCAGGTCCCAACCCTCAGCAAGAAGCCAGAATGTTAGGCGTGTTTATAGGAGAACATCCTGCTGGCCAAGGCACCGTGGACTGGTAGTGCCCAGGGAGCTCCCAAGGCTCCAACCCCAGCCCCACCTGAGTTGAGCGGGGAGGGACAGGAGGCGGGCCGGACGACAGGAAGCCTGGGTCAGAACTTGGTAACAGAAAGCTGGGGACATGAATCAGTTGGGCGTGAATCCCTGGCTGGGATTCTGGGACACCCAGGCTCCTAGAGAGGTTCCATCCAGCACTGCCCACTGGTACACAGGCCTGAGGTGGAGGGCCTCATGCCTGGTACATTCTCTCTGTGGCCTCCAAGTGCTTGAAATACACTGTCCATACTAGATGTCCATGCAGTCCGCTTGTCCTCTCTGGGCCCTATGGTCCCCACACTGTGTGAAGGGATGTACATTAGACATTTTTTTCCCGAATAGGAGGGTCCAGGGGAATAGAAATGGAGACACAAAGAGGCCCAAGACAAAGGAGCTGGAGGAGAAACCAAAAGATGAGGGAGCACCAGAAAAGAACTTTCTAGACTGGATCACCCTGCCCTCCACAGATAAGCCTATTCATAACCCCTCAGCAGCCCTTTCCCAAGCAGCCTGTCCCTTCCGTTAACATGCTGAATTCTGCTTGTGACTTAACTTACCCTTTTGGCAGGGACAAGGACAAACAGGAACTATCTTTGGCTGGAAGAATCTGAGGAGCCCGATTCCAGCTCATCATACCCCTCTCTCACCAGGCAAGGCTGCACAAGTCCACAGTGTGCTGCCTGCAAATGCAGGGGTCTGATGCTGAAGCTATCACTGTGGTCTAATTTAGATCCCTCCCCCTGCAGATAAAGCCCATCATCCTTACTGTGCTGGAGGGTTTATGAGAAAGTCCTGAATTGGTGAGTCAATGAAAGGAAGCATACACATCCAGGGGTCAATACACCAGGGGGCAAACCAGTGACATCAATATCAGTCAGGGAGGACTTCCTGGTGGAGAGGCCTTCACTGGTTTCTGCACCCTCACCTGCACAAAGCCTTGCCACCATCCTCACTTTCAGGGACTCCAAGAAGCTCACAGTCCTCTCCTTTCTCCCCTCCTCCAAAACGTCAGGGTCAGAGTGAAATGCTGCCCCTCTCACCACCTACCAAGTGCTAGTCCCTCCTGATGTGGCTAGTTCCTTCTGGCACATGCATTAAACACCACCTCATTGGAGCAGCCCTTCTGAGTTCACCTAGTCTGAAGGAGGTCTCCGTTAATTGCTCTCACAACCTCCTAGTTTCCTTCATGCACTTCCTGTAATTTACAATGATTTATTCGTATGTGTTTGAAGTGTGACCCCTTTAGAGGGGGAGTCTCTTGAGGGCAGATGCCTTGTCTTCCCGGCTGCTATGGATCCCTGGTGCAGAGAAGAGGTTCAATTAACATTTTTTGATTGAATGAATGGGGGAGTCAGATGATTGAATGCCAGAAAGGGAAGTGTTTTGGGGGTTGCCCATTAGTGTGTCCTCCATGTGAAATAGATGGGTACTCCAGGCCTAGACCGGGGAAGGAATATGCCCAAGATCATGCAGAGAAGATTGTATATGGCATAGAAGACCCATACTCAGTTGGGTGGGTGAGTGGGTCACCAGCATTCCTGGGGTCTGGGAACCCTGGCCTCCCTAATTCCATCATTGAAGACTTTAATGGTAGCCAAATACTATGCTGTTCGCAGAATTCCATGTCAGAACAACCCTCAGGAGGTTGAAGGCAGAAGCAAGAGGAACCAGTCCACTTAGGAAGAAGTGAGAATGTGTGCTGTCTGTCCCTGGTCTGCCCAAGTCCTACCGCTGCCAGCAGGGTGCAGCCCTGTCCCACCACCACAAAGAAGGACAGTCAGACCAGGGCTACTAGGACTGAGTGGACTTCAGCTGAGGACTATCTGGGTTTTGTTTTGTTTTTTTGGTACAGGGATTGAACTCAGGAGCACTCGACCACTGAGCCACATCCCCAGCCCTATTTTGTGTTTTATGTAGAGACAGGGTCTCACTGAGTTGCTTAGCGCCTCGCTGTTGCTGAGGCTGGCTTTGAACTCGCGATTCTCCTGTCTCAGCCTCCCAAAGTGCTGGGATTACAGGCGTGCACCACTACACCCAGCTCAGCTGAGGATTATCTGACTCTCCACAGTGTTTCACAATTGGACATGTGGGCCCATCCTGGGCAGAGCTCAAGGAGCCATTGTGTACCCTTTCATTGGGTACTTACTACCTCCTGGGATGTTCCTCTCCTCCTTGCTGTCCTGAGCTGAAGTTCTTCCTGCAAAACCCACCCCACAGGACATAACAGTAAGGTAGGAGACCAGCCGCAAGCCCGACTCCCCATCTTCTTCCCAACTGGGAGCTCCCTGCTTGTGACTGGGCCACCGTGGTTCAAGTCTAGAGGTGGGGGACCTCGGTGAGTATGTTGCACCTTGACTATCCCCAGATCACTGATGATAACCCAAAGACTCAGGACTGGAGAGTTCTTCTCAGACCCTCTCAAGTCCTTATGCCATCCTGGGTCTTCAGCAACCCCGCAGCAGAGAAATGGAGAATTGAGGACCTTAGAAGGGGAAGGAAGGGCCCAGATTTGGCAGCCTCCATTGCTGGTCCTGGCCCTAGCTCCTGGGGTTCTCAGGCTGTGTGTAGGGTGACCAACCAACTGCTCTGGCTTTCCTGGAACTGATATGTTTCCTGGGACACAGGAATCGCAGCGCTAACATCTGGACATTCTCAGGAAAGCCGGGACAGTTGATCACTGTCACAGGGACTTCCTCCAGGTCTTTTCCATCACTTCCTCCCTTTCCTGCTTTGGGAAGACTCAGCCCTCTCTCCTGCTCCTCCCACCTCCTCTCCCCTTGCTCCAAACAAGGCGGCCAGTCCCACCCCAGCATCCGGCTGCTCAGCCTGGACGCCCCCACCACAGAGAGCCCCCAGGCTGCTGGTGGCATGGTGCCAGGTCAACTTTTCCTGGATGGAAAAAAAAAAGATCCTGAAGAGAAAATGGAGCCCCAGCAGAAAGAGAGAACTGGAGAGGAAGACAGAGAAGTGGGAGTGAGACCTGGAGGAGGGGGAATGGAGATGGAAACACAGCCAGTCAGGGTAGACCCAGGGCAGAGAAAGGAAGAAAGGAGGCAAGGCCCAGAAGGAGACAAGGGGTCACAGACCCTGGAACAGACGGAGGGGTGCTGCTGCAACATGAACTCGGCCATGGTTGTGGGGCTGTCGTCATCCTGATAGAGGGGCACAGTTGGCCTCAGTCCCTAGGCCACATGCCTGACACACAGCTTGTTGGAATAATTGAGAGGAAGCTCAGCTCACTCCTGGTGGGATTGATTGAGCCTGTGAATCTCTAGAGAGGGACTGGCTGGCCTGGAACCTTGAAAAGATGGGGCTATGGAGGAAACCCTGGGCTGGTCCATGTGAGTAGTGCGTGCATGTACATGCATGGAGGGGACAGATTGAGATCTGCCTGGAACACTAAATGAGATTTCCATTCTCCAGGCCTCAGTTTCTCTGTCATATGTAGGAGTCGGTCTAAAGTCCTCCAGCCTTGATATTTTGTCATGCTAGAATTTCTCATGAATGTCTGCATTTACATAAGGAGTCTGTGCGTGTGCTCATGCATCCTTATTTCTCTGTGCATGTAAGGGGAGGGCAAGCCTGTGCTTCCTTTCCACCTGCATTTGCTGGTGTGTGTTCTGGGTGGAGTGGAGCAAGCCCGAGCTCACTGTGTGTGCACCTGGGGCCATGGATGGAGAAATGGCTCAGGCCCCACCTTCTCTCCTGCTGTGCCCAGCTGACCCTACTTCAGACCACCCTGATCCTACTTGGGGTAGCCACACCCCAGTCTCCTCCCCACTCCCCATACACCACTTCCACCTCTTGGGGACTCTACCCTTTCCCAGGACCTTGGAATCCAGGACTAGCCTCGTGGACAATCAACACCCTGCTACTTCTCTGGGGTCACTTACTGTCTCTGTCCTTGCTCACTATGTCCAGCCCCACCTGTCATCTGCTCTCACCTTGAGGCCACTGTTCTTGCTCCTTACTTAAACTGGACAGTGAACTCATATTTGCAGAGCTCACTTCTAGTCATCTAAGATTTGTTCAGATGCCACTCCTCAGAAAGGCTTTCCCCGGCCTCCTTATGTATGTAAACAGACTGTGTCATTCAATGTATCTTTTAGTGTGTTTCTTGTCTTTCTCCTCAATATGAATGTGAGGCCCATGTGGGTGGGGACTTGGTTCTGTTCATTGCTGTCCCCCAGGTCCTGGCAAAGGGTCTGCCACTTGGGTGGTGCTCAATAAATAGTTGTCAAGTGACTGAATGAAGAATGACCTATGAACTCCAGTGGGAGCCTTTGCCAGCCCTCCTCTGTGTCCAGAGACTCCTGAGTCCTGTTCCCTGAGTGACGTTGCTCCCCCTCTCACTGCCCCCTCTTGGCCTTCCCCTCAGTCCATCTCAGCAGCAGGGCTCACTGGGGTGTGCTTCATAGCAACACTTTTTGTTTTCCTCCAAGCTGGTCCTGCAGTCTCCAGGAATGCTGCCCATGGCCACACCCCAGGCAGATGTCCAGTTTTGAGCCCCTCCCAAAAGCTCTTAGGAATATACATGGAAGGCTTTAGATCAAGGTTCCAGACTGGAACCAGAGTTCCGGGGTTAGGATCCTGCCCCTATACGAAGTTGCAGGCACCTAGGAATGGGCCAAGGGCCTTGTTGGGGGTCAGGGTGAAAGGCCAGGATTAGGTATGGAGATAGGTTTTGTGGGTGAGTGGGAGAGTCTTGCCCCATGGGGAAAGAGGAATTGAGTACAGAGAACAAGGAAAACTGGACAGAGAGGGGCAGATGCAAGGGGTAGGGGGAAACAGAAACAGAAACAGAGAACTGGGGTAGGAAAGGCCCTGGACAGCCAGGCGGAAGTACAGCCTCTTGCTAAGAGCAAAGAGCCAAGTGGCGCTAAAGGCACCTGCTTCTCATTAATGGGTCAGGCTGCGGTGCTGTTTCCAAGCGACGCTGCTCCATGCCAATCCCCAGACATGGGCTTCAGAAAGGGCCTGGCTTCTCCCAACCCATGGGGGCTGCCAGGAGGTGGTAGCCCTGACTGGACACCAAGGGGCAAACTCTGGCTGAAGCTCCTGGCCATGAGAAGGGCAGGGTGAAGAGGACTCACTAACCTCAGCCCAGAGGAACACCTTAGGATGAGACAAAAGGAGAAGGCAGGTGGCTTGGAGAGGTGGTATTGACTGCAGAGCCTTTGGGGAGGGGGGCAGTCCAGGGCAGGACAGCATGGTATGTAGCCACTAGAGGTTATAGAAAGTCAGAGGAGGGAGGTGAGAGCTGGGGATCAGGAAGACTCCAGGGAGCAAGTGGGAATTTGAATAATTTTCCTAAGTTTTACCAAAGTAAAACATGCAAATGGTCAAACAAAATCAAACTGATAGAGGAGTTTACAACAAAATAGTACAATCCCCTTTCTCCCACCTTTCCTTCCCCCTGCCGTTGCTCAGAGGCAAAAGATTCTGATGGTTTCTGTATTTACTTCTGCTGTCGTCACGCACCACAGGCCTGCCCAGAACACTTACAGGGTCCGGGGCACACGTACAGTGAGAGGCCCACACATCATATGTCTAAATATTTAAAAGGTGTACATCCTGCAAGTTGTTTAGTGTGTCCTATTTTCCCGCCTGACAAATGTACCTTCATGTCTACCTGGAAAGCCAAGTCCAACACCTGCAATACATAGGGTTCTTTGTGTATTTTTGCAAATTTTCTCAAAGTCTGAGACTTTATCAAAATTAAAAAAAAATTTAAAGAAATACATTTAGCAGCTGGGTGCGGTGGCTCATGCTTGTAATCCCAGCACTTAGGGAGGCTGAGACAGGAGAATGCGAGTTCAAAGCCAGCCTCAGCAACTGCAAGGCGCTAAGCAACTCAGTGAGTCCCTGTCTCTACATAAAACACAAAATAGGGCTGGGGATGTGGCTCAGTGGTTGAGTATCTGAGTTCAATCCCCAGTACCAAAAAAAAAAAAGAAAGAAAGAAATACATTTAGCACCTGATCCAGGACACATGTATGTATGTTATTAATTGAAATAGAAGTTACATCAAAAAAGAAAAAAAAAAGCCAAGTTCAAGGTTAGAATTCTTGGTGTCTTTATAAAAAGTGGACATCTGGGGGCTGGGGTTGTAGCTCAGTGGTAGAGTGCTTGCCTAGCATGTGTGAGGAACTGGGTTCAATCCTTAGCATCACATAAAAACAAACAAATAAAATAAAGACATTCTGTCCATCTACAACTACAAAAAATTTTTTTAAAAAGTGGACATCTGGACACAGAGAAAAGACAACATGAAGACACAGGAAGGATGCCAAATAGAGAGGAAGGCGACTATTGGAGTGGTGCTTCCACAAACCTAGGAACACCAAAGATTGCCAGCAGAGGGGCAGATGCCCAGGGGAGGCGGGGAATGGATCCCTACTCACAGACCTCAGAAGGAACCAGCCCTGCCACCACTCCGACTTCACAGTCCTGGCATCTGGAACTATGATAAATTTCCATTGTGCAAGTCACCCAGCTTTTGAAAACAAAGCAGCCCTAGAAAACAAAGATACTCTCCTATGAAAAATAAGCTTTCAGTTCACTTAGGTGGCTCCCTGTCATCTCTCCCTACTGCTGAGGTCCAGCCCCGGCAGGTCGAGGGGTCCTGAAGGAGGTGTAGAGTCGGCACAATGGAGAGACAAGACGAACTCAATTACTGCATGGGAAGGTCTCTCTCTCTCTAGTGACCATGAGGTTTATTTTTATATCTTTCTACAAGGAAGTCCAGATCACTGTTTTTCCATGTCTAGCTGTGTTTATGCTATTACAAAGAATTTTGGTTTTGTCCATGTTCTTTCCCTTTTCCTGTTGGCGTCCTATACAATTTCCCCATAACTCTATTGACCTTATACAATCTTAAAGTTATACAAAGGTGAGAGGCAAGGTATCTGGATAAGTAAAGGTTATGCTAAATAAGGAAGAAAAGGTACAGAATTCTATTTTTTGTCTCCCACTATGTCTATCAAGTGGTAGGTTTAATTTCTATTCATATTCTCTTAGGCAATGTCTGCAAGGTAATTTCCTATAATATCTATTTAGCTGCTTGATTAGATCATTTCTTTCTTTCTTTTTTTTTTTTCAAACACCAGGGATGAAATTGTCCCAGTCTCTTAAGAAAGGGCAAGCTTTGTACGTCAACCCATTTACCATTAGTATTTACCACGTGTCTGCCATTTTCATCATAAATTCTGGTGTAGGGTAAAGGAGGGTCAGTGGGGGGTAGAAAAGTCATCTTGTTTACTTCAGTTCCTCTAGGGGGGAATCATAATTGTCCTCCAATTTTGTAAGCCACATATGGTGGTCCCTGGATCGTAGGAACCACTCTCTTATGGGAATTTCTATTTTGAGTAGTCTTGAAGTTTTTGGTTTAGGTGGGGAAGTTAATAATGGAGCCCTTAATTCTTATAAATGAAGCCTTTCCATGAACTTCCTGTTTGCCTTAGCTATTTCAGTAGAATTGGTTTCATTTTTGTGAGGCCAGTCACGACATAATTGTGTACACTTGGTTATATATTCGTAATCCCTTTCTGTTTTATAGCATTTCTTGGAATAGGCCAATTGTTTATTTCCCCAGGTAATTATTCCCAGCATTATTATTGTTCTCAGGAGAAGTAGCCTGAGGCTTGTCCAGAAGCACAGGTCTTGCAGAGTACCCCTCCAGGTTTGGACCTTGTCAAACACCTGGAGTGACATTGCTTGCACCACTCTACTACTCTTGGATTTTGCTAGTTAAAATATTCTTGGTTCTAGGCTGGCATGGTGGTGCATGCCTTTAATCCCAGCACTTTGGGAGGCTGAGACAGGAGGATCGCAAGTTCAAAGCCAGCCTCAGCAACGTCAAGGCGCTAAGCAACTCAGTGAGACCCTGTCTCTACATAAAACACAAAAATAAGGCTGGGATTGTGGCTCAGTGGTCGAGTACCCCTGAGTTCAATCCCCAGTACCAAATATATATATACACACACACACACACAAATATATTCTTGGTTCTTGGTTCTTCTATTGGTGAAATTGGAGTTTTAAATAATACACTTTAGTTCCTACTTCACAGAGTGGAGATAAAATCTAATAATATCCCACTACATAAAATGAGAGGCATCACTCCTGCTTCTCCTCTTCCCCTTCTATTTCTTTCCCTCTCTGTTTACATCTTTCATCATCTTATTTTTACATTTTAAAATACAACATTTAGATACTGTTCCGAAGTCAAAATTGCATTGGTTGCATTTTGTCCATAGATTGACTCTAAAAGTTCAAAAAGATCAATAAACCAATATTACATTCTCATGCCCGTATAAGTGCAGTTCACTGCCACTGCTGAGCCAAGGAATATCCAGGATTACATTTCCTTCCCTCCGGATTCAATGTCACAATGCCCAGGCCACTCAGAAGTGGTTCTTAGCATCAAGGTCAAATGTATCCAATTTTCTTATGCTTCATTGGTTGCTCAAAGACACACTACATCATTTGATTTATACATGGGCTTTGGCCTTCTTTTTGTACAGGTTTGGTTTTCCTGAAGTTTCTAATTGCTTTCTTTATGCTTATTGTCAGAAGAATAATGTACCTTCACCAAATACTAAAAATAACTCAGCTTTGTGTACATCTCCTTATGCTGATGTTACCTGGCTTTAAAAGTACCCACTTTCCTTAATTACTTGCCTTATTGACATACAAGCTGCTTCTACTTATTTCTGCTTTTCAAGCAACTGGGAGCTCTTAGAGACCCCAAAGTCTTCTCAGTTGTTGAACCTAAAGTGAGGCTGGACTTCAAAAGGCATCAAGTTAAGGAGCCCATGTGAAGCTTTACTCTCTTCCCTGATATGTAATTATCAAGTCTCTTCTAGAATCCCATCAATGCTGGGCAACTTTCCACTCCAAAAAGGTCCCTCCACTTTGGGAAAGTTTTGAGTGTCCTCTTCTTAGAACAACTTTGTCTTAGATCATTTGTGCTGCTGTGACAAAATACCTGGGACTGGGGAATTTATAAAGAAAGGAAATTTATTTTCTCAACGTTCTGGAGATTGAAAAATCTACAATCAAGGCACCAGTAGGTTGAGTTGTTGAGGAGGACTGCTCTCTACTTCCAAGATGGCACCTTGTTGCTATGTCTTCTGGAGGGAAAAAATAGGGTGTCCTCACATGGCAGAAGGGATAGAAGGGGAGAATTCCCTCCTTCAAACCCTTTTCTGAGGTCACCTAATCTCATTCAGGAGAGAAAAGAATGACCTCCTTAATACTGTTGTATTAGGAATTAAGTTTCAACATGAATTTTGGAAAGGATACCATAATACAAACCATAGCAAACTCAAACCATCCTTAGGTATTTGGTGGTGTTCTCAGGGAGGCCCCAGCCAGGGAACTGCCTTCTATTTGTTTGTCTTTTTCTTTTTCCTTCCTGATGCTCGTTCCTGGGATGGTCCCAAATGTCTGCAGTTAGGAATGGAAGCATTCTCCTTCACGGATTGTTCTTCCAGTCTTGCTGTGCACTTGGGTTTTAACCCATCAGGCCTGTGTTCCAAGGTAGAGGGGAGTACGGGCAGCATCTTGACTGACCAGATTCTCTTTAGAGTGTGTTACTCACTAGGCAGAGGCAGCAGCACCCATGCCAAAAGTCCTACCTCAACCCAGGCTACTCCTTCAACATCCTTAGAGAAGTGTTCTCCTGTTTTTTGGATAGAAGAGGATTAGAAAATTTTTATTAATCATACTTTTCTTTTTTGCTTTTTTTCCCTTTTTTATTCAAGGCAGGAATTACCAAAAATCCTATCTATTATTCTTTACTATGTGCCAGGCCCTTTGTATATAACAGCTCCTTACAACCACACTATGAGGCAGAAATTTCTATTGCCCAGAGAAAAGAACACTGAGGTTCACATTAAAGAATTTGTCACCGGGCACTGTGGCGCACGCCTGTAATCCCAGCACTTTGGGAGGCTGAGACAGGAGAATCGCGAGTTCAAAGCCAGCCTCAGCAACATCAAGGCGCTAAGCAACTCAGTGAGACTCTGTCCCTGCATAAAACACAAAATAGGGCTGGGGATGTAGCTCAGTGGTCGAGTGCCCCTGAGTTCAATCCCCAGTACCAAAAGAAAGAAAGAAAAAAAAAATTTGTCGATGTCCCCTTGGTTAGGAAATAGGTGACTAGAGTCCAAACCTATGGCTCTGATTCTCTAGCTCTGGTTCCTCCATTCTGATGAGGGGCCATGGAGCCTGGACAAGATGGGATTCAGCAGGAAAGGGCACAAATGTCTATGGCCATACCACGCTGAAGGGGCCCCATCTGTCAGATCTTGGAAAGGGCAGGATTAAAGACATGAGGGTAGAATTTGAGCCTTCCAGGGGGCCCGTGGGAGCTGGAATGTAGGAAGGAGCCAGGGCCAGGTGCTCTGATGGCTTTTCCTCTTGTTTACACCTAGGAGCCAGAATAGGTGCTTGGATGTGAGAGGCACAGAATAAGAGCTAGGATTTATAAATTTGGCATCTAGCTGGACGTGGTGGCTCTGGAGGCTGAGGCGGGAAGATCATGAGTTCAAAGCCAACCTCAACAATTTAGTGAGGCTCTGACCAACTCAGTGAGACCCTGTCTGTAAATGAAAATACATATATAAAAAGGGACTGGGTATGTGGCTCAGTGGTTAAGTGCCCCTGGGTTCAATTCCCAGTTTTAAAAAAATTTTTTTGCATCTATGGAAGATAAACAGACACAAAGTAGGGGAAATAGGGGACTAGGGAAGTCAAGGAGGGTGTCTAGGAGGCTGTATCAATAGCACAGAAAAGCAGAAGTAGGAAGAGGGACAGTGGAGGGGATAAGAAATGACTAGTTGGGCCATGAATTGGGTCAGGTGAGTAAAGGGGACTATTCCCAGACTGGTAGAAAGAGCGAAGTCACTGCTTCCAGGTGATGTTCACTGAAGGGAGGGGAAAGGGAGGTTTCCTAAACAGACTAGAGACACTCACTCACTCATTTCATTCATTGCACAAGTAACTCGACTGGCAGTGAACCAGGTTCTGGGGACAGAGCAAGGGACAAAGTGATGGCCAGCTACTTTCATGGAGCTCACAGCCAGTGATATGAACGCCACTCTCCAAGAATGAACGTTCTGAGCAAGAGCGCTCCCCTGCCCTCCCCCACATTCAGAGCTCTGGAGGGAGCTTCTGAGAGGAGAGTCTGGTTCACCACTCCCACCTAGCTCAGCCAAAGCTAATTCTTTACCCAGGATGTGCTCCATGTCACGCACATTTCCCAGACTCTTGCCACACCTGTTCCCATTCTTTGGTTTCACAGGAGGCATTTTCTTTATGTTTTCTTTTTGTCTCAGTTCCATGGGAGGCAGTTGTAAATGTCCATCAAAATGCGTGGTGTGAAATTTTAAGATAATGAAATACCACTATACATCTACCAGAATGACTGAAGAAAGGGAAAAAAAATCTAAACTCTGAAATTACCAAACGCTAGCTAGAATGCAAAATAGCTCATATGTTGCTGGTAGGAATGCAAGATGGTTCAGCCCTTTTGGAAAATCATTTGGGGGTTTCTTACAAAGCAAAATATACAACTACCATACAATCCATTAATTCTGCCATTGAGTAGTTACCCAAGAAAATTAAAAACATGTTCATACAAAACCTGCATGCATATATTTATAGTAGTATATTCATAATCACCCCAAACTGGAAACAACACAAATGTCCACCAGCTAGTGAATAAGTAAAACAAACAAAAATGCCAGGGCTAAACTGGGCAAGGTGGTGTATACCTGTAAACCCAGCTGCTCAGGAGACTGAGGCAGGAGGACTGCAAGTTCAAAGCCAGCCTGGGTAACATAGAGAGACCCCATCTCAAAATAAAACAAAGCCGGGTACAGTGGCACACGCCTGTAATCCCAGCACTTTGGGAGGCTGAGACAGGAGAAGAGCGAGTTCAAAGCCAGCCTCAGCAATGGCGAGGCGCTGAGCAACTCAGTGAGACCCTGTCTGTACATAAAATACAAAATAGGGCTGGAGGTGTGGCTCAGTGGTCGAGTGCCCCTGAGTTCAATTCCCAGTACCAAAAAAAAAAAAAAAAAAAACCCCACCAGGGGTATTTCCATATGAAGGAACACTACTTACTAACAAAGAGAATTGAACTAGTGACATACATGGCAGCATAGGGAATCCCAGAAACATGGTGCTGAGTGACAGGATCACCAACTTTTAGAAAGACAACTCAGGACACAGCCATGCATTGCCATGCCAGACCAATAGAAAGCCATAGTAATGTAATATACAATAAATAATTATACACATATGTGCTACAATTTTAAAAACATTACTATATAATATGAAAAACAGGTAGTGATTTGAAAGTATAATCCCGTATTGTTTTTGTCACATATGCTGCTTTCAAACAAAATAATAGGACAACATAGTGGTGATTAGCAGTAATTAATAGGACTAATTAAATAATATTTGTGAAGGGGCTGGGATTGTGGTTCAGTGGTAGAGTGCTTGCCTCGCATGTGTGAGGCACTGGGTTCGATCCTCAGCACCACGTAAAAATAAATAAATAAAATAAAGATATTGTGTCCATCTACAACTAAAAAAATTTAAAAAAATTGTGAAGAAAATATATTTTGATACTATTTCTATCCTCTGATACAGCAATTTAACTTTTTAAAACTCCTTATTGGGTATTTAAATTTTATAGATTATTGCATATTCTTAAGATACACAAATGTAAGTCTTCTAAAAAGGAAAACATAAATGCAATAGGATTAACCAGACAAATATTACATATCTTTAATAAAAGATAGTGATGACACATTTCTTTCTGTCCCAGGAGATTTTTTTTACTCTTCCAGCTTCATTTTCTAATAATATTTCTATGATTGCCTGTGGCATTCAGACCAGCCATCTTTGCTTTTATGTAGTGGTAAAACCAGATAGAGGCAAATGTAAAATTCACTCTGGCCTGCAGCTCTGCTCTTCCCAAGCCCACAGTACACTGTTCCTTGTGTCAGATTAATGTGATGACATGAAGCTAAATATCCTCTCAACAATGTGTCTGAGCATGGAATATGTAGGTTTTACTTACCAGCAACTGCAGATTTTTAGATTTGTAGGAATTAATGTCTATCTTTTGTAGCTAAAGGCTGGTTATAGACCAACCTTGTTCAGTAGACAAATGTCAGTCAGGTATTTGCATCCATAAATTCATCAGACAAGCTAACCATGTCTAAACTCCATCATCCTAAAACACTTCAAAGGACATTAGATGTCATCTAAGGTAAGCCGCTTTTCTCTGGAAAATGGATGTAAAGCACAGAGGCAATTCGAACTTGTGAAATTGAAATTGGATTCTAAATAAGTTACAGTTTTAGCAAAGAAATTGAGAAAGTCCTGTTTAACTTGGCTGTCCTTTTCTGATGATTTTTTTTCAAGTTCCAAAAGAGTCTTATACTAAGAAATGAGTCATTTTCCACCAGATGAGTTTTTGGTCACAACCCACATCTAAATGGAAAGAGTCAGGTAAAAAGTTCATTTTCTCTGGCCCTTTCAAGATCCTGAAGCAGTTTTGAAGAACGTGGCATACATATTCCTATTGACAATAACCTTCTTTGTTCTCACCTTCAGTGTATTTTCAACTACAGAAAGGACATTTTTTCTCATCTCACACTTTGAAAATGTGATTTTATGATAGGCCTACATTTTAACATCTTTTCTACATGACATCTTGTAGGCATATGTCTAAGAAGTCGATCTCCTTCTATTTCCATAAGTCAAAAAGCTCACAAAGTGCTTGCTTCTGTATGCTTTGAGGGAACTGAAAAGGTAATCACAAATTTCATTATGAAATCATCAATATCACAGGCAAGCAAATCATATCTCTTTTTAGCAGGGTTATACAAAAGGTGCTTTTTTTTGGCACTGGGGATTGAACTCGGGGATACTCCACCACTGAGCCACAACCCCAGCCCTGTTTTGTTTTATATAGAGACAGGGTCTCACTGAGTTGCTTAGTGCCTCGCCCTTGCTGAGGCTGGCTTTGAACTCGCAATTCTCCTGTCTCAGCCTCCCAAAGTGCTGGCATTACAGGCGTGCACCACCACGCCCAGCCCTTTGTAAGTTTTTTAAAATTTTTATTTTATAAATAGTTTATAGACTGAGTGCAATTTTCCAAAATTTACATTTGCTCCATTTGCCAGAAAGTGCAGCTAGATGAGTAAAGTCTACTTTGAATTTGGGCAAGATACCAACAATCTTTGGTTTTACATTTCTGCAATTTCATTAAGACCATTAGAGATCTTTATAGAAATCAGGAAAACAACTTGAAACTCCATTTTCCAAATCAAAATACCTAAGAGACAGGGAGAACACGTTTTTGTTGCCATAATTCACTTGATATAGTATAGAAAGCATAGCTGGGCATGGTGGCGCACACCTGTAATCCCAACAGCTCGGGAGGCTGAGACAGGAGGATTGCAAGTTCAAAGCCAACCTCAGCAATGGAGAGGTGCTAAGCAACTCAGTGAGACCCTGTCTCTCAATAAAATACAAATAGGGCTGGGGATATGGCTCAGTGGTCGAGTACCCCTGATTCAATCCCTGGTACCAAAGGGAAAAAAAATATATATATATCTCCATATATGGAAAGAGAGAGAGAGAAAGCATGCTTGTTGGAATAGCTCACAGATTACAGAATTAGCTCTACACTGTAAAAGAGAGTCCTGTTATCAAAATTTCCCCTTTTATTCCCTCACAGGATATTTTAGTTGCAACCTCCAAATCATGAAACATAACTTTGCTCAATTTTTTAACACATCAAAGAAACAATATGATAAAGCAAGTTCTTGGTGTGATGAACCCAGGCTAATTCAGTGGCTGCTATTTCCAACTGGCCTTTAGTGGTTTTTTGAAAGTGGAAAAAACTTAATTGATTGATATCAAATGATCAATTGATTGATTTTGAAGCACCTGTCTCATCCCAGACTGCTGAGACTCAGCTTCCTGCACTCAGATCAGGACACACTCTCCCCACTGCAAGGACAGAAGTGGGATAAAGCAAGAATGTGTCACTTCCCCAAAGTAGAACTGTTTTTCAGGGTGACTTTTCTAGACTGATGCTCAGCTATTCAACCATGTAGCTGGGAAGGTAGGAGGTGATACTGTAATCATCCTACCCACTCCTGGGCCTTCCACGTGACTGAGAAGAGGGGAATGTTGAGCACTAGGAGTGACCTGAGGCTTTCACTACATGATGCCATCACTGGGCACGGGGTGGAGGAGGTGGGCAGATGCAGCTCCTGGGATGCATCCTCCTTCATGGAACAGGGAGCAGGGTGGGCACATGGATTGGATATGATTTTGTCAGCTGTTATCCGTGGGTGGGACTGCGTTCCATTAGCCCTTCTCCCCACCCTGAACAAGAAGGCACTCTGTCAGGTTGGGAAGGGCCAAGCAGAGGTCAGCTTTTTGAAAAAGATTTCTGGAAATAGAGAGGGCTGAGCCACCATGCCACAGGTTAGCCACAAGGCCAGTAGGAGGAGATCAGTAGCCCTTGGCCCAAACCCCAAAGAGCACACAGGGTGGTGAGAAGTACCTGGAATGACTGGATAATTCCATCGGTCCTAGCTTGTTGCTGTTACAAACAGAGGAAAAATAATCAGCCCAAAATGGATTTAAAGGATTTCTTAACTAAAGGGAAAAAAATCCATCAAAATTAGAAAATCAGATCATAAAAATGTCTCAAGATGCATAAATGTTTGCAAAACTTTTCCTTGGAAAATAAATTACCCAGATGGAGAAAAGCAGGGGGTGGGGGCGTTCCATTACTAGGGACATTCATGTGTGCCCAGATTACTTCTGGTGATTCTGTTTTTTTGGCACAGTGGACACTGGTTCTGTTGGACAGTGTCATTTTCCATGCCTCTTAGAGTTATAGACATCAGGAAGCTGGCAAAGATGCCGGGTGTGTCAGAGGGCAGATATGGATCCAGAAATAGTCCAAAGATGGTTGAGCATGATGACAAGACCTGGCAAAGCTGCCAGTGGGTGGGGAGCAACCTGAGCAGCAGATTCAGAGAGAAGAGTGAACAGATTTTAGTTGACTCAGCTTTCTCAAAAGCAGCTGAGGCTCAGATCGACTTCCTGCCTCTGTCTCTAGGGTGGGCCAGGCAGCTGCTGGGACACGTGTACACATCCGGTTGTAAGAAGCCAGAGAAAGTAGACATGGGCAAGGCAAGGCGAGGACTGGTGGAGGTCTCAAGTAAGTGGCAATAATTTTTGGATTTCCAACCAATTCTTTTAGCTTCATTTGACACTGTCACAGTGAACCATGTGAACTTGATTACTATCACCCAATCACCAACTCTTGAAGAAGAAGCCAAGACTTTTAGAAATCTGCTCCCTAAGAGACTTAACTCTCTCAGAAAAGTAACTTTGGTTTGCTCACCCTGTGACTGCATTCATTTCCACAGCAGCAAGATGTGTTTCCATAACTCCTGATAACTACAGCTGTGACCAAGGAGAACTTAGCTCCTAGGCAAAGGTGGGGCCAGACACTAGGTCCTTTTCTGTCTCTTGTGTTTAGCAACAGTTTGTTCATTCATTCATTCATAAAACACACATTAAGCACCTGTTATACCCCAAGCACTGTCTAAGCCCCAGGAAAGAAGCATGGGTGAGCAGTATTTCTGACTGTAAGGAGTAGGCCCTCCAGGTTTCTGACGTTATGCACATTTTCATTCCCATAAAATGGTGACTATGTACCATTTGTCAAATTTTAAAATCCACACTCAGATAGGGAGAGACTTTAATTAGAAAGAAACACGATTCCAATATGGAGAATCCCATCTCCGGAATCTGTTATGCATTCCAAAATCAAACAAAAAATGATTTTCTTTTTTAGGGTGAAGGAGGGGTGAGCAGAAACAAGCAGCATCTTCCAAGGAGAAGCTGAACCTGCAAAGGGAAAGGACCTGCGGGGTCTGACAGGAAGTGCTGGCTGCAGTCAGGCAACTCCCAGGAGTGGCTAATAAGGGGGTCCTGTTCCACTTATTTTTTTCTCCTATGCTAGCTCGGGCTTGGAGAATGTAGAGCTCGGGGCCTGTAGGAAAGAGAAGCTGCCTGAAGTTTGATCAAGGCAAAGCAGAGGGTAAGAAACAAACCACAGCAGACACTTGGTCAATCTCTGGAACTGATGCTGTTGATAAGGGTGGCTGGTGGGTAAAGGCTTCTGCTGATGGGTTGCATTCCTCCACCATTTTCTGAGAAGCATCCATTCACATGTCCCGTACAGACGGACCCACAGGGCTCCCTTCCTGTGGTGATTTTGATTGCTTTACTCTATTTCATAGTTTTCTAGGCCACTCGCTATAACTCCCTTCTGATGGGTAAAATTCAACCTAATTAAACCTGAAGCACATCCAGTAGCTAAGGGAAAAAAGAGGAAACAGGTTCAGATAGATTCCTTTGTTTCTTGAACAAGAAAGGGCATAAGAACAGAAACAGGATTTGTAATGTCCAGACCATGGGAGGAAAAATACAATAAATAAAATGTGACCTATCTAATGAAAGACAAAATGGTGGGGGGTGGGGAACATGAGGATTGAAAACTCAAAATAAGGTATTACAAACCAATCCAAATATATCATTAAGTATAATAAATTGTAAATCAGTTGTTTTCCATTAAAAGAAAGTCATTTCTACTGGGTTTGTGAACATTCATTTGGATGTGATTCACAAGTGTTTTATTATCTATTGCTACATAACAAACACTCCAAAACTTAGTGGTTTTAGAAAAAAATGATCCATTAACATTTTTCACAATCCTGTGGTTAGTGATCTGGGCAGTTCTTTCTTTTTTCTTTTCTTTCTTTCTTTCTTTTTCTTTTTCTTTTTTTCCTGATATTGAAGACTGAACCTAGGGATGCTATACCACTGAGCCACATTTCGAGCCCTTTTTATTTTTTATTTTGAGACAAGTTCTTGCTAAATTGCTGAAGCCAGCCTCAAACTTGCAATCCCAATGACTTGGGTACATGCCTCTCTTCCCAGTCTCCCACATTGCTGGGATCAGAGTGTGTACCACTCAGCCTGATCTGGGCATTTCTGTTGGTCTTGCTGAGGTTACTGATATGGCTGCTGTCAACTGACCACTCAAGCAGGGCTGGGGTCCCAGATGTCCTCGATACATGTCTGGCAGTTGGTAATTGCTATTGACGGGCACCTCAGCTGTCTTTATGTGCTAGTGGTTATGTTCCTGTAAAAAAGATGTTTGGGAATATTCTTACCACCCACTGGGCCCACTCACCAGCACTGTGACTTGAAAGGACAAGGCCAAATGTTATATCATTATGTGAATTTGTTCTACAGCATCTGGCAATGATGTATGTGGGTAGGGAAGGAAAAAAATATAGAGGCAAAGTAAGTATGAAGAAAATTCTTCCTATCATTAGATGTACAAATTTGTAAGGAGAATATTCAGTTCTTATTAATGCTTAGTCAAGGCCAGGAGTCTCTCTGTTAAGAATATATTTTATATATATATATATTTTTTTGGTACTGGGGATTGAACTCAGGGGCACTCGACCACTGAGCCACATCCACAGCCCTATTTTGTGTTTTTATGTAGAGACAGGGTCTCAATGAGTTGCTTAGCGCCTCACCATTGCTGAGGCTGGCTTTGAACTCGCGATTCTCCTGTCTCAGCCTCCCTAAGTGCTGGGATTACAGGCTTGAGCCACCGCGCCCGGCTAGGAATATATTTTATATTGCAAAATAGATATATATCTTCAAAATACTAACAGAAGCCAGGAACAGTGGTATACACCTGTAATCTTAGCTGTGCAGGAGACCAAGGCAGGAAGATCAATTTGTACAACTTAGCAATACCTTGTCTCAAAATAAAAAATAAATAGGGCTGGAGATGTAGCTCAATAGTAAAGCATCGGGGCTGGGATTGTGGCTCAGTGGTAGAGCGCTTGCCTCACATGCGTGAGGCACTGGGTTCGATCCTCAGCACCCCATAAAAATAAACAAAATAAAGATATTGTGTCCATCTACAACTAAAAAAAAAATTTAAAAAAAAAATAGTAAAGCATCCCTGGATTCAATCACGAGTATCCAAACAAAACCAAACCCTAAGGAAAATGTATTAGATTCTAGGTCAGACCAAATTATTTTTGCATGTTTTGTATCGGTGCATTATAGTTGTACAAAATGATGAGATTCATTGTTACAGATTCATGCCCAATCAAATTACTAATTAAAGGAAGTTACTTTTCCCTCCCTTTTCTCTTCTCTTTTTTCTTTTCCTTCTTCTTTTGTACTGGGGATTGAACACAGGGGTGCTATCATTGAGCTATATCCCTAGCTCTTTTTTATTTTTCATTTTGAAACAGTATCTAAGTTGCCAAGGCTAGCCTTGAACATGAGATCCTTCTGCCTCAGTCTCCTATGTCACTGGATTACTGGTATGTGCCACATCCAGCTTCTTTTTTTCTTTTTGAGTGGGAATCACATGAAGTAGAATTTATCCAAATCTTTGTTGGTAGAATACAAAAATGCAACTGCATTAGGAACTTCAATCTACCTGTGTGAAGTCAGATATTTTATGAATCTCAACTAACAATAATAAAAACAAATTTTGGGGGGACTGGGATGTAGTTCAGTGGAAGAGTGCTTGCCTAGCATGTGCAAAGCCCGGAGTTTGATTCCCAGCACTGGAAAAAATTTTAATCAAAAATGCTAAAGAGAGCCAGGCACAGTAGCTCAAGCCTGTAATCCCAGCACTTAGGGAGGCTGAGTCAGGAGAATCGCAAGTTCAAAGCCACCCTCAGCAACGGCGAGGCGCTAAGCAACTCAGTGAGACCCTGTCTCTACATAAAACACACACAAAAAAAAATAGGGCTAGAGATGTGGCTCAGTGGTCGAGTGCCCTTGAGTTCAATCTTCAGTACCAAAAAAAAAAAAAAATGCTAAAGAGGGCTGGGGCTGGGGCTCAGTAGCAGAACGCTTGCCTCTCATGCGTGAGGCACTGGGTTCGATCCTCAGCACCACATAAAAATAAATAAATAAAGATATTGCATCCATCTACAACCAAAAAAATATTTAAAATTTTTTTTAAAAAAATGCTAAAGAGGGGCTGGGGTTGTGGTGCAGTGGTAGCGTGCTCGCCTAGCACGCATAAAGCACTGGGTTCGATCCTCAGCACCACATAAAAATAAAATAAAGATATTCTGTCCACCTATAACTAAAAAATAAATATTAAAAAAATGCTAAAGAAAAGCCTGAATTATCTTTTTACTTTCTCTAGGGGAAATACTATGAAATCAGTAATTTTTGGCTGGTTTTCTGCAGACGGGATCCGTGTGGGGGGTCTCTGTGTGGACTTGAGTGGAAATGGCTTGAGCTGCCTCACGGTCCCCAGCAGACAGGTTTATTTGCATCTATTCTGCTTATTTAAATAATAAGAAGATCAGTGCAGAGGGAAGGAGGATCCCCATAAGTAAGTCAGTGATGTTGTATGCAGCAGAAATGATAACTAAACTAAAAACAAGGACACAAAAAACAGGAGGTGGTGATCCAAGTCTTCAGCAAGGAGAGGGAAGTAAAAAAAGGGAAAGGAAAGAGGAAGAAGTGATCTGGTATGAGCATCAAGTATGTGGTCCTTCTGTAAGAGACATGAGTGAAGACTTCCTTGTATCTGAGGGAAACAGCTTTTTGTTTGCATCATTTGACTGAACTGAGAACATTTCCGCCTCCCATCTTCATCATTGGAGTTGACAGTGAAATAAATAAATCAGAAGTTTGCATCTAGCATTTGTGCACTAGAAAAGACAAGATTTTTATTGCTTTGGAGGTTTTGTTTTGTCTTTCAATGAAGAGGTTTTGTGGAAGAAAGAATATTTTTAAACTGACAGTGGACTCTCATAAGTTACTTGAAATCCTGTTTGTCCTCTATGTAAACATATATGTCAAATAAATGTTTAATGATTTGAAATACACATTTTGTTCATCTTTTAAGTTAATGGAATAAAATTTTCAAACAAAAAAATAAAAAGAAAGAAAAAGAAAATATTGTGAAATCATTATCACTAAGAAGCATTCCAGTGGCTTTGTAATATGTTAACTTGGCTAGGCTGAACTGTTTCTCAGAACTCCCTTTCTGGAATAATCTCAGCAGGAGTGACCACAAGAGATGTTTTTGAAGGCAGCATGGAGGGTGGGAGAGAAACAGCAGCCATTCATTGCTTACCCGCCTCTTCACCTCCGAGGTGTGGGGCAGCAGCAGGTCTATGAATACTCCACCTTCCCCTTCAGCTTCCCTGGTAACAGGGTCAGGTGTGCAGTTACCTTTCTGAGGGAGGCACCCACTTCTCTCAAAGGACATCCACATGATCAAGCTAGAGAGAGTTCTGGTCTGTCCTCATGGGCCCCAGCTTGTCCTTGGTCACTTCCTTTTTATACACATCTTCCTTTCCATCAGGTCTGCCCTGTGGATATCAAACTCCAGCCTCAGAAGCAAAACAAAGGCTGTACAAAGTGTGAGGGCTTAACCAGCTTCCACAGCTGGATAAGGTCAAAGCCCTGAAACAAATCCATAGATAGATAGATAGATAGATAGATAGATAGATAGATAGATAGAAGAGAAAGATAGAAATATGTCCTTCTAGTGGGATCTGCTTCCAACTGAACCTTGATTAACACTAATGAAAATGTTCAGGAGAAAATTATTCTGAAGTATGCAATGCAATTTAATGTTAATTTCCTTGATTTTATGGTTTGTGCCCATTTTCATCATTTTCCAAAATGGCAATTTGTCATTTCTTTTTTCATGTTAAAGAAATATGTTCTAGGATGCATAATTTTTCATTTGTGATTTTCTTACAACTGTGTACATTTTAGGGCCTACAAAATTGGGATCATCACCTGCTTCTCTAGAGAAGGTGCTTCATCCCAAAGAGGAAATGAATCAAGAAGAGGAAGACAGAGGATGCAGGAGATAGGGATGTTGGCCAGGGAAGTCCCAGGTTGAAAACTGCAACCTGGAGAGCCAGCAGCTCTGGTGAGAGGAGAGGGCCCAGCGCTTCAGGTGTCTCAAAGGGAAGAAAAGAAACCAATCGAATATCTAATTATGTAAATATATTGCGAGGAACTCTGTACTTCTGCAACAAGTTTTGGGCTGCAGCAATACAAATAAAGGAAATAAGCAAATGAGAAAACCAAGGTAATTGTCAACTCCACAGAGAACAAAAGGTTGTACAAGAAAAGAAGTATGAGCCTATTTCATTACATGAACCAGCTGTGAATAGTGTTTGCATAATTATCATAATAAAAACATTGAACACAGACTTAAGCAAAAATTGCAATTTAATCATACTGAAAGGATGGAGGGAAGTTTTGTGTGTGTGTGTGTTTGTCTATGTGAGAGAGCTAATTCTTCAACCTCCATAGGAAGTCAGTAAGTCATATAGAAAATTGAAAAAAATAACAGGAAAAAATATATATTTAAAAATATGTATTTTTAAAAAATATGGCAGGAAATAGCAGAAGCAATAAAGCTGAAAGGGGTTGCCCTAGGGAACTGGAATCAGGTAAAGCACAGGACTGTGTTTTTTTTTTAATTATAAACCTTAGAGAGTTATTTGATTTTTAATAAGTTTTAATAATAGAAAAAAGTGTATTAAGCACATTCTAAAAAAATTAAGTGGAATTTGCAATATTAACATCAGAAATGAATTCAAAGCAAAATGTTTGAAGAACCAGGAAGCTGTGCTGTATGAATAGATGGTACTGTCCACACAGAAGGCCAGACAAGCTATTCACACCTCTAAAACAGCACCGACAAAAATCCAAAAATAAAGCCTGGCACCATGTCGCACACTTGTAATCCCAGTGGCTCGGGAAGCTGAGGCAGGAGGATTGGGAGTTCAAAGCCAGCTTCAGCAAAGGTGAGACGCTAAGCAACTCAGTGAGACCCTGTCTCTACATAAGACACAAAATAGGGCTGGGGATGTGGCTCAGTGGTCGAGTACCCCTGAGTTCAATCCTCAGTGCAAAATCATCATCATCATCATCATCATCATCATCATCATCATCATCACCATCATCCAAGGATAAAACAAATCTACAATCAATGTGGGAGGGTTTTTATCCTTTTTGAATTTTTTACTCATAAACAGTATAAGCATAAATGTTTCTTCTGAAAATGAAAGGCTTTTTTTATTGGCACATAACTATAGAGAACACTAAGTTCATTGTGCATATACAGAGCAGGAGATTTCAACGCATCTTCCAGAAGTACACAGATCAGATAGACAGAAAATAACCAATGCTGTGGATTGTTCAATGATAACTGAGCAGCTTGATTTTAAAAGTAAGTTAAAATATTTTACCCAATAACTGAAAAGTATATATTCTTTTCTTACACAAAATTTCCAAAAGAAACACTAGTCCACAAAAGCAATCAATAAAACTCAAAACACAGAAATTCTACATGATATGGTCACAAATTCTATTTAATCAAATTAGGAGTTTTTTCTTTTCTTTTTTTAAGAAGTAGCCAAATGAAACAACATCCACCTGAAAAATTTTAAATATGCTTATAAAAATTATTGGGTTAAAGAGGAAATTCAACTAGAATTATAAATTTTTATTATGGTAAAATATATATAACATAGAAATGTAATGACTTTTTTTGGCCAGGGATGGTGTGTACAGGGAATTGAACCCAGAGCCTCATGCATGTTAGGCAAGCACTCTACCACTGAGCTAAATCCCCAGATTTTGGGGGGTTTCTTTTGAGACAGTCTTTTGCCAAGTTGCTGAGGCTGGCCTTTAACTTGCAGGCCTCCTGCCTCGGCCTCCCAGGTAGCTAGGTTTTCAGGCATGCACAATCATGCATGGCTCACCCAAATGATTTTTTACAAAGGTACAGAAGCAATTCAGTGGAGGAAGAACAACATTTCCAACAAAAACTACTGGAGCAATTGGACACACATAAGTAAGTGGGTCTTTACCTGAACTTCACACCTTATACAAAAATTAACTGAAAATGGATTGTAGATGTATGTGTAAAATCTATAATATAAAACTTTTAGATAAAACATAAGGAAAGATCTCCAGGATCTAGGATTAGGCAAGGATTTCTTAAACTTAACACCACAAAAATAATTCACGGAAGGAAAATTTGATAGACTTGACTTCATTAACATCAAAAAGGCTATTCTAAATGAAAGACCCAGTTAAGGGGGTGAAAAGACAAGCTATAGATGGGTATGGTACCTATAATCCCAGCAGTTCAGACAGGAGAATGATAAATTCAAGGCCAGCCTCAGCAAATTAGTAAAGCCCTAAGCAACTTAGTGAGACTCTGTCTCAAAAAATAAAAAGGGCTGGGGATGTGGCTCAGTGGTAAATTGCCCTTGGGTTAAATCCCCAGCATCAAAAGAAAAAAAAAAAAAAAAAAAAAGACAAGCTAGAGAACAGGAGAAAATATTACAAATCAATGTCCAAAAAAGAACTAGTATCTAGGACTCTCTGGGTACAGTGGCACACATCCGTAATCCCAATGCACATGTGTGTATGTGTTTGTCTATGTGAGAGAGCTAATTCTTCAACCTCCATAGGAAGTCAGTAAGTCATATAGAAAATTGAAAAAAAAAACAGGAAAAAATATATATTTAAAAATATGTATTTTTTAAAAATATGGCAGGAAATAGCACTGTACTCTCTGGGTACAGTGGCGCACATCCATAATCCCAATGCACACCTGTAATCCTAGTGCCTTGGGAGGCTGAGGCAGGAGGATTGCAAGTCTGAGATTAGTCTCAGCAATTTAACGAGGCCTTAACAACTTAGATCTTGTCTCAAAGAAAAAAAAAATGGGGATGGCCCTGGGTTAAATCCCTAGTACCAAAAAACAAAAACAAAGAAACAACAATAACAAAAAATCCTCAATGCGATATAATGACACACTTATCAAAAAACTTAAAATTAAAAATAATGAAAACACCAAATGCTGGTGAGGATGCAAGAAAGTGGATCACTCGTTGTGACAGGTGGAATAATGTATGTCCTAGTCCCCAGAACTACGTTAGGTTGCATGGTAGAGGAGAACTGAGGTTGCAGAGAGCAATACAGTTGTTATCAGTTAACTTTAAAATGGGGAGATTGTCCTGGATTATCCGGGTGGAATCAATATAATTGGAAGGATTTTTTAAAATGGTAGAGGGAATCCAGGCACGCCTGTAATCCCAGCACTTAGGGAGGCTGAGACAGGAGAATCGCGAGTTCAAAGCCACCCCCAGCAACGGCAAGGTGCTAAGCAACTCAGTGAGACCCTGTCTCTACATAAAACACAAAATAGGGCTGGGGATGGGGCTCAGTGGTCGAGTACCCCTGAGTTCGATCCCTGGTACCAAAAACAAAACAAAACAAAACAAAAATGGTAGAGGGATGTAGAAAAGAGAGTCAGAGAAAGAGATGTGAGGACAGAAGCAGAATCGGAACATCCAAGAGGTGGAAAAAGCAGAACACATATGGTCACCTAACTAATGATAAATGTGGCAAGGCCTCATAGTGGGGGAAAAGACAACCTTCGCAATAAAAAGTGTTGAGTCGACTGAACATCCACACAGGGGAAAAAAAATAAGTCTTGACTCCACTGACTCTTTACACAAAAACAACTTCCAGATGGTTCATAAATCAAAAATGACACTTTTAGAAGAAAACATTGGATAATATTTCTATGATCTTGGTATAGGCAAAGATTTCTTAAATATTGTCCAAAAAGTATTAAGCATAGAGAAAAAAAATGACAAATTGGAATGCATTAAAATTGATCTCTTCATAAAAAGACACCATTAAAGAGTGAAAAGAGAGGCTGAGGAGAGGGAGAAGATAATTTTGATACAAAATATTCATATCCACATTATGTAATTAATTCTTATAAATTAATAAAAAAAGATAGATAACCCAATAAAAAGGAAGAAACAATTTACATAAGAGGATATCCAAAAGGATAGTCAACAAAGGTGTTGAACTTCATTACTCATCAGGATGATGCCAACTAAAACCAAAGCACAATACTGCTACCCACCAACAGAAGGCCTAAAACCAAAAACCGACAATAACAAGTGTCAGGCCAGGCATGGTAATGCACGCCTGTAATCCCAGCATCTGGGGAGCCTGAGGCAGGAGGATCACAAGTTCGAAGCCAGCCTCAGCAATTTAGCAAGGCCCTAAACAACTTAGTGAGACACTATCTCGGAATAAAAAATAAAAAGGGCTGGGGTATGGCTCAGTGGTTGAATGCTACTGGGTTTAATCCCTGGTACCAAAAAACAGTAATAATAATTAAAAACTAACAAGTGACAGTAAGACTCTCACAACTGAGCAAGTGTAAAGTGATGTATATTGAAAAATTATTTGGCAGTATTTACCAAAGCTTAGCATAAACACACTGGACACAAGCCTACAGAAATGCAAACAATCCCCAAAAAGACCTCTAGAGGAATATTTACAATGGCATTATTTGTAATTGCTCCAAACTGGAAACAGCACAAATGTCCATCAACAACAGTAGCATAAGTACAGGAAGTGTGGTACCTTCATACAATGGAACACCACAAAAGCGAGAATGGATGATTTCTAATCACATAAATGAATCTCAAACAAACATAAAGTTGAACAGAAGCTAGACACAAAGAGTACGCACTGTATGATTCCACTATATGAAGTGTAAGTACAGGCAAACTAACATATCATGTTAGAAGTCAAGATGGTTAGGGAGGGGTGACTCAGGAAACATGGAGAGGCAACTTGGGTTGAGCTGGGTGCAGGTTATATGGTTGTTTTCTTTTTGAAATATTTTTCTGTGCGTTGCACTTAACTAAAGATGCTTACACCTTCTGACATGACCCCAAAATTAAACAAAGCAAGCTGGGCGTGGTGGCACATGACTGTAATCTCAGTGGCTCTGGAGGCTGAGGCAGGAGAATGGCAAGTCAAAGCCAGCCTTAGCAATCTAGCGAGGCCCTCTCTCAAAATAAAACTTAAAAAGGGGTGGGGCTGTTGCTCCGTTGTTAGCACTTCTGGGTTCTGGTTAAGCACTTCTGAGTTCAATCCCTAGTACTAATCAATTAATCAATCAATAAAACAATGCAAAATTACAAGGAAAAATGGACAAATCCACAATCATAGGAGATTTTGAAACACCTTTCTTAGAAATTAATAGAGCAAGCAGACCAAAAATTAATGAGAAAAGAGACTATGTATTCAACAAAATTAATAAACCAGATCTAATGAACTTATAAAAATCACAAACCCAACAATTCAAGAACATTCTTTTCAAACTCATTTGAACATTTATAAAAATGGACTACATGCTGTTCTTCAAACCAAGTTCTAATAATCACCAAATAATCAACATCAGACAACATTCTCTAACAACAAAACAATGAGATTGGTATCAAAAACAACAAAAATGGCAAGGAAAAAAACGCACATAAAACTGACAGTTTAAAAGCATGTGTTTAAATTATTCATGAGCCCAAGAACAAATCTTGTGGAATGACAATGTAAACCATTACCTATCAAAACTTGGGGAAATCTGTTACAGTGGGACTTAAGGGAACATTAACAACTATAAATGTATATATTAAAATGAAGAAAGTTTAAAAATTCATGAGTTAAGGGCTGGGATTGTAGCTCAGTGGTAGAGCATTTGCCTTGCATGCGTGAGGCACTGGGTTCGATCCTCAGCACCACATAAAAATAAATAAAATAAAGATATTGTATCCATCTACAACTAAAAAAATATATTAAAAAATAAAAAAAATTTAAAAATTTAAAAAATTTAAAAAATTCATGAGTTAAGAACTGAACTCAAAAGATAAGCATGGAAAGATGTATTGGTCTGGGTCAGTCTCTGCCTCAGTCCCTGCAATGCCAACCAGAGAGAAAACTATTAAATGGGTGTGACGGATCTAGGGCAGCCTCACAAAAGTTCCATGCTCCAGTGTGGTGTAATGAGTGCAGCAAAGGACCTCTTTGAGCAGACCCACTGGGAGCCAGTTCAAGCCTGCAGACCTCGAAGACTTTGCCCTAGCTAGCACCATCCTCAGGCTGGCCCTGGGCCACAGATTAGCTGCCCACAGTGTCAGTGTGGAGTAAGGACTCCTCTTGACTTACAGGAACATCCCACAGGAATAGCACCTATCAGTTCTGTGTTTGGTCCCATCTAACCTGCTTCAGGTGATACCTCATCTTACAATATCCCAGGACCACAGTAACTCAAGATGAAGGGGAGGAGAGCCCTAGAAATCTGGTGGGGTTAATACATTTTGTGTGCATCTGGAGAGACTGAACTGAATCAGGTGGAAGCTTTGGAGTTGGGATGGCATTAAGGACACTGCTGCATATTTCCATATGGATATATGCATGTGTGTAAGTGCATGCCAAAAATGGTCTGAAAAGATGTATACTTCTTTAGTAAGAATGATTACCACCAGGCAGAGCTCTGGAATTGCAGGAGGTGGTCAAGGGAAGTTTTAGTTTATCAAAATTTTATTTGTTTAGCCGGGCACAGTGGCACACGCCTGTAATCCCAGCACTTAGGGAGGCTGAGACAGGAGTATCGTGAGTTCAAATCCAGCCTCGGCAATGGCGAGGCGCTAAGCAACTGAGTGAGACCCTGTCTCTACATAAAACACAAAATAGGGCTGGGGATGTGGCTCAGTGGTTGAGTGCCCCTGAGTTCAATCTCTAGTACCAAAAAAAAAAAATTATTTGTTTATTTGTTGTACTAGAAATTGAACCCAGGTTACTCTACCACTGAGCCACATTACAATCCTTTTTTTTTTTTTTTTTTTTTTTCTGAGACAGGGTCGCCCTAAATTGCCAAGGCTGAACTCAAACTTGAGATTCTCCTGCTTCAGCTTCCTGAGTTGCTGGGATTACAGGTGTGTGCCACCATACCTAGCTCAGTTTATCAGTTTATTTATTTTAAGATAAGAATGCGGGCTAGGGATATTGTTCAGTTGGTAGAGTGCTTGCCTTGCATGCCCAAGGCCCTGGGTTCGATTCCCAACACCACACACACACACAAAAGAAGATAAGAATGCATTCATATGCTACTCATGTAATGTAATAACTATTATTTTATAAAGAGATTGGAAGAAACATAAATTGTTAACCATGATTTTCACTGGACAAGGGAATTATAAAAAACTACTTTTGTAATAAATTTCTGTATTTTTCCATTTGCTATAATAGCACCACCAATAGAACTTTCTCTGATGATGGAAAGTTGGTATCACTGGCATCATGTGGCTATTGAGTACTCAAAATGTAGCTGATGTGATTGAGGGACTAAATTTTTAATTGCTTAAGCACATGTTACTTTTATAATTGGGGGGTGCTATTTTGAGAAATAAGAGAGACAGCAAAAGAAACCCTTTTTCTAGACAAGCTCCATAATTAGTAGCATATTTAATAGTATATAAAATATTTTTCACAGAATCTGATTTATAAAGGTATCAAGAGGAAGGTTGGATTGGTGGCTAAGACTTCAGGCACTGGATCCAGAGAACCAGACAAATCTCAACCCTGCAAATCACAAAACTGTGTGGCCTTCAGCAAGTTATTAACACTCTTTGCTCTTTTATTTCTTTGCTTTTAAATTGCAAAAATAATATTATAACCTCACAGGATTGTCATAAGGATTAATAAAATGATGCTTGTAAAGTCCATAATACATGATTGAAATATATTAAGAGTTAATAAATGTTGGCTGTTGTCGCTTTAATAAGGAGGGGGGGAAGAGCCACACGGCTTCTCCACGGGCTTCTCCACGAGTTGGTCCAGAGAGATGGAGAAAGGGTCCCCAGGTTAGACGATATTAGACGATATGGAGTTCCTCTGGACGGTGGTGATTCACAGAGCCAATCTCCCCAGGCCCTGGGGTGTAGGTAAAAATTTGCTTCGCTGCAGAGATACCCGGGACAAAAAGGGATTCAGCCAGGGCAAGGAGAAACAAAGAACACCACTTTATTCTAGAAACTATAGAGCTTAAATACACTCTTGGACCAATCAGATCCAAAGGTCACAAACAAAGGGGTGCTTTTTGGCAAGAGCACAGTCTATTAGCACAGAATGGGGAAGGATGGAAGGGAGGGGGTGGAAGGTATGGAGATGCTCCTACAGGCTATATTGGTGTTATTTGTATTAATATTAGGTGATGACCTTGAGAATATTTAGTCACTTTAGATGTCTAATAAGCCACTTCTGTTAAAAAGCATTTGATAATTAATTTCCCATTCCTATTCTTTCCCCATTTCAACACTGATCAATTCTTATGAAGTTCTCTAATGTCTGTGATCATGGAAGTTTTTCTCTCAAATGGTTGGATGCCTTGAATGGCTTTTAGACTCAATTTAAGGACCAGTTTGCTAGAGTGTTGCTAAGAGAAAATGCATCTAATATGCCAAAACCAAATTAACTCCTAATACACAAGGGGGTATACTTAAGCAGTAGGCAGTTGATAAAAATATAAACACTTATTCTTCTTGTTCCATGTGGACTTAAATTTCATTATTAAACTTATATCCATATGTCCAAACAAAGCATACGCAATTAGCACAATTTTAGAAATCCTATTATCTTCAAATTACTTATTCAACCAAGGAATGATACAAAGTCTTGACAAATAATTCAATCTAGCAATTTGGTTTTTTCTACCCCGTCTGGGAACTTTTAATCACTTTAAAAAAAAATCCATATCAAATCTCCTTAGGAACATTGATCATATTTGGCTACTCCCCTCCCCCCACTCCAGGGCCTTGTGCATGCAGGCAAGCATTCTACCACTGACCTAACTTCCTAGCTCTGCATTGGTTATATTTTAAAGGTACCACTAACACTGCAAGACATTTTGTAATTTAATCTCTTCTATATGCCAGTTACAGCAGATTTTTCATTTTCAATGTAATACTATTCCCTGTTGAGCCCTAAGGAAAAATTTGTCGTTGAATATATAGGTGTAGGTGGGTGTGTTTCAAATGCAATCAATTGATTGCGGCATTACAGCTGGAATGGCTCTGCTTGTTCCATCCTGGGTTTTCTAGCAGAATTTCTCATCAATACCTGTATGTTGCAGATGTTTAGAATAAAGGTATTTGTTAGGTCAAACTTGGCAATTTTTGGCTTCCACATAGAGCTTTTTAATGGCCTGGTATCTGGAGATACCAGGAGTACTAGGTTTGTACCTGAAAGGATAGTTTCCCTCACTCAGTGCTCACACAGTCACAGTCCTTTCTCTGCAGGTGATACCTCTTTGTATAGACAGCAGGTTGAGTTCCAGGGTTAACAAATTCAGGAAAGGGTAGTCTTAGCAAGATCCCTGCATCACCCTGAAAGCCAGGGAAGAAAATGGAGATTCACATCACCATCAGGGAGTAACAGTCCAAACATTTATTGCTATGCCCGATCTTTGGAGATGTTAGCTTTAGTTGTGGATGTTACTGGACTGTCATGGGTGGGGGAAGGGCTGCATTCCAGACAAGATCTGGAAGTAGAGGACCCACACCAGCTGCTTTTTCTCAGAGAAGCTCTGGTCTCCTTTGTTCCTTTATATTAATAGACTTTTCTGATGATCTTCTAGATGGTTCTCATTCCAGCTGATCTTTAGGAAGCATGTGGGGGAGGGGAGCTCTCCTTTCAAATCATTTGTGCAGACAGGTTTCTGATCAGATTCAAGGCCATATCCGGGGCATGTGGTTTCTGTAGCTCAAAGAATTACTGATCCTAATAAACCTCTCTGAATTCCGAGGATACTGCTGTCATATTGTATTTGCTGACCATTTTCCAGGTTCCCCAATACACATTTAGACACAGGCGTGCATGCATACACACACACACACACACACAGGGATAAACTCCTCTACCCCTTACATTCCATTCCCATGTAGCATCCAAATAAGTTTTCTGACTAAACACACTGTGGGAAGCTAAGCTAGCACAGCACTTGAAGCATACAGTAGACATTCAAAGAAGGTGCATTAAAAGAAAAGCTGTGGAGCTGGGCGTGGTGGCACACACCTGTAATCCCAGCACTTAGGGAGGCTGAGACAGGAGAATCGCAAGTTCAAAGCCAGCCTCAGCAACGGCGAGGCGCTAAGCAACTCAGTGAGACCCTGTCTCTACATAAAACACAAAATAGGGCTAGGGATGTGGCTCAGTGGTCAAGTACCCCTGAATTCAATCCCCGCTACCAAAAAAAAAAGAAAAGAAAAGAAAGAAAAAGAAAAACTATGGAGCCCTGTAGTTAGGCATGGGGGTGGGGATTACATCTCCAAAACTCTGCAGGTTCGTATAGCACATGCCAGTGGCCGTCAAGCCTGAGGGGCGGCAGCAGGAAGAGACACATTAGAAAGTACTCAACAAGTGATTCCTTGAGGGGAGATAATAAAAAGTTCCCCACCTCTGACTAAGTACAAGCTAGGGTTGCACAACCACCTGACATGGAGACTGTAAAAAAGAATTAAATCTCAAGACAGTAGTTGAATTGGAACAACTGAAAGAAGAACAGAGGGAAAAGATGGGAAGAAAATGAAAAAAATAAAATGTAAAAGAAAATAGGAAGGAAAGACAGTTTAGGGACCATTCTGTGCATGTGCCAAACATTTGGTCAGAAACTGGAGAGTTCCTGAGAGGATTAACATTGCGTCCTGGCCCTTGGACTCCAATATTACCCATTCCTGTCCTGTGAGCAGAGTCTTTGGGCATGCCCTCTCCCAGGGAGCACAAGGTCTAGCCAAGTAGGGCTTGTTCATCTGTGAGGAAGCTTGGTCCTAGGCAGAGAAGAGGCTGAACTCTCAGCACCTCTGCACCTTCCCTAGTGGGCACCCAGGATCCTTGACCGGCTCAGGAGAGCCCAAATCCTGAGGACTGGGAGAGACAGCAAGGAGTCCTCCCTACTGGAGACCCATGGCCAGAGGATTTGGTTGGACTCAAACCACTGAGCACTGTTTGGCCCAGCTAGGCCCATACCCAGTCACAATCCTATGAGAGGATTCCTGACCAATCCTAGGAATTTACTGGAAAGTGGAACAAAGCAGTCTTCTTTCTAAAAGATAATATTCCAATGAATGGGTTGCAGTGGCAGGTCTTGGTCTGAGACCTGGGGCATGGCTGAGGCTGTGGCCCTTAGAAGAAATTTTTCCCTTTGAAAGAGCTTTGCTGATCTAGGAAGGGAACCTGGGCCCAGACCCTGAATTACCACCTCAACCAGGAGACAGGCCTGGGGCCAGGATAGGATGCTGGGTGTCTGATCTGGGTCCATTTAGTGTCGGACTAGCCCAATTAGGAAGACTCGAAACTCACAAAGAGGGCATGGGCGAAGAGATTTGAAGCAGGAAGAGGGAGGAAAAGGATGGAATCTACTTGTTCCCCTCATTTCTGTTCCTTTCTTCTACCTCCCTTCCTGACTACTTCCTATGCCTTGAGGGGATTCAGCTGAAATATACAGGCAGCCCCCCCAGTGTTTTAGGCTGGTGAGGAGCAAAGCATCCACTCCTGATCCCCCATCTCTCCTGCCTGCCATTTCAAGCATGATTCGATATGTGTATCCCATCCATGCATCATTTACTCACCACCTGCAACTACAATGCACACACACTTGGGGACAGGTTAAGGTGCCAGCTTGTTCTGCGGAATAAACCTGCCAGGTTTCCCCTTTGCTGTTTGACATAATTTGCCTGCTCTGAAATTTGTGTTATTTCTCTCGTGCAAGCCACAGCAATCTTGTTCCCATGAATTCCACCCTCACTTGACTTCTATAACTCAGAGGCTGGTGCTGAGAAACTAGGCAATACACGCACACACACACACCATGACACCAAAGTCTCAACCAAGAGGACGTTATACACACTCAAGTGCAAGTGCACATGCACACATACTCCTGGAGGAAATCCCTGTGTTTGGGACCTGCACACACTGGTCCCTTCTTCCCTGCGAGCCCTTCCCATTCACTTCTAGCTTCTTCCCATTCCAACTGGTTTCACTCCTCCACCCAAGAGTTGGAGGCATCACGAGTAGGGCCAAGCCTGTAATCCCAGCACTTTGGGAGGCTGAGACAGGAGAAATGCGAGTTCAAAGCTAGCCTCAGCAAAGGCGCTAAGCAACTCAGTGAGACCCTGTCTCTAAACAAAACACAAAATAGGGCTGGGGATGTGGCTCAGTGGTCGAGTTCCCTCCTGAGTTCAATCCCCGGTACCAAAAAACCCCCCAAAAAACAAAAAAACAAAACAAACAAAAAAAACCAGATGCAAACACCTGGCAAAATCACAAGACAATCAGACAAGCAGGAAATCGCACAGATCCCAACGCGGGGCTCCTAGGGACTCCTTCCGCGGTTTCCTCCATCATCTCGCAGGCCTCCTCGGTCACCCTCCTCTCAATCCCCCACAAAAAGTCACCAAGCCCAGTTCACATCGATTGTTTTATTGACATTTTACATACAGACAAGCTTAGAAAAGGATGCGGGCTTCCGGGGGCTACTCCGCCCGGGGCCACGCTTGTGCTGCGCTTCGCGGAGAGGGCTGGACCCTAGGCCTGAAACCCCACCCCGACGCTTTCCTTTAAGAACGAAAAACCGACCCCCGCCCGAGTCCCCGCGCCACGCCCACCCTCTCCCTCCCTCCCCGCCCACCTGCCCGCCAGCCCCGCTACACTACAGGGTCACACTTTACAGGACACAGACTTATCCTAAAGACCACGCTCGACTAGGACTAAACGCCTGGCAAACACTATTCTCGCTGAAGGAGGGGAGGGGCGGGGCGGGGCGAGGAGACGGGAAGACCGGGGGGCTTTCCCCCCTGCGGATCCCGCTGCAGTCACGCGCAGGCTTTGTGCGTACCAGGGCGCCAGCCCTCCGGTGAAACTCGGCCCCAGGGAGCTACAGTTGGCTTCCTACGCCCCTGGCGCTTTCCGGCTGGAGTCTGGGCCCTGTGGAGCCGCGGAAGAAGCTGTAGTGCATACACCACTTTCGGGAAACCGCAACACATGGACAACGAAATTGGCCCCGAACCAAGCCGACCCCTCTGCGGAAAAGGGGAGCGCAGTCCTGCGGCTCTTTAAGTTAGAAAACAGGCGGGAGAAAACGATTCCCTCCCACATCCCCTGACACTTATACACCCACTTTTCCCAGAGGTTGGAAGGGGGTATTAGCACCAGACCCAGAATGTCGCTGTCTTTGAAAACAACGAAAATGTGAAAACCAGAACGTGGAGCTGAAAGGCGCCCCAGGCACCCGGCTCGGTTCCAACTGGACAGAAGTAGGGTGGGGGTGCAGCGGGGAGGGGGCCATCAGGATTTGGTTCCCTGTGTCGAGCTTTGAGACTAAAACTGGCCGGCTTCTGGGAAGGGCAACCCTGAAAAGGCGGTGTAGGGGTCAAGGTGAGACCCACAATGCTCCACTATGGGGTCATCTACTAGAGGTCCGGGGCCAGAAACAGCGATACCACCAGACATTTCCAGTGTCTTCGCGCATTTTCTCCGGCTCCAGGGACCATGGGTGGGACGGGCTGTGGGGCGGAATTCGCAGATAATCGGGATAGGAGTGAAGGGGTATAGATTGCGCCTCGCTGTCGGAGGGTTGGTTGTTTTATGTGGGGAAATAAGAGTGAGTCATTGTACTTGGGGAATGGTCAGAGCCCACCGGGATAAAGAAGGACATGAGTGACCAGAGAATAGTGAATTCGGCCCACTTCCTACTAGAAGTCCCTAGTAGTCAAAGTTGGGGAGAGACAAGGGGGCGGAGTAAGTGAAGTTTGAAAGCGGTGGGACGGAGGGGGTAAATGATAAAATCTGCCAGCCCTACGCTTCTGCTCCCCGGCATCCAAAGCGGGGGTGGGAATGGGCGGTCCTGGCCGGCTGGGGGCTCAGCCTGCGGTCTGCCTGTAGTTGCCGTTAATCTCCTGAGCGATGTTGACTGCCTCCGCGCCCAGCGGCAGTCGATCGCTGTACTCAGAGCCCGCCTCGAACTCCTCTTGGTTGGCCTTGGACTGGGACTCCACCAGTGAGCATGCCGCCAGGCTCTCCTCCCTCTGCAGGTCCCCACTTGGATCTCCCTGCTCGGCGTCTTCATCAAGGACCTCCCCCGGCGCCTCCTCAGGCTCCTCGCCGCCCGCCTCGCCGCCTGCTGGGTAGCTTTTCTCGGACTCAAGGTAGGAGGCCCGCGGGTCGAAGTCGGCAGCGATGCGCTTTTCCATAGGGTCAGGGACCTGAGGCCTCAAGATTAGACGGTAGGGCTTGCCGGGGTGTTTGGCCAGCAGATGGCAGCAGGCGGCGCCCAGCAAGGGCACGGTGGCCAGCACCAGGAGGAATACACTCACCGCCACGATGACCAGCAGCGAGGGCAGCTCCTTTTTGGTGGCGAACACCACTTGCACATGGCAGGCCTCGCCTGCCAGTGCCAGGCACACTGAGTAGTTGGTGCCTGGCCTCAGGCCGCGGAACCAGTAAGCGTTAACGCCTTCCTCCACGCGGGACCACTGCACTGCCGCGCCGCCTCCAGCAGGACACAAATAGAGTAGGCGCAGGGGCCTCCGCCGAGGCCTCCCGGCTCCCCCAGTCCCGCTGGGCCCAGGACCCCAGCGCGCCGCCAGCGGCGTCAGCTGCACCCGCGCCTCCCGCTCAGACACATCCAGTGCGATGACGCCCAGCTCGAAGACGTGCTGTTTGAGTTCTGAGCTTTGATTGAACGCATGATTAGACACGTACCGAGAGGGGTCCCCATGGCCGCAACTCTGCTCCTCATCCGGGTCCACAGGAATCTGGTCTTCCGCTTCCTCTCCTTCAACTATCTCCTCCTCCAGTTGTGCCTCTGCCTCACCGAGGACGCTGTCCCGAGCTAGGCCTTGGCCTTTGGTTTTGCCCTCAGGCTTGGAGGGCAGGACGCTGTTGCCCCGGCCTTTGGCTGTGGACTTGCGTTCAGAGGTCGGGCCTTGCCCATCAGGTTCTCCCGCCACTCCAGGAGCGTGCTTAGGAGGCCCTGCTGCAGCTACTGCCACGCGTACTGATGTCGAGTTCACACCCAGCTCATTGTATGCACGGCATGTGTAGACGCCTGCCTCCTTGGCACTCAAGACAGGCACCAGCAGGGAGCCGTTGGCGAGGGCCAGGAAGCGCGGGGTGGCTGGGGGCGCTGGCCAAGCGGGTGCCGGAGTTGAGGTTGGGGCCTCCGTCTGCGTTGGCATGTCCCCATCTCCTTCCCCTTGCCCTTCCTCTGCCACGTACCCGTCGTCCTCCCTGCTTAGGACGGGCGGCTCTAAGACAACTGTGCCACCTGGGATCTGAAGTTGCCATTGCAGGCGGGGTGTGGGGTGGCCTTCAGCCACACAGTGTAACAGGAACACTATGCCGGGGCGCAGCGGGGTGCTAGGCGCCTCAGACAGCGACTCTGCACTCAGACTCACCATAGGCGGTGCACAAGGCAGGGCGGGCAGGCGGTGCACCGGCACCCCCTGCAACGCCGGAGGCGAGGCACACGCAATGGAGTCGGGCTCGGGCAAGGAGACCCGAGTGCTGGCGGCCCAGGCCTGTAGCCACACGAGGCCGCAGCCACAGTGGAAGGGATTGTGATACAGTTGCAGGTGTGATAGAGCGCTTAATGCGTCGAAGGTGCCAGGCTCCAGAGTACGCAGCCGGTTGTTGTTTATGCGCAGAGAGCGCAGGTCGGGCAGTGCTCCGAGTGCTTCCCGGGGCAGAGAGCCCAGGCGATTGTGGTTCATTTTGAGCAGCTGAAGCGCGCTCAGGTTACGCAGGTCGCTCCAAGGGAAGCTGGATATGAGGTTGTGGCTCAGGTCGAGGTTCTTGAGCTGGCTCAGCACTGCCAGTGCCCCCTGCTCCACAGTGCGCACCTCATTGTGCGCCAGCCACAGAGACGTGACTTGAGTGACGTTGGCGAAGGCCCCGCGCCTTAGCACAGTGATCTTGTTGGCCGAGAGACTAAGCGTGGTCACATTGGCCGGCAGTCCTTCAGGCACCTCGCGCAGCTCTTTGTAGGCACAGTCAGCAAACTGGTGAGCGTACTTGTCTACACAGGCGCACGGCTCTGGGCACGCTCCAGCCACTCCTACCAGCACCCAGGCCAACCAGAGGGTTCCGAGGGGCGCCATCACGGTTCCTGCAAATGGAAAACGGGCGAAAAGGGAGAAGGTGACTTATTGAAGTCCAGCTTCTCTCCTCTAACAAGCTATGTGTCCACAAACCCGTCTAGCATAGATTCCTTGGCTTCATAACCTCCTCCACATCCAAGAACTTCCCTTGGGCAAGAGTAGAGCTTCCTCTCTGGACCCTGACTCCCCTTTCCTGAGGGCATGGATCATGCTCTTGTCTTCCCTACCCTCATCCTGGAGCTACCTCTCCACAGCCTCTGCTGCTTGCCATCTGCAATGAGCTGCACTGACCCCTCTGTGGGTTTCTAAGTCTTCATTTAACCGGGTAAAATGGATACACAGGATATTTTTGCCGGCGACTGACTGTCCTTTCTGGAACCCTTTGTCCCACACACAGCATTCCACGCCCACACAGGAACACAATACAAACAGAAGCTCAGGCATCACCATCCAGCCACCAACTAGAGGACCTGATGTGCTATTAGAAGGTTCATAATGCATTTCATAGACACCAAACACATAGACACCCAGACACCTACACAATGTACCCTAGAGACCTCATTGTTCTGTCAACTGAACCCAGCATTTGTACAGTATTTTCACTACCATGCGAAGTGCTTTCCTGCTTGTTGTGAGAACTGACAGCCACAAGGACACTAGTTCTTATACAAACTGACCCACAGGGACACAGGCTCATACTTGCATGTGCACTCAGCCCTCCTCTGAGACCTAAACCTGAGCAGGCAATATCCCAGAACTTGCTGCAGAGTGGCTTGAGGCATGGGATCTGGGGAAGTCCGTAACGGAGTGCATACATTTCTCCATCCTAGGAGATGTCCACCTCCCGTGGGCTATAGCATCCCCATCCCCAGCCAAGGTAGTTGATCACCCTTCGGTCTGGGAAGGGAAACCCTCTCCCATGTCTGGCCCAGATGCATAGTGGGGACAGTCACCAATGCTTCCCCCTTGGGTCCTATAGACCCCAGATGCTTCTAGGGGGAGAGGGTTCCCCCACCCACAGGTCAAGGAGGCAGCCTCTACTAGCAAATGAAGCTGGAGAAGGTTTAAAATTCTGTGCCTTTCTCTCCATAGCCCCAAGATGCCCCCTGGGACCTCCATAAAGCCTCATCTCCAGTCTTACTAACATTTACATAGACTCCCTGCCCCCTCCCCTTGGGGCACCTGTCAGGTTTAGCAGAGCCCCTCCCACACTCTGTCTTTGGGATCCCGCATCTTGGTGCTCCTAGGGGAGGGCCCCTCCCTTCCCTATCCTCCCAGAAGGTGATGCTAGGGTCCAATACTCTAGGCTGGACCTACCCCCACCTGGGTTGAGGTTGTCCGGTGCAGTCCCCACTGCTTACCCGCTGCTCGCTGACTCCCAGTATGCAGCCTTCTGGCTGCAACCCTTCTCCAGACTCGGTTTGGCAGAGCTGGGGTGACAGCCCAAGGGAGCTTCCTGAATCTGTTGCTGCGGCTTGTGGGCAAAATGAGGGAGGGGCAGAGAAAGATACAGGTAAGTGTGAGGATTCCCCTGGCCTTAAAGTCCCACTTCAGTTTTTCCTTTCGTGTCTGTTGGCCCCACTTCTCTCTGGCTGCAGGTTGGAGAGAGTACTTGGGCAGCCCCGGGCTTGGCAGGAAGGCGCATAGCCTCTCCCACCTCCTGCATCCTCTGTTTGTTAAAGCCATAAAGACCCTCCCCAAGGCTGAGATAGGTCGGTTACAAAGGGCACCACACACCCACTGCCCTAGGCTTGGCCCTTCCCACCATTCCTACCTCCTTCCTTCTATTCCCTTACATTTATGCGCCATTGACATTGTCCCTGTCCCTCATCTCACTGCCCGCAAAGCACATTCACTAACACACAAACACACACACACACACTCCACACAATCGACCTTCACATGTTAGAATTATCCATTATCATGTAATAATCGCGTCAACATGTTGAACTCTCGCTACGTTCACACACATTTTCACAAGCACACCTTCACCCTGGACACTCACGGTCTCCCTATTTCGCACATACACACATTTACGCGCACTCACCCTCGCACGCCCGTCCCGCCAGCGCCCGTGAGCTTTGCTGATAATTGAATGCGAGCCGTTTTTACGCCCCGCAACACGTGAGACAAACCATCTTTGAGGAATTTGGGGGAAGGAAACGCGCCCGACTATAGTGGGGGCGTGTCTTTGCTTTTAAACACTTTTTGCAAATGCAGGCAGTGGCGCAGAAAGACCTCCAGCGGGACCCACGGAGCTGCGCGCAGCCTGGCTGGCGCGGACCCTTCTCTCCCGCACCCCCCTGTTAGCTGCCTCCTCCCCGAAGACACGTTCAACACGATGCATAATTGATAGTGTTAGCAGAGCGCCTCACCCTCCCTGCCATTTTTGCCTGGATCTGGGCTGATTCAAGCCCTGGTCTCCCCCGCCCCCTGCTAGTCTGCCCCGCCAGACGAGAACGCGCAGCGGTGCCGGGAGCTTGGGAAAGAGATACCCACCTCCCCAACCCTCTGCTGCCACTATCCAGCCTCTTAAGCTGTAACTCTTTACGTCTGGTCTTTTGTAGTAAAACCAGCGCTTGTAGCCCACCGCCCAGCGTGCTCGCCTGTGCTCACCGCAGGGTGGGGTGGGGCGCGCAGGTACCAGCCTGTCGGTGGAGGCTCCTTGAGCGCACCCAAGTGCCTCGCTCTTAGATTTTGCCAGCTCCAGGCGAATGTGGCACTGAGGTTGTAGCGGACGGTGGCAGCAACAGGGATGGTTACAAAACGTCTGCTCCTCTTGAGCACTGGGGGCTGGGGACTTAAGACCCGAACGTCCCCCCACCCCCAGTATCTTCACAGCTTTTCAAGCAAACATACAGTCAACCCCCGCTCTCCACACGCTATGCCCCAAAGCCGTCTCACACCCTCACACAACAGCTGGCCTCAGCAGACTCGCGGACTCGCTGTTCCCTACTCTCCCTATCTCTGGAGAAACCCCGACATTTCTTTTAGCGACAAGGAGGCGGAGGCGCAGGGATGTCGAGGCATTTGGATAAAATCCGTTTCCACCCTGTGTTGCTTATAGCAGCCTAGGAGACTGAGCTGCTGGTCTTGGGTACAGGCCCCGGGAGACATGGAAAGCCCCCACCCCAGTCCTTTCTGTAGATACTGAGCTCTTGGGGCGCATTTGGCCCCCCAGCCTTCACCCAGGGTAGTGGTCTGTCTTGATGGGTCGATGGCGCATGTTTGGGGCCTCCGCAGAGATCAATACCCCGATTTGAGTGTTAAGCATTTTAATGAGCTGGGGAGGAGGTGGGGGAGAGAGACAGTCAAAGAGCGCTGCATCTAAAGAGACCACCCGGCCTGGGTTCTGAGGCTTCTTTGTAAATTAAATATGAACAGACTGGTGCACGCACAGTCAGAGTCCCCTCCTTCTCTCCTACTCCTGTGGTCGCTAGAGGCGGCCCAGCGAGCCGGAACCAGCGCATATCGCTCAGTCAAGTCGAGTTCGGAACCCAGAACTTCACGACACCTGTGGAGGAACTGGGGTCCCCACAGGCGACCCAGGAGGAGGGCGCTGGGGCGCCCTTCCAGGGAATGCGTCTTCGAGGAGGGCCGAGGGTGAGACCATTGTGACCCGTTCCCACCGGTGACCCTGCAGTGGGACAGCCAGGAGTGGATCCCTAAATCAGGAGTGAGCCCCTGAGGTTTGGGCTGGGCTGGGCCCGAGAGTGACACAGGGTGGGCGCGTCCGGCGGTCTGGCAGACTTCTTTGTCTGCAGCTCAAGGGGTGGGGGTGGGGGTGGGGGCGTCCTGGTTTCGTTGCCAGACTTGGGAACCTTGGGGGAACGGTCCTGGGAGCATTGCCTGGGAGAAGAGGGATCTGAGAGGACTGGGGCCCAACAGCAGAACTAAGAGGGTCTGGTGCCAGATGGCGGGTCCTGGGGACTTTTCCGGACGAAGGGAGGGGAGCAAGGCGTGGAGGCAGAGAGGGAGGCTCATCGCTAGTGAACTGCTCCCCCGACCCCCGCCAGCTTTCACCTCTATTCTGGTTCTTTTTACTTTCAGCAGGAAAGCAAGCAGGCCAAGGGACAACTTAGACCGAGGGAGACACAGGAAGAAATTTAGGGAGTGGGTGGGAATTCCCTAGCTTTCTACCCAAAGGTCCCTGGATAGCTGGGACCTACCCCGTCAGCGTCTGGGAAACCTCTCAGGGCCCGCGGGCCGGGAAAGACCCCCATTTCCTTGCTGTCTTGCCAGGGAGGCAGAAGCCAGGGCATTCTGAGGGGAGACAGCGCTTCGGGTGCAGCGGCTACCCCAGGGGCGGTTGATAATTCCCGCAGCACCCGCGGCTTCCGCCAACTCTCCAGCAAGAGCTTTTGTTCCCGGATCCTGCTGTGGGCGAAAGACACCCCTTACCCCTGCCTTTTATCTGGAGAGCCCAGTGCCTGTTCCCGCAGGGCTGGGACCCGAGTCGCCCCTGGCAGAATCCACTTGGGTCTGTGATGGGAGCCACAACTCCGGGTTCAACAGACGAGTTCAGCGAGAAGACCACGCGCATCTCGCCCTGCGCGGCTCTGCGCGCAGAAGCAGTTCTAATGCTTATAATGTTAATAACTATACAGTTACAGAAAGACCAGGGAACCGAGAGCGAAGATACCACCCCCGCTGCCGCCTACGTCTTTGATCGTTAAAGAAACAGGCACCTAATCAGGTGCGTGGAAGCTGGGACGCGGAAAGGAGGGATACAAAGTTCCAAATTGCGGAAGCAGAGGGCTTCAGATTCAGTGTCTGTCAAATTTGAGCTTGAGCTTTTTACCAGAATGGAGTCCTGACCCCAGACAGATTCAGAGGCGGAAGCCTGGAGCCCCGGGCCCCTTTCTGCTGATTGACCTCTAATTTCAACCTTGAGAACAGGGGACGTCGGAAGGGTGATGGGCTGAAATCCTCAGGATGAGGGGACTTGCTCTAGGGGCCTGTGCTCCCTGGGTCCAGTCCTGGTCCTTGCGCGCCTCCTGCTGGACACCTTCTGGAAGGCGCAGAGGTGGGGCAATGGCGGATTGAGGAAGTTAGGGGACTAGGGGACCAGAGCTGGGATTAGAACCGGGCAACAGGACTGGCGCTGCCCGCTGTGCAGTGCTTCACTGGGGAGCGCTCAACCAAAGCCCCGAGGCTTTCCCTGGGTACTCACCCAGGCTACACCCCAGGCATCTGCAACTTCTACCCTCCTTAACACAGGCACAGCAGTTTTGCGCCCCATAGTATTTCCAGCGCCCAGGGCACAATAGGCACCTGCTGAATTCTCCCAGAGTACTTGGCACAAGCCAACCAATGAGCTTAATTCTGCCGGAAAGAACACTTCCTGTATACCTTCCCCACCGTCCTCTGTGTAGCGGAGCACTTTTTCTCCCCGTCCTAACCCGAAGATTCATGACTTTTTCAGGGGCCCATAAAATGTACGAGAGCTAACCAAAGAAAATCTATTGGCCATAAGAGGGAAAAAGAAAACTGCAAAATCGGAAGCAATGGATGTTTGATTAAACGTTTAAGACAGGTAACGTGCAAATGATTCAGCTGTAACTGGGTTCAAAATCTTATATGCCCTGGGTTTTAATGTGACACATGGATGATTTAATGGGCTTGCCTGGGGATGCAGAAAGGAATTTTGAGAATAAGAAAGCCAGGGCCCATATGGACATCAAACATCCTCAGCAGAGCAGCCTGCTCTGGAGACCTTCCCCACAGCTGCCCTCCAGCCAGAAGCTCCCCAATACTCACTCACTCCCTCCCACTTTTCAGCTTCTAAAGCTGAAAACACACACACACACACACACACACACACGTTCCCCCTCCTCCCCAAGCTGATTTTCTTTCCTAATTTCCATTAGAAAGATCACTCCTGGAAGGCGGATTTCTACACCATCACCCCCTTAGCTTCTTTTCAAATACACTCTATGTAGTGGCTAGGAGGACAGCTGACACTAGGTTCTAGCATCAGATTCCACTGTGTACTAGCAGTGCAATGCTGACCAAGTTCCTTAACCTCTCTGTGCCTCAAGAAAAAAAAGGGCATAAATAAGGGTATCTATGTTTGGGGGTTCTTGTGAGGATTAAATGAGTCAAGGTACATAAAGCACTTAGCACATGGCACTTAGTGCTCAGTAAAGAAGCTATTATTTTTTTCAACAATAGCTGAATAGAATTAGCCATTGTGATTGTTGTGCAGAATCAGATACAGGTATGAAGAGATATGCTGCCACACACAATGCCTACATGCTTGTGTCCTGCCTCCCTCACAGGGAGAGAACCTTGGCTGTGCCCTAGACATCTCTTTTCACACCATCCGGTGGACACATATGCTATCAGCATAGGCAGCAATCAAAATTATTGCTATTATTTGAAAAGGTTTCTAGTCTCAGATACATATATGCACATACTGATGCCTGTGGCTGTCACCAGATTGCCTACATTGGAAAGAGAGACCTGCAGCTGCAGACTTGGTGGAAGGTTTTTAATTAAAACCACATTCTGTTTAAGTATTTATTGGGTTCTGCGACTTTAATTATTTTCTAGGGAAAAACAAAAACAGCCACATTGGCCTATGGGAAAGCTGTTGATTTCAAAGGAAAGTAGCAACCTGTGGCAGTTTGCTGGAGGCAACTGGGAGGAATTTCCTGAATGGTTTAAATGAAGCTTGACATTATTAATAATCCAAGATCCAGCCTATGACCTTACTTCCAGTGCTTTCATGAAATTAGCTTAACATGCTGGCAAGGCCATTTATTGCCATCAAAATTAACGACAGCTTTTCCAGTGGCAGCTCATGTAATTATGTGAGTCTGCGCTTGTCTCACTGGTGCTGGGGAACTCCTGCCTGGAAGAGGCAACATTCCTGCATGTGAGGGGCAACATGGTTAGCTGTTGCAGCCCGGCCTGGACAGGACTGGCTTGCTCAGAGGAGGAGAGGCCCTGAGGTGGCCAGCTCCTCCAGAGCAGGTCTTACTGTGGTGAAGAGGTAGAGTGGGATGATACGGTGTGGGAGAGGTGGGGTTGTGCATGATGCATCCATCTGCTAATAACAAAGTTCCCACTTCCAAGGGTAGAGGCTGGTAAGCAGACTACCTCACAAAGCAGGAAGCTTCTGGACTGGTTGATTCTATGGCTTAATGACATCAAGCAGTCCTAGATTCACTTTCTGTCCTTTCTCGCCCTTTTTTTTTTGGTGTGTGTGTGTGTGTGTGTGTGTGTGTGTGTTTGTGTAGAGATAGGGTCTCACTGAGTTGCTTAGTGCCTCACCCTTGCTGAGGCTGGCTTTGAACTCGTGATTCTCCTGTCTCAGCCTCCCAAAGTGCTGGGATTACAGGCATGTGCCACCGTGCCTGGCTTCCTCTCTCGTCCTTAACAAGACTCCAACCCAAGGCTCTAATCATTGATGTCCCTGGAGAGCCCTGGCAGAGTAACATATTGTTAACAGGCTAATGGGATGCAGAAACTGGATTCTCTTTTCTGAAGCCATAGCCCTTTGAATCCTGTTGACACATATTGGTTTAGGACACCCCGTCTTTTCTTTTTGGTACCAGGGATTGAACTCAGGGGCACTTGACCACTGAGCCACATCCCCAGCCCTATTTTGTGTTTTATTTAGAGACGGGGTCTCACTGAGTTGTTTAGTGCCTTGCCATCACTGAGGCTGGCTTTGAACTCATAATTCCCCTGTCTCAGCCTCCCTAAGTGCTGGGATTACAGGTGTGCGCCACCACGCCCGGCTTAGGACATCCCATCTTTGAACCAACCCTTTGAACTTGGCCAAGGGGTTGAAACTGACTGGCTTACAGTAATCACCTAGTTCTGAAAAGAATAGCAAGGAGGCTACCTCAAGATTCTCTACAAGCAAGGTTCCCTTTAAGTAGCAGGATTGGGTATTGCCTGTTCAGAGTAAACAAGATATTGTGATGAAATGAATAAGAGTGACCATAATTATAATGGACTAGATTAGATCTGGGTTCTTATGTGGAGATGAGGTCAGTCTATGTCCACACACTCACTCTATATCCAGAGTCAAGACTCAGGTTGGGGTCAGGGTCAGGGCAGCATGTGTGGCCAGGTCCAGGGAACTCTGTTGGGCATACAAACCAGAGGATGCTCTGCTTTCACAGAATTCTTGAAAGGATAAAAATCTGTTCTTAGAGATGCCTGTGCTGGGATCTAAAGCTATTTTGGGAGCAGCAGAAGCTTCAGTCGTTACTTGAAGATTTATGAACAGGATGTTTATGAACTCAGAAATGTTTCCGCGTGGCTTCACACTCCGAGCACAGCACCAGCCCTACAACAGAAGAGAGGCCCTGCACTGTCATGTGCAAAACAAGAGAAAGAATGTTACTTTGGTCTTAGGAAGAATGTGGAGGCAGCATAAAGCAGTGCAGGCCACTCTGGGCTTGGCACTCATGGCCCCCAAACTCCCTCTAACTACAGGTCTGCAGCATGATCTTGAGCCACTTCTCATACTCTCTTCTTCTAAGTTTCCATTCTTGCCATGCTAGAGAATGGACCAGATGTATCCTGAGGTCCTTCCAGTGCTGCCTTTCTTGAGACCTTAGTTCTGGAGGTGCTGTGGCTTTAGGAGCAGCCAATTTGCAGGTTGAGTTGGACTTCAAGGGATGGACTGTATTGGAAGGGGCTTCCTCAAGAAGATGTCTCTTGTGAATCCTGGACCATTGCTTCCTCCCTTCTCATGCTCTTGACAGTGTCTGTTCTTCCTCCTATCACACTGCAACCTGCCTCATCTCTTGAGGTCATCTGCACACTTGGGCCCCAGGTGCTGACCCCCTCCCCCAAATTGCTGTGCACTACTCAATAGGCAGGGAGAGTCCTGCTCCTGAATACTTCCCAAAAGCCTCAGGAGGACTCAGGAGGACTCAGGCAGTGGGGTACCCTTCCTAGAGATTAAAATCCAGTCACTGAATAGTTGAGGCATCTGAGGTAATGACTGAGCAAGAAAGACCAAGGTCACCACTCCTCTCTGCTCTGCCATAGTCACAGCTCCATTGTCTGGTATACCTAAGGATGGGAGAGGGGTCACTCGAAATGCATACGCAGAGATTCCTGCACCCAGCTGATGCCCTGAGGGCAGGTCCTGGAGTCTCCTTCTTCTCCATCCTCCAGCCTCAAAGTTCCTGGAGGACTGCTCCAGGCCTTCTCATCCACTGTCCCCATCACAATAGCACAGGGTGGGAGCATGGAGGGATAGAATAAAACTGAATTTTTTCTCAGGCGTCTGTGGTCTCTCTGGCTGTCAGTGAACTCAGTTTTAGTTTTGGAAATGGTCTCCCAGAAGCAGAATTGAAGCAATGTTTTATGTGAAAGTAGTCAATTAAGGAAATGCCCTGGTGAATCCAGTAAGGTATAATTGGATATAAGGAGGCACAATTCAGTGTATAGCACTTCAGAGCAGGAGGCCAGAGGCTAGCAGGCTGAACTTAGTCTTTTATTGACTTTCTGTGAGATGCTGGAAAAATCTCTGTCCCTCCTGTGCTGCTGGGCTAAACATTCCTCCTGCCTGGGCTTGAGCAGGATCATCTTGGGTGCAAGTTGATCACATTCTCACTCCTTGGGTCAATCCAAATTCAGGAGGGTGCCTAAGCTCAGTGCCTCCCAGGTACAACCTCTAGGCATAATCTTTTTTTTGGGGGGGGGTACCAGGGCTTGAACTCACGGTGCTTAACCACTGAGCCACATCCCCAGCCTTTTTTTTTTACACTTTTTATTTTGAGACAGAGGCTCTCTGAATTGCTTAGAGCTTTGCTAAATTGCTAAGACTGGCTTTGAACTTGTGATCCTCTCTGAGTCGCTGGAATTACAGGCATGTGCCACCATGCCCAGCCAGCGTGGTCTCCTTTAATGTCCTCTTTGAAATGTCCCAAATAGTCTTCACTGGCAAGTCAGCAGAAACAGGCTGGAAGGGCCGTGAATGCCTCGGCTTCATCTCCCTGCATTCTTATCTCCAGACCCAGCTGGGAACTTGATGTATTTATTTGCTCCTCCCAGGGCCTCCTCTAGCCAACCTGCAAGTCTGCCAGTGCTGTGAGAAAGTGACCTTCGTGCAGATGGCTGTATGGTAACCAGGTGGGGGTGAGGAGGAGGGGGCTGCTATCAATCCCTCCAGTCTGCAACCCAGAGGTGACCTTGTTGGGGCAGAGGATGCAGGAGGATTGGAGGGGGTGGGGGTAGAGGAACCAGGAGAAGTGACTGGGGATAGAGTCACCTAGATCCTAAATGGACTAAAATCAGAAGAGAGGAGAGTAAGAGAAGGAAGGGAGGGAAAGTAGGGAAGGGAAGAGGCAAGAATGGTGAAAAGAGAAGGGGCAGAGGGGCAGGGTGGGTGGGGAGAAGTAGGCAGCGCTCTCTGGAATGTTCTGGATGTTAGCACAGGGCCTTTCGAATGGTGTTGGATTTTAGTTGTTTTTCTTGTGTTGCCAGTTTGTTAAGTACTTTATGTGTGTTATCCCATTTAATCCTCACAATTCACTATGTATTATCTCCCCCCAATTTGCATATGAGATCTCAGAGGCTACGTAATTTCTCCAGGGTCACACAGCAGAGCTTGTATTTGAACCCAAGTCCTTCCAAAGCCCAAATTCTAACTATAACATGCACCATGAAGAGGGTGCCTCCAGGGAGCAGGCCTTACCCCTCCTCCCTACCTCTTCTGATTTATAGTAGAGTGGTCCAGCCTAGGGAGAACCCTAGCTTTGGCTTTCTAGCTGTAGAACTGTAGGGGAGTCAGTCCTCTGCCCTCGGTCTGCATGATGAAGGCAAATTGAAACGATCAGACAAGCCACTCTGGATTTCACAGTGTCTCCTATCACACTCGTCTGACTGGCTTACTTTTTGGAAAATTTCTGTGGTTAGCTAGCTAGCTTTTGTAGTCTGCTTGGCGACCAAGTTTGGGATATTTATAATATTTATGAACTGACTTAAGCATAGTCCAGGCAGCTGGTGTTTTAGAGAATTCTTTTGGGCTGAGTTTAAGGAAGTTCCTAGAGCCAAGAATGAAGGAATTTCCTGCTCATTTGACAGCAAATGTATTTTATAAGGGTAGATAGAGACTTCCAAACTTCCCTATTGGTGTTGTATTTTGCTTTTCATGTGTATTTATGTATTTCAGCATGGGAGGTGTCAGTGGAGATTCTTCACCACTCACAGCTGCTGTATTCAGGTCCGACGGAGTTGAACCCAGATTCAGAGACAAAAACAACTGGTGGTACTGTGTCCATACTTCCCTCAGCCCAGCCTGGGCTTGCACCTTGGACCAGGACCCAGGCCACGTCAGCAAGGATGTTCCCTCAGAGTCCTCGCTTACATTCTATTTCATTCCTTCCGGATGTCCTCCCTCTGTCCCCACTCTCATAGAGGGGTTAGCACTCTCATGACCACTCTTACTTGCATTGTAGCTGGAGATGGGGCCTTCCCAGACATCACTCATCCTCACTGGATCCAGGGTGGGCAGCTAACAGCCTCAGGTATTGCAATGGTTTCTGATCCTCCAAAGGACCACACTTCATAAGCATGTTGTACACAAAAGAAAATGATCTCATTTTCATACATGATCCTTTTTTTTTCTTAACCAGACTTCACACACGCTAGGTAAGTGCTCTACCACTAAGCTACACCCCTAGCCCTCAGATGATATGATCTTGTGTCTCAAAAATCCTCAGGAGCCAGGCATGGTGATAAATGCTTGCAATCCCAGTGGCTTGGGAGGCTGAGGCAGGAGGATCACGAGTTCAAAGCCAGCCTCAGCAAAAGTGAGGTGCTAAGCAACCCAATGAGACCCTATCTCTAATAAAATACAAAATGGGGCTGGGGATATGGCTCAGTGGTTGAGTGCCCCTGAGTTCAATCCCCAGTACTCCCCCCACCCAAAAAAAAAATCCTCAGGAATTTACAGTGTATCTCTGGCATTAACATTTCATTGGAAAGAAAATGAAATTAGGACAATCTAAGAAGGCTCCTTAGGGGAGCAATAATGGGGGAAAAAAGAGGTTGAGAAACACTTGCCTAAAGAAATAATAAGAATTAGGGTAAGTTCAAGCAGGAGGACCAGAAGGCTGGCAGTGTCATTTGGGGACCTGACTTTCTCATCACCTGTGATTGGCAGACCAGGAGGGAATAGGAAGGAGAGACCAGGAAACCTGCCCCCACCTCAGGGCTGGGTCCTCTTTAGTGTATACTACAGATGGTGCCAGTCTAGACACAGACTCCCTGTAGGCAAACCCCAGCTATGCCACAGGCAAATGTACTGACCTTGAACAAGATATGCAGCTTGCTGCCCCTGTGCTCATCAGCAGGGTGAGGAGGATGTCAGCTGTAGGGTGGCTGGGGGGACTGAATGAGATTATGTGTGCTAAATGGTTTAATAGAGTCCAGCACTTAGATACCTTCCTATAATCTGTGAACTTTGCCCACTCCTCAGTCCCCCTGATCCCCTTAGTTGCCTGGGCTCCACTGGGGTTCATGAGCTGAGGCAGGGGCCCTGCCAATGCTTCTAGAATAAGTTCTGGGGAGGGAAGCAGAATGCACTTGGGGAGCCATTTTAGCGGTCCTCTGCAGAAGCTCCTGTCTACGGTTCCATGGACTTCTCAGTTGCCCAAGTCAAAAAGACCTGTAGTCTGAAGAGAGACTCTGATTCTGTTCCTAACTCTATTCCTAACCTTGGTCACCCGTGACCCCAAATCTGGTCTAACCCCACACCCTACTCTAGCACCCCCAGATGTGCCCTTCAGCTCTCACCCAGGTTCCTAACCCGCCCCATCCTTGCCCTACTCTAACTTGGGCCCTAACCTTAGCTCTAACTCTCTCGCATAGCCCTCATCTAATTCCACTGGAAACTCAGAATTTCCCAAACTTGAGATCATTCACTTTCACTGTCACAAGTGTTGCTGTCCTTGTATCACTTCTGAGCTTGTAGTTACTTAGTATTTGTCCTAAGTGCATTTTGAAAGAATCCCACATTAGTGCGTGAGCAACTGTATCTCAGAAATCATAGTTTTGATAGATTGGTTATAATGTTTCAAAAAGATGTTAAAATAAATATAAAATGTTTAACATTTTGACACTGCTCTCCATGCACCAGCTCCCTAAAGTTTTCTCCCATTGCCCTGTAAGTGTGGCACTTTGGAAAGGCTGAGCTATTTCAGCTTAGCCTGCCAGTGCCAGCGTTTCCCACCCATGTTCCCTGCCTGGCTCAGCCTCCTACCAAACCAGTGGGCTGCGACGCCCTCTGCTGGCAGAGCCTGAGAGCAGCCCTAACTCTGCTGCCTTTTTGCTGGATAGGTCCACAGTATCTTACCCTCTCTTGTCCCTTGCTATGGTGTCCCCCTAATTGTGTGGAGTGAAGCAAGGTGAAAAAGGACACACATGGGAGTGTGGGATGGAGATCCAGGAGCTAAGAGTCTGCTGTGAGGGGCAGAGCAAAGATCAGACTTCAGATGTAGAGAGTGGTCAGGGCCGGGCAGGTGCAGTAAGGAAGGGTGCAGGATGGGAGAACAGGACCAGGGGCCAGGGTAACTGCTAGGTGTTGTACAGGTGGAAGGAGGAACAAGTTTGGGGCTGGGATTTAAGCAGATTTTTAAGTGAACTTCATTAAAGTGTGAGTGAGCCCTTGGTCCCTAGAGGAGGCCCTAGGGCAAGGCTGGGCTGAGTTCCATAGGAAGGCTTGTCTGCTCCAGCTGTGTCAGGAACACAGAGCCACCTATTACCCTGATATTCCAAGGTAGGCCCCCTCAAACCCCAGGGCCCCACAGTTGCCTGCTCTTTCCCAGATCTCATTTGTGTGTTACTACAGATTAAACCCAGGGATGTTTAACCATTGAGCTACATTCCCAACCTTTTTGACACAGGGTCTTGCTAAGTTGCTTAGGGCCTGGCTAATTTGCTGAAGTTGGCTTTGAACTCTCCATCTTTCTGCCTCAGCTTCCTGAATCACTGGGATTAAAGGTGTGTCACCTCACTGGGCAAGGAGGTAATTCTTGAAGTTGGTGCCTCTTTCCCTCCACATGGCTCTCCCCTTTGGAACTGATCCTGAGGCAAGCTTACCCTGGATTTCCTACTTGCAATAGGGGGCTCACATTCTGCCAAGCCCTGAAAGACCCCCCTCAAAGCACAACTGTGCTGGGCTAATGCCTGCTCACCTGTGTCTGGGAGAGCCCCTCCTTCCCAGGGAAGAGGTATCTCAATGGCTCCTCTAGGATGGACTTAGCAGTTTTTGACTAGAGCATCAGGCTTTCAAGATTCACATCTTTATTAAAGACTGTGACAGTGGCAACAGGGCAGAGCCTGTTTTCCTTTATTGTAAGCAAGCATGGTGGGACTGGGCCTCAGTGGGCACTGCTCAGCCCAAGGCTAGGCTGAGGGCAAAATATGAGAAGTGGCCCCAGCACTGCCTTGCCATCTGCCAAGAGAGTCAGAACAGCCAGGCTGGGGTCCCTGCCTCCCTTCCTCCCCTTCGTCCACTGGCCTGTTCAGGTAAAGCTTTAACAGGCTCATATTGTGATCTTATTTTAGATGCATTTTTCACTGTTAGAGCCAGCACGGTGGGAACAAGTTCCTATGGAATGCCTTAGTGGGTCTTCAGGGTACCCACTGGGTAGGCCTGAAGCATAAGCACACAGACTTCACTAGTGTGAAAGCCCATCAGCCATAGAGACTGGAGGCCTGGGCTGTGTGGGAAGCATGCCAAGAGCCAGGAGCCAGGGAGGAGGGATGGGACAGAGGAAGGCTGGGGAAGGCACAGTAGTTCTGCTAATCAGTGGGGATGGTCCTGACCTCCCTGTGCTCTGCTGCTGACCTCTGGTGTGACCATGAGGTTGGCAACCAACGGCTTAGAATGGGAGCTAGGGTTCAAAGACGAGAACACTTCTTTCTTATCCACTGTCCCAGAGACCTGCTGTCCATGCCTAAAAACCCAGGATGGCAGAGCTAGGTGGGAGCTCTGAGGCCATGCAGGCCAGCTGGCCCATTTCACAGATGGGGACACTGGAGCTCCAGAAGAGGCCTCTTCATAGTCACATTCAATGTACATGGTCAGAGACAGGGATGGGACTTCCTCAGCCATACCACACTGCTTCCCCCTGGAGGGGTGTCTATCAGAGTGGTTGGTGGTTCTCAGACTTGAGTATGCACCAGGATCACCTGTTAAAACAGATTGCTGGGCCCACTCCCAGAGATCCTGATTCTGGAGGCCTGAAATAGAGGCCACAGATCCACATTTCTAAGAAGTTCTCAGGGGGTGCCAATGCCTCAGGTAGAGCTGGGGGCATCCCTTGGGACATTGCTGGGGAGGGCTCAGGGTGGGGCAGCACAGGGGAGGTGAAGGGCCATGCTGAGGAGGGGGTCTGGTGGCCTGAGGACCAGAAGCCATGATGGAAGGAAGGCATTTTCATGGCTGGGGGAAAGGAAGCAAATTTTGAAGAGCCAGACTGCAAGCAGGTGGAGCAATGGCTTCTAGCTCTCTGCTAATCTGAGGTCCTCTGGGATGAAAGTGCTCCGGAAAGGAAGTGAAGAGAGAGCTGGCCTCTGGGCAGGCAGAGGCTGGGAGGACCCAGATCCAGGAGAGGGTTAGTTTGAAAGGCACTTTGGGTACCCATAGGGCTACTGGTGTTGCTGCCACTCCTCATCACAGATGGCTACCTGTGGGAACAATCAGCAGGTCCCCTGGAGCAGTGGCTGTGGGTCAGGAAGGTGGGGTGGTTGGGGCAGTACAAGGGCCACTTAGAGAGCCCAGAGGTCATGGCTTCTTCACTCAGGACCTCCCTGGTTCTGGCTCCTGGAGAGAGAGGCCTGGGAATTGGGGTGCCTGGTGGCTGGGTAGGGGGTAAGTGCTATGCCTCTTCTGTAGGGTTTTTAGAGAGAAGGAATTTGGTCCCAGAGGAAGGAAACTGATTCTGGACCAAATGACAACTGAGTACTAGGTACCAGGACTTGGGAATGCTGTGATGGGTGGGGCCTGGCTCAGGGACCCTCTCCCTCTCTGCCTACCAGAGACTCTATGCCAGTCATCCCTCCTCTCAGCTCTGCTGGGGGGCCTTTTCTGCAACACTGTGGCCAGTGAGAGGAGGAGAGCAGCCTTCTGCCTGTGCCAAGGCTGGGCCCTCCAACAGACCTTCCAAGTAGGTGCTTAGAGCCTCCAGGCACAGAGGAGGCTGAGCCGGGGGTGACGAGGTGGTCTGCAGGCTCAGGTAGCGGCTGTACTTCTTCAGCCCCCCCTGAGGGTCACGGCGGTGTGCGGTCAGCAGCTCTAGGAAGCTCACATTGTGCAGGGCCAGGAGGCGGGCTTCAGCCCGGGGCAGGATGGCAGCCCGAACCAGAGGCTGCAGGGAGGCGAAGCACTGCAGGCTACTGAAGGGGTAGACGTGCTGAGCCAGCTGCGGCCCTGGAGAGACCTCAAGGAGGCGGCACAGGTCACGCATGGCCAGCACGGCGGCCAGGGCGCTGCGCTCACTCATGTTTCTCGCTAGGTAGGTCTTAGCCAGGCTCTTGAGTTTGAAGCTTCTAGCCCCAGGCACGCGCTCCCGGATGAGGGGCAGTGCAGCCAGGAAGCCCGAGATGACCTCCTGGAATTCCCACAGCCTGTTAATGTCCTCCAGGGCCTGGAAGAAATTGGGGAGGCCGGGTCCCCACAGCTTATAGCAGGCCAAGATAGGGCGGCGCATGGAGCTGAGGAAACTGAGGAAGTGCTGCAGCCCCACCTCCAGGGAGACGGCCTTGGAGTAGACGCTGAAGGCCTCGGGCTGGATGAGCACACGGAACTTGCTTTCCCGGTTCACAGCTGCCAGCTGGCTAATCTTCTGGGCTGGGCAGGAGAGAAGGGCAGGGTAAGGCCCTAGGGCCACTGGAGGGCTGGTGCAGGGGGACCTGGAGGAACTACCAACCCAACATCTACAGATCCCACCTTGGGGCCTGCTGGCAGAAACCAAAAATCAGCCTCCAGATGCAGCTCTGACCTGGCTCTGATGGGACAGAGGTCAGAAGGGGAGGTAGGCTGCCTATCTTGTTTACCTGAGGATCCAGCTCTTGCCCATGCTACCCACTGCAGAGTCTGCCAAATCCTCAGGACCCAGAGCCCTCCTGTCTCCTATCGGCCTCTGTGGTCCCAGATGTTTCTTCCTAGCCCTCCACTCCACACTCCTACCTCCAATCCCATCAGTCACTTAGCTGGGGCTCCCTAGGGCATAGACAGCAGACCTTCCCAGCGCACTCCACTGGGACCATGGCCCACAGCCTCCTGCTGAGGTCTGTAAATAACTTTGCCAGTACCATGAAAACATGCGCTGCTTCTAGCCCCAATGTCAAGTCCATGCTGCAGGGCAGGGCCCAGGGCTTCTGGCTTCAGGAGGGGGCATTAGAAAGCCAGGGAAAGCATGAAGGGGAGAACAAGGGGCCTCTGGGAGAAGGGGTCATATGGTCTGTGACCTTGACTCTGTTGGCCTCCCTGTGCCTCTACCTGTGGGATGGGCCTCGCACTCAGAAATGTGCAGTCACAGTCCAGGTCTTGCAGGATTACTGATCTCAGCAACAAAACACACTGTTTAGAAGTGTGTTCCCAGGCTCTCTAAGAGAAGGTCTGGTCTGAGGTGAACTCATGGAGGAGCTTGTCTCCCTCCCAAATGCAAGTACTGCTCCAGGCACATGACCTGTTCAGACCACCAAGTCATGCATGCATGTGGGAGCACAGGAGAGCCAAAGAGCTCTGTCCACTGTGGTTGCCATCACAGGCTGAGCTCGAGCTGGCCTGGGTCTCACTGAGAGCTCTGCCTACCTGTCTCTTGGGAACTCAGAGACTAAGCTAGAAAGGGGTAGGGGTGGCTTCAGAAGAACCCACTTTCATTGTCAATCTTGAGGTCAAAGAAAACCAGGGGCCTGTCTTCTGCTCGGGGGTCGGCGAGGCTCTCATCCAAGACCCTGAGGGAGCTGGGGCCCTCCAGCTGGAGGTCACTGGACTCGCTGCTGCTGTCATCCAGCTCTCGGGAGGACTGCAACACAGAAAAACCAACAGGTCAGGGGTTCAGAGGCCTGAAGGAGGGAACTGGCAAGGTGAGCATGTGCCCAGGAGCAAGTGTGTGCTACTACTGCCAGGGCCTCTGTGTACACACGAGGGAGGGTGCATTTGGGGAATGTATGTTCAGGAAAGTGTGTGTGTGTGAGAGACAGAACAGGTGAGAACTGGGTGTGTCACATGTGAGGGCCATGAGTGTGAACCAGGGTACCTGCCTTAGGGAAAGAATGGGTGTGTGTGTGTGGGGGGGGGGTGAGCTCATGCAGGCAATCAAGCACGTGCACAGCTAGGGATGTGTGGAATTTGAGTGTCAAGCATGAGTGTGTGTGCACAAGGGGTATGAATCTGTGGACCTGTGTGGACACAAGCATGGAAAAGTGTGAGAAGATTTGAGTATGTGTGGGCAAATCGTGCTGCTCGTGGAGACTCAGGGAAAGGGTAACTTGCCATAGTGGGCAGAGCCTGAGATATCTGCTCCTAATTTCATCTCCCTGCACAGACTCAGAAGAAATATCACAAACTTGGGACAGGAAGAAGGAGCCTTATATGGAACCCAAGGTGATTTTTCAGAAGGGGCCAGAAGCCTGGTTTTCCTTGTCCCCAAAGCCAGCTGAGATCCCTGCATCCTACACAGGAGAGAGAAAGAACAGCTCAGCTTCTTGAATACCACATCTAGGTGGACACACAGGTCCCAGTCAGTGAGAGGGAGGCAGAGGGAGCCCAGAGCCTCGAAGCGTGGAGACCCAGCTGCACAGAGGAGCCTGGGTGTCTCGGGAGTCCCCCTGAGGCTTGGCACTTCAAATTCTGCTCTCCAGCACCAATGTCAGTCCTCGCTGGAACACTGTCTGAAAGGCCCCAAGGTGGGGATCCTGACAAGGTGGAAAGGGTACCAGAGATTTTTCTAAGGAGCTAGGGCTGCAGAGGGGGCAAAGCCTCTGGTGATAAAAAAAAAAGAGTTAATTGCTTGTCATGTGCACAACTGCCAAACCCAGATGTCTTATCTTTGGTGAATGTCCTGTGAATGCCACCTGTGGACATTAACCAAGGACCAAGAGGAAGTGGTATGGCCAGCGTCTCAGAATCACCTGAAGGGCACTACTGGACAGAGCCCCCAGAAGTCCTCAGGTCTGTCCTCTTATGTACCATCTCTGGCTTATCAATGGAATTGGTGTCACTTGGTGCTGAAGCTCTATTTACTTGGGACTCTGGCTAATATCCCTGGCCTGAGAGTCAATTAGCACACTCCCAGGATCCCTCCACTGTCTAGGTGAAACATTTGTTTCCCACAAAACTTCAGCCAAAAGAAAAGTCATTGTTGTTCACAAGCAAGTTAAGATCGGATGGATTTTCCTTGGAGCGGCTGCTTTTTACTCCATTTGCATTTCGTGGCTTCACGTCAGGCTCTCCAACTTCTCTCCAGTCACTGACAGAAGTAGACATCACTATGGATCCATCTAGAGCTGGGTTTGCCTCTTTACACCTAAGGATCTGAGGAGCACTTGCCAAATGCCTTGCATCTCTGCATCCTTGCTTGGCCACATAGTCAAAGGCTGATTTGACATCTTGCTCTGAGTGACCCCACACTGCTTTCTCCTTTTGTAGGGAGCCTTCTTTGAAGGGTCCTCCTGGTTGCTAGCTGGGAGTCCTTAGACTCTGCCTTCTTCCCTTTCTTGGGGAATCAACTTGTCTTCTATCTCCAGGCCCCTGAGGGGTGGTGCTGTCCTGCTTGGGCTCTCGCCAGGTCCTCTCCAGGTCTCTCCAGGCCTCTCCAGGTCCTCTCCAGGCCTCAGCTCTCAGCTCCCTCTTGCCAAAGGCTGAAGAGCTGTTTCCTTGGCCAGTCCATTCTGCCACCCACTGATATGGCACGCTGGGTTTTCTCTTCCCCATTCTTCCTTTTGCTCCAAACATAGCTGCAAATGCCCCTTGGTGGCCCTGAGCACTTCACCTGGCTCATTCCTTCAGGCCTCAGAGTCAGGCTCTTCACCTTCAGATCTGTCTTCCAAGAGCAGGGCTCTCCAGAGAGGACAGCCCCACAGCAGTACCTTTGGATCTCCTTCCCCATCTTCACAGCAGCTCATTTATGGATGCCATCAGAATCTCATTTAGAGCCTCCCATTGTTATAGACATGGAACTGTGCTCTGTCCTGAATGAACTGAAGCCTTCTCCTCCCAGGGAGCACAGTTGGCTCCCTCACTAACAGGACACTCCCTTCCCTGAACTTGTCAGTGGAGGAAAGGCTGGATCTTTCAGCCCTGACGCCTATTCCTCCACCGTTCCTCTTAGGGATTGCCATGAAGTATGGCTAACCCATGGGGCTGGTCTCACAGGAATGCTTTGCATTTAAGCCATCCAGCTATAAATTTGCAATTCCCCCTCCCCTTCATTCCCAGCAACATAGCTGGGTGTGCTGGAACATTTTCAACAAGAGTTTTCTAGAGTCTCAGGTCCACCAGACAAGCAATCAGCACATAGAAGGCCTCCCTGCTCATTAAGGGAGACTCTCCTGTCTCACCTTCCTGGCCCCACTCCTCAAATTCTCTATTCCACAAATCAAAAAGCTGGTGTGAGGGGCAGGGGTGTATAGAGTGGACAGTTTTTGGAAAAGGCCTACCTGGAGGGGGAAGCAAAAGGGGGGAAGAAGGCAGTAGGGCAGAGAAAAGAGATGCCTGTCTATGGGTGAGGATCGGAAAAGGAAAAGTGATAAACTCTGGAGTGGGAGAAAGAGGAAGAGGAACTGCAGAAGTGTTGGTATGGGTTATAAGCTGATTCCCTTTACTATTCTCTGAAAAAGGCAAATAAATACTGGCAGGCGTTTCTTTATTATACTTGGTTAGTGAACTGTATTTCTCTGAAAGCAAAACTGTGCTTAGATGGAGCCACGTGGGATCCAGGACCTTTTCAGGATATAAAAGCAACTACGGTATACCTGCAATCTGGCTCACCAGCTGTGTCTACCTCACTCATTCTCATCACAGATCTCAAGTTGGAGTGGGTCAGCTGCACTCCAATTCAACATGGCAGGTCTGACCGTCAATCCAAGGGTGCTCATGGGAAGTACTGGGTTGACATTGGAGTCAGCTTCCAAAAGTCCAGGAGGTTTCCCTGAGAAGATGCCTGATGTATTACACCTAGTATGTAAATGTCACACCTCCATTCAGGACTCATACACAGACAAATGAGTATTCTTCTGACACATATATGCAATCAGATCCTCCAATTCGGTGATTTTTTGACTTTGGCTAGGTATTAGTAGCACTGAAAAACTCCGAAAGCCCAGGCTGCGCCCTAGACTAATGGAACTAGAACATCTGGAGGTGGGACCCAGCAATCTGTAGTTGCTAAAACTCCCAGGCTTGAGAACCACTGTCCTAACTTCAGATTCATTTCGTGTTTGGGCATTAGCCAGGCATGAGCCAAACTCTTGGACAGTCAGCATCCAGCCTCCTACAGGATCTAGTGTCTGACATGAATGCTCAGCAACAGTCCCTGACCTCCCAACTTTTTAAACACCCAAGCTTCAGATACAGCGGGGGTTGTTTTGGCAAGACACATACATTTCTGATTTTTTCAGACACAAACCCCAGCTCTTATTGTCTTGAAGGCTCTGGAGACACAGCACATGTACCAGTGAACTTGATCATCCCATTGACTAGCTTGTGACCTCTGCAGCCCTTCCATCTGCTGCTCCAGCCCCTCTGCAGGCAGTGCTGCCCCTCAGCAAATGCGGCTGTCACTTTCTCAGCCAAGCACCCAGGTCTCTTTTTCTGATATGCACACTCACCAGCACCATGGCCCTCCCCTGGACCAGCTGCTCCCCATAGGCCTCCCTTCCTCTGCCGGTCACCACTGCCATGGCTAACACAGGACGCCCCTCAGCCAGGCCCCTCCTGTTTCCACTTGGTTCTGCTGCTGCTGCTGAGGCACTGGAGCCAGTCATGTGTCACAAAAGTGGATGAGAACATCTATCTTGTGCTGCTTTGGATCCTAAAAGAGGGACCTTGTTAGAGGCCTTGCTGACCCACCAGTTTTTAAAGTCCTCATCCCATAGCAGGCCTAGGACTTGCCCTCCACCCCATGACTGCAGCCCGACTCCGTCCTCCAGCAGGGGTGACTCTGGAACATTCATCTTTGCTCAAAGTCTCTCACCCAAGTCCCAGAAGGGCGGAGTCCAGCAACAGACACAGCCGAAGTCCATGCAGAATCCCCTCCTCATCCCAGGGACACTTGGAAAATGTGTGGCTTCGCCAGGCTGATATTCTACAACTCTCACTCACTGTAAGGCTGGATAAAGACTGTAGATGGGGAGGGTGTAGGAATGGGGCTGCCTACAGCACCCTAACCCCTCCTTTAAGCTGAGGAGTGGGAACTTGAATTGGAGATACTGCAAGTACCCTAGGGTCACCAGGGGTCTGGAAGGGACTGTGAAAATGGGTGAGACGCACACAAGGGGATCTGATTTGTTGTTGTTTTAAATACTATCTATATTGATATAGATTTAGGTATATTTTAAAGTTTGGGACACCTGTAACGATTAATTTGTTTACATGCACTTCTAAAGAATAAAAACAGTGGGTGTCTGGCTCTCTCCCATACCTCAGGTCCAGTTCTAAAGCAAGGCTTCTGGTTTTTCACTTCTTCAAAACCCAAAATATGCTTATCCCTCCAGGCTGATTAACCCCACATCCCTACTGACTCCTTGTAGATACCTGGGGGTTGGAAGGATCCCTTTTTTCCTCTCTGCCCCCACATATTACTGGTTTCAGCTCCTCAGCTCAACTCTCCGGGACTGTGACAAGGCTACCTGGCATCCCCATCCTCTTCTCCACCTTTCCTTCCTGGGCTTCTACTTCTACCTGAGGTCAGTGGTAGCTTTAACCTTAAGATCACAGGATGGAAAAAAGTTCCCAGGTATCAGGAATATGACCCATGGAAAGACATGACTCAAACATTAGCTGGATGTGAGGAATAGTAAAAAAGGCGGGGTCCTGGGTGGCTCTGGGGTCTTGGCTCTGGGCAGTTGGTGGGGCAATCCTTGGAGAGGACAGAAGACAGAATGAGTCTGGGGTACCTATACTGCATCCCAGTGGAGCTGTCAGAGGCCACTGGACACACTAACGTGGCAGCAGGAGTGAGTGTGGGCATCAGCTACCCCTGGGCAGTAACTGAAATCATGGTGCAGCTGAGATCATCATCAGAATGTGCAGACTAAATACAGAGGGTCTAAAGCCAAAGCTGGAAGAATGCCATCACAAGAACAGAGAGACTCCAGGGTGGCATTCCCCCACAGCAGCAGGGGGAAGCGGTCAAGGATACCCAGGACTGAAGGGACCACTGCACTCAGAGGCAGGAGATTCCCTGGTGCCAGTGGGTAGAATCCATTGGCATGGCAGGGAGGTGCAGGGAAGTGGGGTGAGGAAGAAGCATGAAACTTAAACAAGGGGAAGGGGATAGAGATGGGCAAGATGTCTCCCCGGGTGTTAACTTCAGAAGGAAGTGAAAGCATTAGAAGATGCAGGAGAGGTGAGGATGAGGAGATAGAGTGAGGCTCCAGGGAGCTGGGCCAGGACACAAGGTGAATCCTAGAGGCAGGCCGATGGCCCCCTCCATCCTAACAAAAGGGACAGGTAAAGCAATGTAATGGAGTCAGGTAAATCTGCAATTAGGTAGCAAGATGTTCACCATCTAGGCCATCAGAGAGCTCCTTCTATCTTCTCTCTAGAGCAGAAAAATAGTCACCAACTGAAAATGAGGGTCAGGATGAAGCCCAGAGAAGTGATGGTAGGGAGCTGTGGTGGACAGGAGGGTGTGACATGGAGCACCAGGAGGGGGTGACATGGAGCACCAAGGGGCCCTCAGAAGCTGGATACTATGCTTTGTAGTTTTCCTTTCCGTGTGCCTTTTCTCTAACAAATCTTGCCTTCAGGGAGCAGCAGACAGGCAGCAAGCGCCTGAATCCTGCCAGGTCTGTTTCTGCTGGGCAGGCCTAACGGCAGGTCCTGTGAACTAGGATCTGAGATCCTGATGAAGAATGACTGAAAGAGGGATGGTGCTGGCAGACAGGACCAAGGGCTCAAGGAACCAGAAACTGGTGGTTCTTGGCAGTGGTAAGGTGCATGGTATGGCCACAGGTTTGGTGGTTGAAGTGGAGTGAGGTGAAGACCCGTGAGAGTTGGAGCACAGGTCAGGGTTAGAGATGTTGAAGATACTCAGTAAAAGGCAGGACCTGAGTTGGAGAAGAAATCTAGGTGGCAGATGCTCACACCTTCCCTCCAGGAGGGGAAGGAGGTGGACATCTGAGGCAGGGATAGTGGGGTACACTCCATGAATTGTACCTCAATGGTACAGGGGGTCTTACCACATGGTGGGGCTGGGACAGTCCAGGGCCTTGTCCCACCTCCCACCTCTGATGTTGAGGAGTATGGGAGGAAGAGGGGATTTGGTATCCCTGGAGTTCTGAGAAGCAAGTTTTCTGCAGGAAGGAGACAAAACCACCTGCAGGGAAGAGCTCAATCCACTAGGGAATCTGATGGTCATGGAATAAGGGTTCGCCAGGGTGATCATTCAGCAAGAATTTATTAAGCAGCCACATCTGCCAGGTCTTGGGATAGACACAGTCCCTGCACACAGGGGCTCAGATCCTGGCAGAGGCTCAGGGGACAGGCTTGAGTGGAGGATGGGGATGGGGCTTGAGACACAGGAGGGTACAAAGGCAAAGAGAAGCTCCCCTCTTGGGCAAAGAGGCCTGTGAGAAAGGGTGGCCCAAACCTCGGCAATGCCTTCAGTTTCCCTTCATTCAGGGGGGCCTCATCCCCCTACCCAAAGGTCCATTCATTCCTTGGCCCCTTCCTTGACTGGGAGTTAACTCATACCTACTCTGCAGGCCTTTAGGTATGTGGGCTGGCAGAGGTGGGGGGTCTGGCTGCAAAGCTGGAAGGGGGCTGGCGAGCAGCTACAGAGGAGGGAGGCACTCAGAGCTCTCAGAGGCCTGTCTTCGGGGGTCCAGGTCTGGGCCGGTAGGGGGCTTCTTGTGAGGGTGGGATGGTGGAAATGCAACTGGAGAAACTTCCAGTGGGACTTGGACTTGGGGATTCTCCATGGGAGCTCTGTCAGAATCCTGGGGGAGATATCTTGTTCCAAGAGTCTGGGGTGCTTGGCCTCCCCGTGTGCCCCTTATGGAAGAGGCATTCAATTGGGAATCCATGTGGGAGCGAGGGAGGGCAAAAATATTGCGGAGCCACTGAGCTAAATGGCGAGAGCCCCTGAAAGAGCGGCAGCGGGATCGCAGGGCCCTGCACACCTGGCGGGGTGGGCTGACAGCCCTCTGTAGACGGGGAGGACGCTCCTGGGCATTGGCAGGATAGCTGGGAGGCCCTGCAGTGGTTGAGGTGGTAGCCTGGGCCATGGGGGGAGAGCAAGTCCACATGGGAGCACGATAAAGTCGGGGGGGCAAGCGGAGGATGCGGTGAAGGCGGGTGGCCCTCTGTGCCCTGCACGGGTGGACGCTGATCCCACGTTGGATGGCAGGATACTCCTGGTGATCGGCAGGCTGGCTGGGAGAAGACTCAGCATCGGGGACGGCCGTGGAATGGTGGGGAGGCCAGGCTGGCGGGTGGCCTGTGCCATGAGGCTGATGGAAGGCCGGATGGGGATGGGTGGCTCCTGGTGCTCTCAGCAGGGAGTGGGCTGGTGAGGAGTGTGGCTCAGCAGTCTCCAGTGGCTCCGTGCACTTTCCAACACAGAACCTCAGACTGAGGGCCGGAAGGGACCTCAGGACCACCCAGTCCAACCTTCCACTTGATTCAGATCCCCCTTTCCCTGGAAAGGTGACAGCCCAGCCTCTAACACACCTCTAGGGACACAAGGGTCACTACCCATGAGGCCCTTGGTTCACTGCAGGATGGCTTTAAAGTTCTTTTGTATATGGAGTCAAACTTGCTTGTCTGGCGCCTGCACAGTGATGCTCGGGGCCTCACGCCCCTTCCCTCCCTTTATTGGCCCTCATTGGCTGCAATTAACCAGGGCATGGGTTCTCGTCTAGTCCTCTTCACAAAGGACTTAGAGAACAGAAAACGTGAAGAAGTTCAAGACAAATGCCTGGGGCATTCCAGAGGGGAGCCAGGGCTCCGGAAGGAAGCACTCTAGCAAGCATTTTGAGAGCTCATATAGCCACTGAAGGCTCCTGCCCTGGTGTGATGAGAGGGCTGGGATAGTCCAGGCATTCAGCTGGCACTCCAGAGACTATCCTTGGAACAGCTTAGGCCTTACTGCCTTGCTAGAAAATTCGCTAGGCGCAAGGCAAGTCTGAGAGTCACCTGCTGTGGCAGTGGCCCCTGGGACCTGGAATAAGGGGAGGCTGCAGTCCTGAGCCGAACTTCTGGGCCACTCACCGAGTTCTCAGCATCTGAGTCTTCTGAACTACTGATCACAACGATGCGCTCCTCTGAAACAGCAAGGGGAGGTGACCTTAGGTCCTGCCTGGGATGTACACTGGCTAGGACAGGGGATGCTCACTGGGTGGAGTGGGGTCCTTGCAGGCCATTGGGCTAGGGGGTGATGGAAGCATTGCAGGGTGATGTGAACATTCATCATGTGTGCCAGTGTGGATCTGATTTCTGTTCAGGTTTGGGTTAGTCACACATGGATTTTTATCACTTCCTGTTGGGCCTCATCTGTAAATATTTAATGCAGCTTCTGACCCTGAACTCAGAATCTGCTCTCTGTACAGGGAGCCTGACAACCACTACCTGGTTTAGAACCTTTGTGATTTTTTCTTTTCCCCTAGAGACAGGATCTTGCTGTTGATCAGGCTTGCCCTGAACTCCTGGGGACAAGTGATCCCCCTGTCTTAGCCTCTTGAGTTACAGATGTTTGCCACTATATCCTGTAAACCTTTTGCAATCCTAAAGCATACTGGTTTGTTCTAATCTCAGCTCTGCGAGCGTAGATGTCTAAAATTAAAAGATGCTTCATCTAGTTAATCGAAACCCTTTGACGACTAACAGCATTTGTGAGTAAGGAATAGAGTCAGGGCTCAGGGTATGACCAGGGTCAGGGTTCAGCCTGGGACCTACAATGAACAACCAAAGCTGAATGCCAGGTCAGGCAGATCGAGGAAGAAAAATATCTTATTCCAGCATCCTTTAGTTGACCTCAATTCTCAAGGACTCAGACCATCTGTCTGGTGGGGTCCAGAAAAGATTATCTCATGAGGACAAGTAAGATACTTAGGTAGAAAAATGTGGGGAAATGATGGGTATGAACTTGACTCAGGTCCTCTTTGGGACTGTGCTAGTCACTCACAAAACATTTCTTGAGGACACCCACCCTGTGCACAGGCATGGTGCTGGGCACTAGAAGAACGTTCTGGGGAAAAGATTCATAGCACTGTGCATGCTAGCCCCTCAGGCTCCCTGAACTGGCATCACAACAAAGCACATAATAAACTGTATGGACTCTCATCCCCAGGAAAATCGCACACCATTCCTGACCTACTCTGTGGCAGCTCTGAGAAAGACACACAAGGGAATCCTGTAGGCTTGGGCAGGATCAGAATGCAGAAGGGGCCCACCCAGACCCTGGAGGACAGCACGCAGGCCTCAGCTGCTGCTGCCCTACCCACCTCCCTACCTGCTTCCCCAGCGTCATCAGGCACATGGTTGTTGTTGGGCAGGAGGACCTCTTTTCCTGTGATGGGGCTCTCAGGGCTGGGGGGCCCATCCAGGTGGGGAGGTGAGACTGCTTTGGAGGTACTTGGTCTGGGCTGCTCTGGGGAGCTTGGGGCCAGTCTCGCCTCTTTCTCCTCCTCAGACTCCAACTTGATGACCTTCCTGGAGCACTGGGTATGGCAGGACTTCCTCTTCTGGGGGGTGGTTGTGTTGGAGACCTCCTGTGCAGTGGGGAGTCGCAAGGCTAGGTCAGGTGCCTCCAGGGTTAGAAGCAGAGATCCTGTGTGGTTGCTGGAGTCCTAGGGCCATGTTTTTGCTCCTGCTGTTCCCTTTGCCCCACAGAATGCCCCTCTTTAGACAGGAAGCCCTCCCACACTGCAACGCACACTACTCCTAGCTGCTGACCACCACCCTCTGCTGGCCTTTGACAGCACTGGGTGTCCTAGCACCCCAGCTGGGCTGGGAGTGGCTCATGCTTAGAGGGGAGTTTCCTGATGGTGTGGCCAAGAGCAAGGGCTAGCACAGAGTAGATGTCAAGCAAATACTTCCTCCTGAAGAGATTCTGAAGGCCAGGATTCTCACCCTGGTTTCAGCTCACTGTCCTGGTGGAATGTGGGCCTTCTAAGAGAGGCAGGGGCTGGGTAGAGGCTTACCTCTCTGTAGGAGGAGCCTTTGATGGAGAAGGCATATAGTGGCACAGGGTGTGCTCCGGGCACCGACTGTACCACAGCCACAGGTTGGGCCTCAGCCAGCCCCAGGGTCTGGGCCTGCACCCTCTGTGCTTCGTCTGGCTGTGAAGTCAGGAAACAAGAGAATGAGAAATGATTAGGCAGCAGGTCCTGGGCCAGTGACCCCAGGCCTGCAGTTGGCCTCAGGTAAACGCCGTGGTCCCAAGCTTGGAGCTCACTGGGGACAAGGAGTCCTCCCTCTCCATGACTTCACCTTCTCCCAACCTTGGGCTGCTGGTGTCCAGGCACCAATTCAATTCCTGGGTATCCCAACAAGGCTGGAAGATACCTCAGGGACCACACTGCTCAACTCTTCCTCAAGACATGGCCACGAGCCAGCCTGGCATGCACACATTCCAGGGACAAGGTGCTTGCTGCCAAGACTGCAAATTTCCAGCAGTGAAAAATCCTCCCAAGGGGCAGAACCTGGCCTGCTGTGAACTTGACTCTACTCCCCTTACCTCTACCTGGTCGGCTACTACACAAGTTGGACAAATTATTTAAAACTGACTGAGCCTCAGTCCCTTCTGTAAAATGGGAATAATAACACTTACCTCAAATGGCAGTGTGGAAGAAATACATTATATTCAAGCAAAATGTTTAGAAGAGCCCCTGGCACTTAAAAAGTGCCATTAATAATGGTGTTGATGATGATAATGATGATGATAAATACTGTTTTTATTACTACTCCGTGCCAGGCTCAGGGCCAAGTGCTTCATGCACCTATCTCAAAATGAAGTAGGGGTCGTTGCTCAAACGATATATCTCTAAATATTTCATGATACTCCATTTTTGGGTAATATTCTTATACAGACTACATATGTAAGCGTTACCACTTCAATAATAATTGTTATAATAATTATATAATTTTAATGTCTTTTGAAGAAGCTAAGCAAAGAAAAAAATAAAAATAGATATTTTGGGGGAAAAAAGGTAAAACAAAGAATTGCCATATAAACCCAGTGATCCTACTCCTAAGTATATGGTCCAAAGAACTGAAAAGAGGTGTTCAAACAAACACCTGTACACAGAGCTGAGGGTGTGGCTCAGTGGTAGAGCTTGCCTAGCACGTGCAAGGCCCTGGGCTCCATCCCCAGCACTACAAAAGAAGCCAGTCCCCCTCTATCTTTCTGTCTGGCTCTGCAAACTGCTGGTATGTAACAGGCCCTCTTTCCACTTAGGTCATGAACTCACTGGGCCTCTCTCTGCTTCCCCTGCTCTCTGACATCCCACCTACTGCTAATGTTAAGAAAGAAGGGGTCACGCAGAGGGACTCCATAAGAAAAAAAATTACGACAACTGCTTTATAGTTATCTTAGACAATTATATTTTTGTCTAAAAAATATAGTTGTCTAAAAACAAATACAACTGTTTTTTTTTTTTTTTGCATGAAAGCATTGTAACATCACTATGAAAAAGCCTGGAAGAAATAGAGGAGGGTAGATAATGGAGCCATTGCTACACTCAGACACTCCTAGTTAAGCCTGTGGGTGTTTTCTCTTCCTCTCCTCTAGGCAGAGTTGTAATGAAAGCAAACAAATCAGCAGGTTCAAGAGGGATGAATGTTAGAGCCAGAAGGCCAATCCTGTCGTCTCAGGCAACAAAATGGGTCACAGAGCTGCCTCTCTCCAGCCAGGGCTGATGGAGCCACATTTTCCTGGGGCAGCCTGCCTGTGCCTCGTGTCACCTGACCTTTGCGCACACACACTATTAACAACTTCTTTCCCTCAACTCCACTCCCACCCCTAGGTGATGACCAAGGAAAAAAAGCAGGAGGCTTTGCAAAAAGAACACTGCATACATGCTACAAGTTCAAGTTCAAACTGTGTCATAGCTGACAATAAGGCTTCTTCTTTTCTTGCTTTTTTTTTGGTTTGAATCAGGGGGATTGAACTCAGGGGTACTCGACCACTGAGCCACATCCCCAGCCCTATTTTGTGTTTTATGTAGACAGGGTCTCACTGAGTTGCTTAGCACCTTGCTGCTGCTGAAGCTGGCTTTGAACTCGAGATTCTCTAGTCTCAGCCGCCCCATGGCGCCCAGCCTTCTTTTCTGGCTTTATTAAGACAAAGATGAGACAAAATGCCTAGACCTGTACACAAGACAGTATGGGCTCTCTTGCTGTTCAAGAGCCAGTGACTGGCACCGGGAAGACAGCTGAGACTGTGGGCCTAGGGCACTTTCCTATTATTATTTCATATTATTTCTTTGCAGACATCCATTTTAGCACTGTTTGTGATAGTAAAACTACCTACAACAGGGAACTGGTTAAACAAAGCACACTCCATCCACTTGAAAGACTACAAAAGGAAGACATTAGGAAACGTCCTACTACTGACTTTCTGGCAAAAAAGGTGCCAGGAGCCAGGCATGGTGGTGCACGCCTATAATCCCAGTGGCTCTGGAGGCCGAGGCAGGAGGATCTCAAGTTCAAAGCCAGCCTCAGCAACTTAGCGAGGCCCTAAGCAACTTAATGAGACCCTGTCTCTAAATAAAATATTAAAAAGGGGTGGGTCTGTGGCTCAGTGGTTAAATGCCCCTGGGTTCAAGTCCCAATACCCAAAAAAAAAAAAAACAAAACAAAACAAAAAAGCACCAGGAAAGCATCAGGAAGCTTCTTAATACTGATGGGTAAGAATTCAGAATACATCACTGAGCAAAAAAGCCCAAAGTACAATACCATGTATATATGGTGTTATGCTATCTTTGCAAGTACCTATAATCATATTTTCTTATAATTAGATGAAGAAATTCTGAAAGGATATATAAGAAATGAAAAAAGATAAGTATCTGGGCATAAGAATTGGCAGATGAGGGAGGAGTGAGACATGCTATTTTTCACTTCCTATGTTTTAATTTCTGACTACGTGATTATATGACCTATTAAAAAATAAATTAAATTGCCTTCTTATTTTTGAAACTGTATACAGGGACGCAGTGCCCCAGGTAGTTAAGAGTTGGCTTTTAATCCTGCCTCTAGCTTGCTGTGTATGGCCTTGGGTAAGGCCTCTCTGGGCTTCAGCTTCATCCTCTGTAAAAAAGGGGCTTAAGCCGGGCATGGTGGCGCAAGCCTGTAATCCCAGCACTTAGGGAGGCTCAAACAGGAGAATCGCGAGTTCAAAGCCAGCCTCAGCAACGGCGAGGTGCTAAGCAACTCAGTGAGACCCTGTCTCTACATAAAACACAAAACAGGGCTGGGGATCTGGCTCAGTGGTTGAGTGGCTCTGAGTTCAATCTCCAGTACCAAAAATTAAAAAAAAATAAAAAATAAAAAAAGGGGCTTAAGTTCAATCCCCAGCATGACAGAAAAAGAAAAAAAGAGGAGCTTAGACTCCATACTCTCTTCTAGCTCTAAAACTCTCAGACTCTAAGACCTGCCTCCTCCAGAAAGCCTCTCTTGATTGCCTCAGCCCAAGACAATCCAACAATCTCTCTGTACTATGGATCACACCCTGGCAAAGCTTACTGTCCCTCTCCCTTCACCAGAAGATTTGCTTTCCACAGAGCACTGCTCAGTGCTGAGCCCAGACCCTTGTCAGGCACACACAAACCAGAGTGACTAAGCTGGGGAAGAGACCACTTGCCAGGTCCAGGAAGGAACTAAGAAGGCTTATTCTGCTGGAGGGGAGCCATGTGTGTGAGTGCTGAAGGGGGCAGGCTGAAGGGACGCCACCACCCAGGGAAGAACTTTCTAAGTCAGAGCAGTCCAGAGATGGGAATGGCTGCCTCCAGAATGAAAGACCTTCCTGTTCCTGGAGGTGTGCACATAAAAGCTGGACACCCACAGGTCAGGGGTGCTGCAGAGGGAAAGCCAACATGAGATGGCATATGGGTGCCTTCAACTCTGAGAAGCTGTGGCTCTTAGGTATATGTTGGCCCTGGAATCATACAGTGAAAGATCTGACTCATACAGGAGGGAGATCTGACTCCTGGCCCCATTCTCTCAACCAAGAACCATGTGTTGGGGAAAGACAAGGGTAATGTCCACCTAAGTTGACCCCAGGAAATGACTCACACATTTGGAGCGGGGTAGAGGGAAGGGGGAGATCACCTGCCACATCCAATAGGGCTGCTGCCAGTAACCACTTCCTTCACCACCTTACCACCTCAACATCTAACCCCTCTGAACCCAGCTCATGGCCCACCAAGAGCTACTTTGGTATGTAGGAGCCCAGACCAATCTCTCCTGAATGCCTTACTCAACTCCCTCCCACTAAAAGCTCCAGTCCAGCCACTTGCTGCCCCTCTCAGGCATTCTTCCAGCAGACACAGGGACACTACCCTACCCCCTTCCCATCACACCTCAAACCCCTCTCACCAGGTCAACATCAAAAGGCTCCCTGGGAGTTCTGGCAGTCTCTGGACTGGCTCTCCTCGATACAGCTGCATCTGGAAAAGACAGAGAAGGGACAGTAGGTAAGAGACATCCCAGTGAAGGGCATCCTGGCTTGGGACAGTGACAGAGAAGAGTTCTTTTTTTTTTTTTTTAATATTTATTTTTTAGTTGTAGGTGGACAGAATATCTTTATTTTATTTTTATGTGGTGCTGAGGATCGAACCCAGTGCCTCACGCGTGCTAGGCGAGCACGCTACCACTGCGCCACAATCCCAGCCCCCAGAGAAGAGTTCTTATTGCTTTCTCTGGACATCCATTCTCCAGGGCATCTCTGTGGAGGGGCGGGCAGTTGGATGGAAAGCTTCCTTGACTGCAGTAGGCCTGAACCCAGCCAGAAGGGACAAAAGGGTAGCATTAAAGAGCAACTGCCTTTGACTCCAAACCCCAAGTGTACCTTTCTCCATTTCTGAGCCAACAGGCAAAACGTAGACAACCATTTCTGCTCGCTGACTCCTATGGGGTAAGAGCTCTATGATGTTATTCCTGACCTACTGCCTGGTTTTTATTAAATCTAATATAAAATTTTTCATGCTTCAGACTAAAATAACTCTTCTCTCTGCCACTGACCAGTTATAATATCCAAAGCAACCTGTTTCAACTCTGGGGTCATTTCCCAGATATGGAGAAAATACTGCTTAGGTGACAAGCCCATGCTTACTCTAGGATCCTACCTTGGTGAGCCCAAGTTCATCAGCTCCAGGAGTGAGTTGTCCACCACTGACACCTGCTCAGGTATCTTAGGATTCTCCCTCCCCTTTCCCAGAAAGGGCACCCTGTCCCAGTTGCTCAGAGCTCAGATTCCAGCTTAGAGATTTAGTCAAAGAGCCCTGATGCTCCTCTTATGCCCCTCTCCGTCCCTATTTATTTTGAAAGCCCCACACAGAGCTGCTTCAATTCCTGGAGTCTGATGCAGAGCCAAGCACTGTGTCCTTCTCCAGCGCCCTAGTGCCCAGTACTACCACAGAGGTTGGTAGCTGCCAGGGGCAAGGTTTTGAGCAAGCACCCAATCACTCCCCAGAGGTTTTGTTTGCTCCCATTCCAGCTGACTCTCCTATTCCTGGGAACAAGGGGCTTAAGAGAACCTCCTGGAGTGGGCCAAAACCATACCAGATTGGGTTCTCAGGTCTGCAATTTGTCAACTTCCACATGTTCCTCCAGAGTCACAGCTATTCCATAGGTTCCTATAAATTAGCAAAATGTGCCCCCCCTGGGGACCTGCAACCCCATGGTCAGGGACTCCTCTCCCCTTTATTCTCCATCCTGGAACTTAATACCTGACGAAATTCAAGAGACTTAATACAAATCCAATTTCCTTTTCTGACACATGTAGATGATCTTTTCTGCCCGACTTCCCCAGGAGACAGCAGCGAGGCATAAACCCTCAAATGATCACAGCTTACCTGTTCTTTGGGTGATGCAAGAGATGAGGTCCTGCAGGCGCAACTTGAACTCCTCAAAGCCGTCGGTGCGCAGGGTGGCCTGCAGGCTCTGGGGCTCCTCCTGACGCAGGCGGCTGAGAGCCTTGTGCACGAAGTCGTGCATGTCCAGAACCTCCTGGTCAGAGGCGTAGCGCTTCATCCTCTGCACCAGCGCACCGCCAGTGCGGATGCGCTGCAGCACAGCGTCCAGGCGACCAAGTTGCCCGGCCATCTCTTGGTAATCTCGCTGGTACTGCTCATTCACTGCATCCAGCAGCTCGCGCTCGCGTGCCAGCACGTGCGCTACCACCTGGCGCACACGCGTGCTGATCAGCTCCTCTGTGTCTGCGCGTGCACGGCCCAGCTGGCCAATGGCTGAGCGCATCTGTGCGTGCGCAGCGCTGAAGGTACTGTCCTGTTCCTGCAGTGCCTGTGTCATAGTGTCCAACTCCTCCTGCCTCTGCTGGATCTCCGCGCTGATGTCGCACTTGAGGTCGCTGTGGTCCCTGTCCAGAAGCGCGCAGGAGCAGCACAGCGGCTTGGAGCAGCCTCGGCAGTAAATACTGCGGACACACAAGGCCATCCCCAGGGTTAAGGATCCCCTGCCATTCTTCCCTTTAAATTTTCATTATTAAATTCCTATTCCCAAATTACCAAATTTTGAATCATGACATGTTTTTAGGTTCGTGCTTTTCCCAATTGAGTGTTAATAATTATGTTGGCAGAACCTACACTACCAATAAAACAGCAGTGTTCAAAAAGCTACTACAGCAATAATTTCTCCATCCATGCAAAGATGCAAAATTATACAAAAAAAAAAGTAATAATCTCCCTCCACCACTTCTCAACTTCCCCACCTCTGAGGCACCAGGTGAGCATTGGAGGATGCATGCCTCCCACATTTCCTCACTCAAATCACCATAGACAAATGCCCTGGTGGCTGCTGCTTGCAGAATTCTAAGGACCGGACATAAATCATCCCACTTACCCTTTGCAAGAGTCCATTAGGTGAGAATTATCATTATCCTTGTTACAAGTGAAAAAACCAAGACATACCAACATTAAATAATTGACCTAGATATCTAAACAATTTGGATACTTGATGTTTGTTCTTTAAAAAAATGAAGCCAGGCCTGGCAACATAGCAAGACCTTGTCTCAAAACAAAAACAAGATTATGTTACATCATCACTTTGTAACTTCTTCCTCTGGTCTTACTTTCATTTAGGACATTTCTCTAGTTCTACAGGAGTAGGTCTAATATATTCTCATATTCTTCTCTCTCTCTCCCCCCCTCTTTTGGTATTGGGGATTGAACTCAGGGGTGTTTGACCACTGAGCTACATTCCTAGTCCTTTTTATTTTTTATTTGGAGACAGGGTGTCACTAAATTGCAAAGGTGGCCTCTGAACTTGCAATCCTCCTGCCTCAGCCTCCCAAGTCTCCAGGATTATAGGTACGTGCTACCACACCCAGCCTGTACCCCCTTTAATAGATCCATCATTTTCTGACAGACATTCCTGTGATTTCTGTTTATGCATCTTCTCCTTCCTTTCTTCCTTTTTCTTTTTTTTCCATTATGAGCAATGATTTAATAACATCTGTTACTAAATGTTTTAAGTACTTTTGATTCTATGAAATAAACTACAAATAAGAGGATTGCTACCTCAAAGCATGTATGTTTGTATTAACCTATGTACTTGATATATTTAATTAATAATTTGTGAGATACTGGCTATGTTAATTAGGTGGATTTAGCCATTCCATGATGTATACATTTTTCAAAACATCATGATGTGTACCACAAATAATTTTTATTCATTTAATATATATGTATTTTTTTTTAGCTAGCAGACACTTTTATAGATTTTTACCACATTAATCTTCCTATCAAACCCGTGCATGTCACTTTACATGCAGAAGAGACTTTGAAGGTGTGACTGAATTAAGAATCTTGAGATAAAGAGATTATCCTGGATTATCTGGGCAGATCCAATGTAATCCCAATAGTCATTATAAAGGAAAGAGTGGGGAGGCAGGGGGGAGAAAGGAGATGTGATGGGAGCAGAGGCTGGACAGATGCTATGCTGCTGGCTTTGAGGATGGAAGGGGCCACATACCAAGGAATGCAAGCAGCCTCTAGAAGCTGGGAAAGGCAAGGAAAAAATTCTCCCTAAGAGCTGCCTAAAAGGAACAAAATCCTGCTGGCACTTTTATCTCAGACCCATTTGAGACTTCTAATCTCCAGATGGACAAGATAATACATCTGTATTTTTTAAGTTCCTAAATTTGTGGCAAAATGGATTTTGTTGTAGCCAGAGAAAACTAATATAAAATCCCAGGCAGGAAGGCTAAGTTCATGCCTTTAACCACTGCAATGCCGCTTCTTCAAATATTACCAGGAAAAATATTGCTAGTTACTTCCCCAGAAATATTGCTGTAATTTGCTCACACCAACAAAGGTAAGAAAAAGTTAGCCCACTTGAAACCAGGAAAAGGATCTTAGCTGGGGCTACTTTGGCCTAAGTTACCAAGACTAAATTTTTCTGGAACTACCAATAGCCTGCTGACTAGCTTGACTCCTAACTCATGGCACCAGGCACTAGTCCTCAGCTTCACCAGCTCTCAGTATTCCCAAGCCACCCTAGGTGGTCAAGTCTCAGGGCTTGATTCCCCTGATCAAACACTGAGACTTATTCCAGGATAGCAGAGGCTTCTGGAGAACACACAGTGTGGGAGAGAGGAACAGGTGTTGCCAATGGGTTGTAGGTGTTCAGCTGCTCCAGTCTTGAGCAATCTGATCCAAGTAAGAGAGACCTATCAATCAGGAACGGGGCCTGTGACTGAGGTAAGCAACACCTGGAGCAGACAGGACCGGATAGATGTGGGTCTGATGTTGACTCTATGCCCTTGGCCATCCATCCCCTAAAGCCCCCAGCTCTCTGATAAGACTGAGATGTAGACTTTGAACTGGAGTGACCTATCCAGGGGCTCCCCTCAGGACCAAGAATGACCTTCTTAGTCAATTGGTTCTTTCACCCTCATTCAAGGGACACTCGCTGAGTCAATACTGTGTGCTTGGCAAAATGGGGGAGACAAAAGGAAAGGCAAATAACAGCTATTTGTTCCTGGAATATTCAAAAGAATGAACTAAATGCCATTGAATTAGTAATAAGAAATTGCTCAGCAAAGTGGCTAGATTGCACCAGAATGGACAGAAAACTTAAGCCTATCCCAGCAAAGCAAATGGAAAAAAAAAATACAGGTGTTGGGGTGCAACTCAGTGGTAAAGTGCCTGTGTAAAGCCCTGGGCTCAATCATAGCACTGAAAAAAATATATAAGAATGGGGAAAATTGCATGGTCCCATTCACAACAGGAATCCAAAACAAACAAACAAAAAAAGCTACAAAATACCTAGACATAATCCTAATATGATATGAAGAAAATGACAAAAACAACAGAAAAATGTAACAAGGTCCCAATTAGAGATATCAAATAGTATAAGATTAATTCTTAAGTTAATATAAAGATTTAAAGCAACTTTAGTCCAATTATGAATGAGATTTTGATACTTAGCCAAATGAAGGGATAAACAGAGCAAACAGCTAAAAATTTTCTGAAAAATTAGCATAAGGAATGAGACTTTTCTTAGCCTAAAGACACCTGATAGAACTGCCATTACTAAGAGTGTTGCTAGGTGTAGTGGCACATGCTTGTAGATCTCGCCGACTTGGGAGGCTGAAGCAGGAGGATCACCTTAGCCCATCAGTTTAAGACCAGCCTGGGCAACATGGCAAGACCTCATTTCAAAAGCAAGCGAACAAAAACAACAAAAAAGATCATGATATTCAAAGAAAGATCAGATAGACACCCTGGCATCTATAGGAATGCAATATTTTATACAGCAAGGAAAGCATCCCAAACTAAAGGGGTTTTCAAGAATGGGAACCAGGAGAACTGGCTGGCATTGTGGGGGCAGGAGTCAAGTGACAGCTTTGCTTCTTTCTTTCTTTTTTTAATATTTTTTAGTTATACATGGACACAGTGTCTTTATTTTGTTTACTTATTTTTATGTGGTGCTGAGGATCGAACCCAATACGTCACATGTGCAAGGCAAGTGCTCTGCCACTGAGCCACAACCTCAGACCCTTGCTTCTTTCTTCACATGCACATATATTTCCAATGGATCTCAGAGTTAAAATGAGAAAAACAACACCATGAAGGAGAAACTGTAGTCAACTCTTTACTTATCTCATGGATAAAGAAGTTAAAATTGCTGAAGAAATGGAAGAATCATACAATCCACAGATGCTACTGCCTAAAAATTCAAAATGATACTTTCTTTTTTGGCAAAGACATTCATGATTTATGTAATGACATAAAGGCAAGTTATATGACATTAAGTGTTGTTCATTTTATTTCAGATGATGATAGGAGACAGCAAGAAGGAAAGAATCTATAGTAATACAGTGGAAGTAACCTCTTCTTCTCCCTCCACTCCTTTTCACCAATTTAGATCTCCCAATAGTTTCTGTAATCAATTCTAAGCCAAGGAGTTTGGACTTTAAAAGCAGGAGGCAATAAACAACCCTCACAGAATATCCCATTTAGGCATTACAACAAAGCTTTCTCTCCTTCCCTGGAATGTATCGTTTTGCTTATCCCTTTATGACCACTCAGTGAATTTTCTACATTGTTAATATTTTAATAGAAGCCTCAACATGTTTCCTGGGTTCTCAGCTTCCCCATCCTGAAGTATTCATGTCACACCAGGGCCACAGCACAGCAAAAAAGGTATGAATTCTGGAGGAGACAGCTAGGAGTGAATCTTAGCTTTCCTAATTCCTGGCTATCCCCTTGAGCAAATTCTCTCCGAATCATCATTTCTCCACCTGTAAAACAGGAATGATAATGCTTCCCTCATAGGCTATGAGGACGAAGTCAGGTTGGTAAATACGATGTGTCCAGCACAATGCCAGCACACATTGGACATTCTGGAACTATCAAGGAAGAGCGGGCAGTAGCCACACATGTACATGGCAGAGGTAGCCCTGCTGGGGGGAGAACCTCTCAAGCTCAGATAGCAAGAAGACATCACCACTGAGTGTGTTCCCTGGGCTGTCCTTTTCCCAGCAGGCACATGTCATTCCAGTCCAGTCACACCTATTGCTGGAAACTGAGCAACAGGTCATCTCTGCTGTTTTAGAAAACAGGTAACTCAAAGAAAAAGTGCTATGCAAATCGAACTGGTGGAGCTGGCACTAGAGCAGGATGCCAGGGCAGGGCCTGGTTTGCCTGAGTGGCAACCAGAAAACAGCCCCCCAGGCCTCCGTCTCCACATGGCTCTTGGAGCTTTCACTCTAGTGAAGTAGCAAAGGAGAAATTCTTTTGGAAATTCGAATAACTACAGGGCATAAAGGGACCCTTCAGTCATTTACAATAATGTGAATACATTTAACCAGAATGGTTTCATGCTATCTCTTTGGTGACAAGACTGAGGAAATAAGATTTCTAAAGCCAGGAGGAAAAGAGTAATTCTAACACCTGGATTATTTTAGAAGAGTCAACATGTTGTTCCTATTGATTTCCCCTCCAGCTACTCATTGGTGTTTATTTTTATTTATTTATTTTTTGGTACCAGGGATTGAACCCAGGGGCTCTTAACTACTGAGCCACATCCCTAGCCCTCTTTATTTTTTAATTTTGAGACAGGATTTCGCTAAAATACCTAGGCCCTTTCTAAATTGCCAAGGCTGACCTTGAACTTGAGATCCTCCTGTGTCAGCCTCCAGAGTCCTTTGGATTAACAGGTATGCTCCAGTGTGACTGCCTACTCACTGGTTTTTGAGAAGGTGGGGTAGAAGCAGGAAAGCCTGAGAACTCAGAGAGGATAACACCAGAAGTTAGAGAAGCAACAAGGAAATAAGTGAGAGAAGGAAGCACTTTCTATTTCACACTACATCTTATGCTGGCCCTGCACACAAGAATGAGGAAGAGAAAGTTCGTGTTTTCCTTTCCCACTCTTCTCCAACAGGTACCCGATCCCAAGACATATGGCAGGCAGATGGTGGTAGAGAATGTCTGTTGGACCATATTATTTACTCAGTAAGTAGCAGGTATGTTGCTGCGTGCATTCCTGCTCCTCTTAGCATCATTAGGGCAGCAAATGGCACTATCATTTGGCAGCCACTAAAGCCAGGGACCATTGGATCATCCCAATGGATGCTGCACTACTTCAACAATAATTCACCACTATGTTTTCCTGAGTGAAAACTAAAAAAATATGGGACTGGGAATATAGCACAATTGTAGAGCACCTGACTTGCATGCATAAGGCCCTGGGTTTCCCAGCCCAGCAAAATTTTTTTTTTCACAAATGATGAGTACATGAAGTAAATGAAGACATGAGCCTAGGGTACAAAGATGGTAGAGGCAGAATTCTGGCGCCTCAACTTGTCACATCAGGTCCCACTGTTGCTGCCTTTGTTCTTGCCTTGACTATTGTTCATCTCCCAGGGCACCATCTCATACTTGGCCTTCTTGCCTTGGTCTCTCCAACCCCAATAAACTTTTCTTAGTGTCTTCAATGTGGAATTTTTAAGCATGATTATTATCATCAGAAGCAGGGATGATAGCAATGACACCCCTCATAAGTACAATCAAAATAGTGTCATATCTGTTGTATGCCAAGAAAGGAGACTCAATTTTTGGAAGAAAGTTAGATCACCTGGGGAAATTCATTGACTTTCATAACAATACACTACAATTATATAGTATTGAATGCTGGCCAACTTTAACATAATATGGATTTACCTGCTGGTAAATGTTGCCAGAAATAAGACAAAGTTTATCACCTAGAAAATACAGTGATTACTAGCCAGGCATGGTGGCGCATGCCTGTAATCCCAGCACTTTGGGAGGCTGAGACAGAAGAACCACAAGTTCAAAACCAGCCTCAGCAACAGCGAGGCGCTAAGCCACTCAGTGAGACCCTGTCTCTACATAAAACACAAAATAGGGCTGGGGATGTGGCTCAGTGGTGAAGTCCCCTGAGTTCAATCCCCAATACCAAAAGAAAAAAAGAAAAAAAAAATACAGTGATTACTGAGCTATTTTTACTTAAATCTGATTTGCTTTCAGTATATGAAATGTCAAAAGAGATGGAAATAGCTAAAATAATAAGTCAATTAAAGGTCAGCAAAAGAAAAAAGATTTGATGTTTAAGGTAACAATAACACAACACTATATTAGGTAAGTAACATACAGTTAAAAACATGCAGCTCCATCTAGTTGTGCCAATCCTGAAATACCTCACCAACCCTAAAAGCTTTGGCAGAACATATCCCTACTGTAAAATCTGCCACAGCAGGAATTTGTTACAAAATTCAATGACTAAGTTATTCATTAAGTGTTAACAAATCCAGTGACATAGAAAATAGGCAGTAACTTCGAATGTGACATAAATAATTCTGATATTCTCAAGAACTTCTAGAAAAATGTATAGAAAATTATTTTGATACAGCTTTGAATGTATATGGTGGTTCTGATATTGGTTACTCATTCAATAGTCATTAAATAAATAAGTTTCCTCAAATTGTAGTAACATTGTTAGATTACTAATCTGAAAACACTTAACATTAATAAACAAAAACAATTATAATCCTAGTGTTAATAATCCAAGAAAAAGAAAGCAATGAGAAAGAAGAAAAGGAAGTCACAGGAAGAGTAACAAAAAATTTCACTGAAGGAACCAGAATTTTTAGATTGAAGGAACATACTGTGTTTCAGGATAATTTGATATGAAATGCTTAACACCAAGACAATTTGGTTAATTAATACATTTCAAGAATGAAAAATATCTTTAGGCATCAAGACAGAAAAAGCAAATCAGACTGACCTCAGCCCTCTGTTCATGAACATTAGACGGTAGAAGACAGAGCAGTAGTGTCTACAAAGTTCTGAAGAAAAGATTGTGACCCAGGACTATTATACCCAGCCAAGATGCCATTCAAGTATAGGAGTATGCAGAGACATTCTCAGCACCAAGAGACTGAAGGAACACAGAACACAGAAGACCTTCTTGAAGAAAACTGCTTCGAGTTGACAGCATCCATCCAAAGAAGAGCTCAGTTGGAACACAGTATTTGGGGGCTGGGGATGTAGCCCAGTTGTAAACTACCTGACTAAATGGGTGAGGCCCTGAGTTTGATCCCCAGCACTGAAAAAAAATAAAAAAATAAATATATATACAAAATTTGGGAAAAGCAAGGTTAAGATGAAAGAGCCAGTGCCAAATGTGTACCACTACTGTCTCATATGGAAGCATTTCATTAAAAACAAACTATGACTCCAACTACTTAATATCTTAGTTTTTTTTTTTTTAATCTGAGAGGGATCTTTTAGGAAGATTTGTTTTGAGGTGCTGGGGATTGAGCCCCAGGGACTCACACATGCTAGGCAAGTGCTCTACCTGAGCTACACCCCCAGCCCTTACAAAGATATTTAAGAAGATATATCTTTGAAGCTTGGTAAGTCTAATGTTTTTTTTTTTTTTGGTGCAGGGGTACTAGGGATTGAACCCAGGGGCATGTAACCACTGAGCCACATCTCTAGCCCTTTTTATTTTTTATTTTGAGACAGGGTCTCACTAAGTTACCTAGGGCCTCATTAAGTTGCTGAGGCTGACTAAACTTTTGATCCTCCTGCTTTAGCTTCTGGAGCCACTAGGATTATAGGAGTAAATCTAATTTTACATTAGTTCTTTTTCTTCTGTTAAATTCAAAGAAAATTAAGTTTCACATTGCTTAAGCAGCAAGCTCACTTTTTAATAATATAAGCCTAAGGGAAAATACAGTCTTGAGCTCTAAATGAATGAGGAACAGAATTCTTTCTGCAATTCAGTCCTTATTGCTTGTTGCAGGAGCCTGAAGGCAGAGGCCAGCGTGAGCAAAACAGGTGCGCACAGTCTGTAGTCAGGACCCAGCAGCCTGTTCTCCTCAAGCTCTCCTGTGGGCTAGATCCCAGGAACTCCTTGACCTCTCAACTCCTTTGTACAATGGAAATAATTCTCTTCCTCTATAATCTTATATGAGGATGCTGGAATTAAGAGAGCACATGGAGGGGCTGGGATTGTGGCTCAGTGGTAGAGCGCTTGCCTTGCATGCGTGAGGCACTGGGTTCGATCCTCAGCACCACATAAAAATGAATAAATAAAGATATTGTGTCCGTCTACAACTAAAAAAAATTAAAAAAAAAAAAAAAAAAAGAGCACATGGCAAACATCTCAAAAGGCAGGATCTTGCTCTATTGTGTGAATAAGGAAGGGAGAATCCAACCAGAACAGCCCATTCCCTGGCTCCACTGGAAAGGGGCTACCCAGGTCCCCAGGAGTCAGGGTGCTTCGCTTGAGGCTGGCTTCAAATCTGTCCCCTGTATGTAGTTCCACTGTAATTTACATACCTGGAGTCTTTTTTCTTCTTTGCTTTCCTTTGCAGTAGACATTTTTCTAAGACATTTTAAGGCAAATTCTATATTCTGGCATCATTATGGAATTGGACTTCCCTTCAGAGAGCCACACACTCCTTATTCTTGGTCCAAGAACTTTGGGGGAGCATATGACTTGGGCATAAGCCAACCTGAGTGTTCCCCAGCCTGAGCAGTCTTTCAAGGAGAAAATCGGACCCAATCGCAGAAACACTGAAACTTGGAATTTAGGGAGATTCTCACTGTCTTCCCCTGGATTTGAGATTGAGGGTGTATAACCTCTGGCAGAAAGCCAAGTCACAGGAAATTCAGAGAAATCCATCCTGGGACATGATCGGAATATCCAATTGGGTCAGGTCAGAGACCAGCTCATCTTTATTCACTTGCATGTCATCCGTTTATTCATGTTTTTGCTTAAGCCACTAACTTAAAACATTTCTCACTAATTTATACGATTTATGATCATCAAAACTCATAGAAACTAACAAATCTCTTCAAGGTACAGCTCAATGCTGACTCTTTTACCAAGGCTTCCCTAATCTTCCACCTAGTTATACAAGTTCTTCCTTCTTAAAATTGCCACAGTACTTTATCTGGACCTGCAGGTCCTTGCCATGGAGCCCAGCACTGTGCATACACCACTTATCCATGGACTGAAGCTCTGTAGATTCAAACTCCAAAGACGCCAATTCTCACTTGCCTGGCAACGGCATCCCAATGCCAGGCATGGATAGATGGCTGATAAATGATTGCTTAGCGGCTGGCTGGGCATATGGACAGATATGATTCCAGTTAGCCTAATTTTATCAGTTAATAATCAACAGCTAGCCGGGCATGGTGGCACATGCCTGTAATCCCAGTGGCTCAGGAGGCTGAGGCAAGAGGATCGCGAGTTCAAAGCCAGCCTCAGCAAAAAGCAAGGTGCTAAAAAACTCAGTGAGACTCTGTCTCTAAATAAAATACAAAATAGGGCCGGGGATGTGACTCAGTGGTCGAGTACCCCTGAGTTCAATTCCTGGTACCCCCACTCCTCAAAAAAGAATTAACTGCTAATTTCAATCTTGTGTTCAACACTCTTCTAAAATGTCTAGGGCCTCCATACCTAAGCAGCAGATCCCACTCCCACAGCTGGAAAAGGAGAGATCAACCTCCATGAGAATTGAGACAGGGACACTAGTCCTAACTCTGATCTCGCCTTGGGTTAAATTCATTGCTTTCCTTCCTACAAAATATCCAAAGGGATTGGTGAGGGGGGAGTCCCTTTTACCCAAATATTATTTTATCAAGTATAACTTTGAGGTTACTCCACAAAAAGGAAAACAGTTGCTCTGGCTCTGAAACCAAGTCAAGCAAGTTCTAAGGAAGACTTGGAAAAGAATCATTTATTGTTCTTCTGTCTTGCTGCCCAACTTCTGCCAGCAGCCCTTCTTCTACCATGTGGTGCTGCTCACGGGCCAAGAAACAATCCTGATATCACCATCCCCAATAAGATGAAATTTACTCAGAATTGCATGTGGGGCATCAGGCAGAGCTGGGACTGAGGAATGGCAGCAAGATGCCCAGGATGCAACTTTAGGGTGATGCTCACTGTAGGTTCATGAGGGCAAGGCAGGTGAAGGTCTCCTTAAAGCCTGCACCTTCAACAGCTGGCTGGCCCCCATCAGTCCTACCCCATTGGCATCTGTTTTTTCTTCTTTCTTTTTTTCTCTGCCACACTGGGGATTGAACTCAGGGGCTACCGAGCTACATCCCCAACCCATTGCATCTCTCTCTCTCTCTCCTCTCTGTTTCCCCCACATTTGCCCTTTTCATTTTGGGACAGGGTCTCCTTAAGTTGCTCAGATTGACCTTGAACTTGAAATCCTCCTGCCTCAGTCTCACTGGGACTACAGGCACGTGTCACCACACCCAGCATCCAGCATCTGTCTCTTCCAACTACTCCAGCCCAGCCCTTCCCTGCCTTGTCACCAGTTTTGCCACTGCATGTCACTGACATCTGACCTGAACCCTGCCTGGGGCTATCTGGATGCTTTTTAGTCACCTGTTGCCAATCACTGTAGCTTCTGGTCTTGGGAACTTTCTCCCACATATGATCTGGTACAGTTCTTAAACTCAATAGATCTTTTGCTTTCTCCACTGAAATACAACCCAAGCCCTAGGCTTTGATACGCCTGGATTAATTTCTTCATCCCAACTGACCAAGTTTTAGGATCTGACACTCAGACATAGAGGAACCTCAGCTCTACCTATAGTACTAGGAAAAGACCACTGTTGGGTGGTCTTTCTAAGCACTCTTAGCCAGTGCTTTCCAGTTCTCTCAGGGTCTGGCAATGTGAGACCCCGATCTTCCCTCCACTCTTCCATCTTAAAAGCCTCAACCCTACCTTAAGTATGGCCTCAGCCTCCTGATGGGGCTCCTTTTTTCCTGTCTGGATTCTTCCACTTCAGTTTCTGAACATATTCAACATATGGTTGTAAATCCCTTCAGTCTTTGTGGAATGGGGTAAAATATTTATGCAATCAAGCAAATAAATATTGGTCTCTCTGCTCCTAAAGTTGCCGCCTTGAGTCAAAGTAGCCGAGTGGAGGGAGAAGATCTAACCATGTACTTGCTCCCTCAGCACCCAAAAGTGGGAGTCATGCAGTAATCTACCAGATATCCACTGGAAAGACAAGAGCATGTGCGTGAGAAAGGGGCAAGCTGAGCACATCCAATGTTCTGGAAATTGCAGGTTAGACACCTAACTCCTTCCAAGCCCTGTCTGATCTCAGCTCACCCTTTCTGTCCCCGTCCTCATGTAAACCCTATTATCACAGTTCCAGAGATGCAGTCAGACCAGTGCCTCTGCCTTGCACACACAGCCCCTCCTCTCTGTGGCCTATCTTTCCTTACACAGCCTGCTGAGTGTGACGCCCTCTTGGAAGTGGCCTCCCCTGCTAATCCGGGTTGGGCACGTGTCTTTTCTGAGATAACTGGCCATTGTGCCTGCCTGCCTTCTTTCTCTGTGCTCTAACAGTTGCTTGAGCACACACCGGATGTCAGCAGATATGCTGGACAGGGGTTACTGCCATATAACCCCTCTATGAAAACACAGGCACAACAGACAGAAAGTGACCCAGGCTTCCTCATACCACTCTGCAGTCTAGATTGTTCATTGCTGATTTGGATCTTTTCCTACACAGTAACCTCACAGAGGGCCAGGGTTCACTCTAGCTGCTTAGATTTATAGCCCAGCACCTAGCACAGAACATGCTACAGGGTAGGTGTGACACAAACATGTGCTAAAAGAATGGACTCCACAAGTACGTTGATCAAATGCCAGTAGCCAGATGGCACCCACATCACATACCCGCCACCAGTCCTAGGTTTAAAGCCACCTCTTGGGCTGCTCCCCAATATGAGCTCCAAGTCAGCTCAGTAGCAAATGATGGGGTGGTTTATTACTGACTTGAGATCAGAAGGCAGTTGTGATGGAACTGAGGTTTTACAAAGAAATCATGAATTTTCCCTATAACTTCTGGGAAATAGTGAAACAGCGAGCTGGGAGTGTGTATGCATGATTTGTAAACAACATGGTCAGGTTTTTAATGACCATCCTCCATGCTCAAGGGTCAAGAATCCTGCCCTCTTGCTGGCTGGACCAGCCCTGCCTGGTGTTGTGGGTCAAAACATGCCACTTTGGCACACGATTATTTTGAGCTGGAGGCAAACGAGAATCAACAGATACAGAAAGTATCCTTCCCAGAACTTCCTTTCTGAAAAAAACAGAAACTTTAGAGACACAAGGGCTGCTGTAAATCTCTCTCAGGGAAGATTTATTTATGGTCATGAAGAAGACAGAAAGTTGGCACCAAGACAGGCTGCACAAACAACCCATACTCCTTTAGTTACCCCACATATTTACCTTCCTGCAGTTTGCCACCTTGGAAACCTTTCCTTTTGTTTCTTTTTGTTGGTACCAGGGATTGAACCCAGTGGTGCTTAACCACTGAGCCACATCCCCAGACCTTTTTTATATTTTATTTAGAGACAGGGTCTCACTGAGTTGCTTTACGACCTTGCTAAATTGCTAAGGCTGGCTTTGAACTCACGATCCTCCTGCCTCAGCCTCCCAAACTGCTGGGATTACAGGCATACACCACTGTGCCCGACCCTTTTCTTTCATCTTATCACTTCTTTAAAACTTTGTTTTTCTTTTGTTAAGATGCTATATAAGCCTGGCGCGGTGGTGCAAGCCTATAATCCCAGCACTTAGGAAGGCTGAGACAGGAGAATTACGAGTTCAAAGCCAGCCTCAGCAACGGCGAGGCGCCAAGCAACTCAGTGAGACCCTGTCTCTACATAAAATATAAAATAGGGCTGGGGGTGTGGCTCAGTGGTTGAGTGCCCCTGGGTTCAATCTTCAGTACCAAAAAAAAGATGCTATATAAGCTGAATTCTAACCAACTCTTATTCCTGGAGACTCCCGTGTATAAGAACAATGTACAAGCTAATAAACTTGGCTTTTTCTTGGTTATCTGTCTTTTGGTGATCTAATTTACAGGTCCCCAGCAGGAGAACCTAAAATGGGTAGAGGAAAGACTTTTCCTCCCTTACACTGGGGACAAAAACATCTCCTACTCCTCCAGTGGAGGTGGGACTACTTACAAGCTGAGGCCATCTGAGGCTCTGGGGACAGCCCAGTCCTCACCGCAGGGGCAGGGAGAGTAAACTGTGCTTTATGCAATTGCTGCCAGCCCACATCAGCTGCCAACACTGAACAATCTGGATGTCAATCTTTATGGACATGGTCATGATCCAGAACCACAGGACCTATGCAGAAACCAGCAGTCCAAATGGAAGACCTGATTGAGCAAGTCTCTTGGCTCCCAATGAAAAAGGGATGACATAGGAAACAAAACTTCTGTACATGCTAACTTTTTTTTTTTTTCCCAGAGAGATTTGAGAACATATTACACTGAGAAAACAAGAAGAGGCTGTCAAGGAAAAGCATCCTGAGAACATGAAGCTCTTCTGGCAATCAAAAACAAAAAAACCCCACTATTGCTAAGGAATAAAACCAACTCAACTCAGGTAATAAAACGTTGAAAGAAGTGTACAGTAAAAAAAAAGTTGATGAATTAGAAAATCAGTTCAAGAAGCTCTCTGAGAATCTGTGAGGGAAAAGTCAAAGCGACAGAATTTATAGGAAAAAAAAAAAAGATGATATACAGGATGGATTTGGAATTCCAGTATCCATATAGCAATAGTAGTAAAAATAAAAACAAGTAGGGAATCAATATACAAAATAGTAGAAGACAAATTTACTGAGCTGAAGACTTGAGTGTTCAGATCCACATGGTCATGGAAGATTACTGGAAAAAGAGAATGATCTATACTCAATACACCTTATCAGTGATTTCTAAGAAGAAAAAATTACATAAGGATCCTTGGCAAACAAAAAACAGATTACTTACAGAGGAAAAATAATTAGAATTACTCATCTGAAACACCAGAGGCTAGAAATTTATGAAGCAATATTTACATTTTCCAAGAAGACAGAATTGTGATTGCAACCCCACAATTTTACAGCAAGCTAAAAGTTCCCTTATGTGTGACAGCAAAATAAGGACATGCAAATTAAGACACTTAAGGTCTCCAAACTAAAAATAAAATAACTAAATTACTTGATGTTGTGGTATTCCAGCCAAATTAAATATTTCAAGAAAGGGGAAGACAAAGAAAGAAAAGAAAAGAAAAGAAAACCTACAGAAAAAAAAATTTGTGAGCAATGAAACCAATTACAGTCTAAGGTTATGACTAACTGTATTGTGATTATGAAACTTAGTAATTGTTAAAATGGATGTTTAAAATAGAAAAGGCAATAATCTGAAACTACAAGTTCACATTATTTCAACTAAGTATGAAAGTGGGAGGGAAAAATGGGAAAGAAAAAGTATGCTAACAGTTTTAGCTTGGCTGGAAGAAAAGTCATATTTTGTTCTTCATAGAGATAGACAAAACAGGTTCTAATGTGTGTGTACCTACATATGTATGTGTACATATATATGTGTGTGTGTGTAGAGAACTATTTGTAAGCCAGGTGCAGTGGCACATGCCTATAATCCCAGCAACTTGGGAGGCTGAGGCAGGAGGATGGCAAATTCAAGATCAGCCTCAGCAATTTAGCTAGATCGTGTCTCAAAATTAAAAAAATAAATAAATAAAAAGGGCTGCGAATGTAGCTCAGTGGTAAGACACCCTTGGGTTCAATCCCAGTACCACACAGACACACAAAATACTACTTCTATACATATGTACATATATATCATGTACACACATTCAGTCAGCCCTCTGTATCCACAGGTTTTATATCTGTGGGTTCAACCAACCACAGATCAAAACTATTTTTGAAAATTGCATCTGTACTGAATATATATAGACTTTTTTCCTTATTATTCTCTAAATAACACAGCATGACAATTATTTAAACAGCACTTATACTGTATTAGGTATTATAAGTGATCTAGAGGTGATTTAAAGTATATGGCAGGAAGTGTGTTTGAGGTGAGAAGGGGTCCTGTGACCAATTTCCCTTGAAATAATGAAGAATGAATGTATTATCATATTCAAAAAAATGAAAGCTTACAAATTCAATAAAAAATAGTACTATAAAATGTATAAGAAAACTTGACAAATCACACATATTTCATACAAAATTGATTACATTTATAGCTGGGCATGGTGATGCATGCTTGAAATTCCAGCTACTTGGTGGACTGAGGGAGGAGGATTGCTAGTAGGCCAGCCTGGGCAACTAAACGAGACCCTGTCTCAAAATAAAAATTTAAGGTTTGGGGATATAGATCATTGTAGAGTACCTGGCTCACACCTGTAATCCCAGCACTTGGGGAGGCTGAGACAGGAGAATCGCGAGTTCAAAGCCAGCCTCAGCAACGGCGAGGTTCTAAGCAACTCAGTGAGACCCTGTCTCTACATAAAACACAAAATAGGGCTGGGGATGTGGCTCAGTGGTTGAGTACCCGAGTTCAATCCCTGTTACAAAAAAAAAAAAGTAGCAACATGTATAAGGATCCAGAAAATGAAAAACCCTACAATTTTCAGATTATATGATTATTTACCTAGAAAAATCCAAACAAATCAATTGAAAAACTTAATGCAGCTATAAAAGAATTCGATAGGTGGCTAAATATATTAACATATATAAATAAGAGGATTAGTGAGGACTAATCATGATCAGTTATAAATTATAATGTAAAAAGATATCATTATTGAGCATAACAAATTAAAAGTTCAAGACCTATGTTAATAAAACGATAAAATCCAAAAGATAAGGCCAAGCATCCCCAGATTTAATGCAATTTTAGTCAAATCCCAATGAACATGTACGTTTTAAAACTGTATAAATTGTAAAAGAAAAATTAGTTTTGAAGAAGAATGGAAAAAAGTACAGAAAGAGCAGGAACAGTCAGATCACTGGCACAGAACAGAGATTTACAAACACACTCATGACTACGTGAGCATTTAGTATAAGTTTTAAAAGAGCATATCAGATCAATGGGCATGGACACTATCTGATAAATACAGTGGAGAGAACTGTTTTTCCATTTGGAGCTGGACACGGTGGTGCAGGCCTGTAATCCTCATGGCTCGGGAGACTGAGGCAGGAGGATCACAAGTTCAAAGTTGGTTTCAGCAACTTAGCAAGGCCCTAAGCAACTTAGCAAGAACCTGTCTCAAAATAAAATATTAAAGGGGCTGGGGATGTGGTTCAGTGGTTAAGCACCCCTGGGTTCAATCTCTGATACCTAAAAAAAAAAAATCATTTGGAGAGAAAAACAAAGTAATGATTCTTATACCATGCACAAAAATAAATTCCATATAAATTAAAGATTGAATTATAAAAACAAAACCATAAAATTATTATTTATTTATTTTTGTGGTGCTGGGGCACTGAGGTATACCCTGCAGTACCTAGACCGTGAAATTATTGAAATAGAATATAAGAGAACATTTTTAACATTGGCATGGGGGGGAGGAATATTTTGGGAAAAATAAAAGCCAGATATCATGAAGAAAGAAATGGATAGATTTAACTACATAGTACTAAAGACTGGTCTGAAACACTATACCACATACTAAGTGAAATGACAAAGGTCAACACTGGGAAAATATATTTGCAGTATAAAAGTCTCTTACACAAATAAAGGGACTAATCCTGGGGCAGGGTAGCAGGCAAACGATCTAAATAAACAACTCACAATGTTGCTTATTTAGGAAATAAATAGAAGTAAACGAAGAAACCCACAGGACTAAAACAACCACTGGACCTTAACAGTCAATAAAGAAATGCAAATTAATAACTGTAAGCTGTTGAGGAAAGGGGGACAGGTAGGGCTCTGTCATAAATTCAGTACGTATTGCAGTTTTTCAGGAAAGTACAGTTGTTTTCAATTGTGTCAAAATGAACAAAGAATAACTTCCCGTAGCACAAGGATCCCCAAGAACTAATACAGTACATACTAGGAAGAGCCTTATATAAACAATCTATTTGAGTGGTCAAAAGTTCACTTATGGGGGCGGGGGCTGTGGCGGTGGCTCAGTGGTAGAGCGCAAGCGTGAGGCACTGGGTTCGATCCTCAGCATCACATAAAAATAAATAAATAAAATAAAGATATTGTGTCCATCTACAACTAAAAAAAAATTTCACTTATGTATGCTAGCTTATTGGCTAAACAGGGGCTGGGGTTATGGCGCAGTGGTAGCGTGCTCGCCTAGCACGCGGGAGGCACTGGGTTCGATCCTCAGCACCACATAAAAATAAAATAAAGATATTCTGTCCACCTACAACTAAAAAATAAATATTTTTCAAAAAAAAAAAAAGGGAGGGAAACAAGACGTTATAAGACTATCCTATCTGCGTATATGTTCACAAAGAAACTGCAAAAAGAAACATTCAAAACTAGTAATAAGGACTACTCACAGACGGAGTGAGGGGGAAGAGGTGGAAATTAGGCAGATGGGAATAGAATGGAGACTGTGTAAGTTATTTGGGAACCATATAAATGTATTACCTACTCAAAAATGAAATGAACATCTGCTGTTTAATGAAAATAATTATAAGTGTATTTGGGGGTTTTTGTTTGTTTTTCTTTTCATATATACATTCCCAGAAAGCATGGCCTAGCCTTACAATTTGGACTTTTCAGACAGAAACAAACACCTATGTCTGAACTTAGAACCCTGAGATTCCTTGTTGGCACTTATGAAAAATTCCACTTTATAAGACTTTCTAAAGGGCAGTTTGGTATCTGTATCAAAATGTAATATTTTCACGCCCCTTCCTCTAGCAGTGGTGCTTCTAAAAACTTATCCTAAAAAAATGACTGGAAGCTGGGTGCAGTGGCGCACGCCAGAACTTTGGGAGGCTGAGACAGGAGGATCGTGAGTTCAAAGCCAGCCTAGGCAACAGGGAGGTGCTAAGCAACTCAGTGAGACCCTGTCTCTAAATAAAACACAAAATAGGGCTGAGGATGTGGCTCAGTGGTCAAGTACCCCGAGTTAATTCCTCAGTACCAAAAAAAAAAGACTGGAAAAGTGTGCAAGGATGCTTCAGCAGCACTATTGACTATGGGCATGGGGCTGGAAACTACACTATCCCCCCACGTGGGGACTTATAGCACAAACTGATGTCACGGCCACAGGGGCTGCAGGTCCTCCGACCACATTTTGAGCTGCGAAGCCCTAAAAGCTCCTTGTCTGCCTCTATGTGACTCTTTTCATCTCTGCCCTCCCCACCTGTAGCGGGGCCACCAGCCCAGGGCTATACACTCACCTAGTCAGTGTAGGGGTGCGGTGGTTGGGGTTGGAGCAGAAGATGTTGTTGGACTTGCGCGTGCCATCCAGGAACTCACGGGCTGACTGGCTGCGGAGCTCGGCCAGAGGCCTGGCCTCATGCTTAAGGAACCACTGGTGAGCCTCAAAGCATTTGGCGCAGAGGAGCTGCTCACACTCGAAGCACCAAAAGTCAGCTGGCTCTCTGCAGCGAGTGCAAGCCGCCTGTGCATCTAGGATCTGCCGATACACGGACAGGCGCCGCTGCAAGCTCTCAAAGAATACGTTATCCAGGGCCAGCGAGTCCTCGCCCACGGGCCGGGGTGCCTGGCAGATGGGGCATTGCAGGCCCGGCGCCTCCAGGCATCCCGAGCACAGCGTATGTAAGCAAGGCAGTAGCTTGGGGCACTTGGCGGGTGCCTGGCATCCCTGGCAGTGCAGGAACTGGAACTCCTCTTCCATGGATTGCTGGAGAACCAAAGAAGGGAAGTGAGTCCAGGAGTCCCAGGAGCCTCCACCTACTGGCCACTAGCCCATTCAGTTGGAAGTCAGAGTGGAATCTCACATTCCATTCCAGGCAGTCATTTAATGATGCAAAATCCTGGCTTATCAGCACCCCAATTCCTTCATTTACTCATGCCTTCTTAAAATCACCATATAATCTACTTTCCCATCAGACATAGTATTAGGCCCCGGGATATAAGAATGTGTAGGATACATCCTTGCCTTCAATGAGTCAGTTTAGACAGTGAATATACTAAGTACCAACCTCATGTAAAATACTTAACACAGAGTGGGGAAGGCTCAAAAAGTTAATCATAGAACTATCATATGACCCAGCAATTCCGCTCCTAGATATATGCCTGAAAAGACCTAAAATCAAAGATTCAAACAGATATTTGTACACTAATGTACATAGCAGCATTAGTCACAATAGCCAAAAGGAAACAACTCAAATGTTCATCAATAGATGAACAAATAAACTAAGTGTGGTCTACGCATACAATGGTACATTATTCAGCCTTAAAAAGGAATGAGATTCTGATACCCGCAACAACATGGATGAACCTTGAAGGCATTATGCTAAGTGAAATAAGCCAGACACAGAAGGAGAAACACTGAGAGGTTCCACTTATATAAAATATCCAGAATAGTCAAGTTCATAGAGACAAAAGTAAATTAGAAGTTATCAGGGAACAAGCAGCTATTGCTTAAATGGTACAGGTTTATGGGGTGATGAAAAAGTGCTGGAAACAGATGGTGGTGATGGTTAGACAACATTATGAATGAACTTAATGCCACTGACTTATACAGTTAGAAATGGTTAATATGGGTAACTTTTATTTTACGTGTATTTCACCACAATAAAAATGTCCCACAAAAGTTCTCAATACAGTACTTGGCACATGAGAAGTACTCATGAATTTTAACTAGTATTATTAAATAATGTTATTTTAGTTTTAAAATGCTAATAATAAAAAGTTACAGCAATATGATGTTATTTGTGCTCTCACAAAGGGGAGCAAAAAGGCCTGGAAAAACATAGAACAAGGTACCAAGTAGTTCCTTTGGGGGTGGAGGTGAGGGTCCCCAGGAGAAGGCTAAGGCAAAACTTGCAGGTGGAGGACTTAACAAATCCCCTTGTGGGTGAGAGGCGGCCAGGAAGGGTGTTCCAAGAGAAGGACTGGGAGACTTCCTTAAGAAACCACATGAACAGCAGCTAGGCCTTGGCCAAGGTAACCTCTCCCATTTGGACCACAGTTCTTCACTTCTGATCTGAAAACTTGGGTGTTGTGGTTTTGCCATGCCTGGGACATGCCTCTAGCTCCAGGTCAGTGCAATAAGGCTATTACCTCCACTCTCCCTAACCTGAGGTCCTTCATCTGAAAAAAAGCAAGGCTCCAGGGTGGGTGGAAAAGCGGGTCTGCTGCCACAGACACTCCACATGTTTCCCAAACTGCTCAGTGGAGAACCACAGTCCAAAGCGCCCCCCACCCCAGCTTATCTTGGTTCCCCTTCCTACTCTATCCAGGCCCTTTGGTTACCCCAGCCAAGAGAGTCAGGACCCTGGTGTCTGGCCTTTGCTCTTCGTGTCACTTTTTAAGATACTTGGCCTCGATCTCCATTACTCTTCCCAACTCTCCCACCACAACAAACCAACAAAGCCTAAACCCCTTCATCCCCAAACCCATTAATACCTCTGCTGGGCTGTGGCTGGGCTGGTGGCCTCCAGAGGGGGATTCCGGGGGAGGCATGGTGGGCGTGTGAGGCAGGGCAGGGTCCTGCTGGAGGCCAGGAGATCGGGCGGATGCAGGCTCCTGCGGCATGGAGCCCAGCGCAGTTTCGATTCTCGTTTGGATCGTGGACGGCGGGAGAAGAAATGCAACTCGTGGCGTCAGTCAGAAGGCGGTATCTCGAACTGTCCAAAGGGGAGGTGCGGGTTGAGGACCCGCCTCCGGAGAGGAAGTGAGACAGGGTTGGGGCGGGTCTAGGCGCAGAGAGGCGGGCTGTGGGTTTTGAAGACAGCTAGGAGGAAGGATCCCTAGGAGAGCAGCGGAGGAGCAGCTGAGCTTGGATACAGGGAGCGAGGCAGAGCTGACCGCCTGAGCTGACCGCCAGGGAGGCTCATAGATTCCCCTCTGACATAGCTTTGTGTCCACTCTAGCTGGCACCTGGGGCCCTGGGATCAAAAAATGAACCACACACTGCTCCTGCTTCAAGGAACCCCAGATCTAGGAGAAGAGCCACCCCCCAAACGGAGACTGTTGTGTAGTATTGGAAAGGAGATCACTCATCTGGGATTTGAGCGAGCAGCGGAAATTCACCAGGGATGCAAGGACTGGGCGGGGCGGAGAGGGGGCAAAAGGCATGGAGGTGTGAAACAGGAGAGCCTGTTTGGAAAGTAGTTTGGGTCACTTTCAGATTTAAGAGGGAACTCATGAGAAGTGTGCTAAGGAGACTGGACCAGTTTTGTAGGTGATAGGAAGTTTGGTGAAGGGTTTGTAGGTGAAGGGTTTGGAACCAGGGAATCTCACCATCAGCTGTGTGTGTTGTCTCTGACAACTTAGAAACATTTGGACCAGCCTAGGAGACTGACTATGGGATGCAGAGGAGGGCTCTGAGTCAGAGACTGGGAGAAAACTGACTGGAGATGAGGGGATCAGGATGATGTTTTGCTCGGCAGTTGGGAAGGTTTGTGCATCTGAGGTGGTAGGAAGGGAGGAAGTGTGGAGAGCTAACCAGCAGCTATGAAGGAAGTTAAGGAGACAGGTTAACTCTTGGCTGATGAAAAGCAGGCCAGACCATAGCCGGTAAGGATGGAAGGGTGCAGCTACAGACAACTTCACTGGGCCAATGTCTCTGGCTTCAAACTTCAAACCATCCCAACCACTGCACTGGCCCCTGCGTGCACATTCTGTCCTCAGTTCCAACATGGAATAGACTAGAAGGGATGGTGAGAGGGCCTTGCTCTTGTAAAGAGTAGAATCTGAGGTGCATGTGTAGGTCAGGGGCTGGAGGGACATCAAACATTCAGGAACTGTGAGAGGCTTCAGGAGAGTGCCATATCCTCCAGCCTGGTCAGTGCCCCCAGGCCTTTAGAATCAGGCCATCAAACTAGGAAAAGCCAAATATGGTGGGTAATCATATGCAGAAGGGATTTGGAAGTGGGCTGTGGTGGGTATCTAATCCAGGTAGGGGGCAGGGAGTGATAAGAAGCCCAAGGAGACAGAACTGGGAAAACTTTATTAGTTTCTTGGCTAGCTTTGGAAAGTAACCTCTGCTCCCAGCCTGTCCCAACATCCTGTTGGAAGTTAACACTTCTCAGAGTAAATTTGCTATTTGCATTGGAGTTCTCTAAAGACATGGAGAGGCAAGTTCCTGTGGTGCTTGGGTCAAGGGGTGTGCTGTGATGCTCTGTGACCCTGCCCTCTCTTAGTTTTAAGCTATCCTTTCCTGTTGTGCTCCCTGAGGCCTACACATGGAATTGTTCTTTTGGTGCCAAAGTTCAGCCTTTCCCGTTCCACTCTGTACAGTGACCTGGCTACACCATCATTCAACAATAAGTACTGAGATTTATTCTAAGACAGCCTCTGCTTGCTGAACTGTGGGGACACAGAGCAATAATTTTGTGCTCTATGCCCTAGAGAAACCCTAAGTCTACATAAGGCCTCCCTCAGTGCATGTGTTTGCATAGAGAGTGTTGAGAAGGCTGAAAACAGCATTTCCTTAATTCTGGAGATTTGGCTCCTGAATCTCCTCTTATGAAGCCCAACTTCCCTCCCCCATTTCTAAGTTCAGGTAAGATCTGGGAGGAGGTGGCAACGACCTCGCGGGCTGCCAAGAAATCAGGCCACGCCCCCATGCCTGCGGCCGCAGTTCGGTCCTCCTAGCACAGGGGGCGCCGTGCTACCTCGGGCGCGGACCCGGGTCGGCCTTCTGTTCCTGTGCCCGGCCGCCGCCCGTGGAGACGCAGGTGAAGCCGGAAGTGGCAGCTGGCAGGGGCTGGGGCCCCGCCGAGGCGCGGGGGCGTGTCCCCGTTAGGAATAATGCTTGGCCGGTCCGGGTACCGGGCGCTGCCCTTGGGGGATTTTGACCGCTTCCAGCAGTCGAGCTTCGGCTTTTTGGGCTCGCAGAAGGGCTGCTTGTCCTCGGAGCGGGGCAGCGTGGGGCCGGGGGCCGGTGAGTGGTCGCCCAGCACGGCGGACCCGGGGGAGGGGAAGACTGCCCGGTACCCACAGGCCGAAACCCTCTGCCTCTAACGAGTCGGCCGGCCTCTCATCCTAAGAGGAGGGACCGAGAAGGGGAACGACGTGCGATGTGGAGAGGGGGCTGGGCACGGCGCTGGGGTGTTTCTGCTGATCTGCTCTGCCTAGGAGCATGGCACTGCAGCCTCAGAGCCAACATAGCTTTCATCTTCCCGAAATTAACCACATCACATTTCTCCTCGGCTTTTATCAGGGCATAAGTTTCAAGTTCCGATTATGCATAGGTCATCAGCACCTTACAGGCACCTGCAGAGAAATGAAGACTATTTACCCTAGGGTAGAAACCCAGGGACCTGCCATCTCCTTACTAGCTGGAGAAGATGCACAGAACAAAAAGTCAGGCCTTCAGCACCCCATTGTCTGTCCTTACCCTGTCTTGCTCCCAAGTTCTCTGTGGCTCCTTTAGGCCACAGGCGGGAACCCATACTTGTCAGCCTGACCTTGGAGGATTTGGTCCCTCCTGACTCTGATGTACTGACAGCTGCTCCTGTCCAAGGATTTCTTTCCTGCAGAGGTCAGAGCCAGGCAGGAAGTGGAACCTTGATGTCCTGGGGCTTGGAAAGCCCAGCAGATATGAGCTTCATGAAGGATGGAACTGAGGCTCCTGTCTGCTTCCTGTCCAGGATTGGAAGAAGAGGAGCAGAGAATAAGCTCATCTCAGATTCTGGGACTTTCTCTGTTCCACTTCAATCCTGGACTCCCGGTTCTCTCTTTGGTTTGGATATGCCTTATCTTCTTACCTGTCTCTCCCCACTCCAACCACCACCACCACCAAACTGCTTGAATTGAAATATGCATTTTTGATGGTTCTTAGGGCATTAAAATGGGGTGAAAAGTAGAGAAGAAAATATCCCCGTCTCAGCCTATTAATGAACAATTAATGCTGTATTCCTATAGGCTAAGGCATTGTTTCCATAAGGACCCCTTGAAAGCACACTTCTGGGGCTGTTGGTAGAGGAGGAATGTGTTATGCCAGCAGCATTCAGCTCAAGCCAGTACCTGTTTACAGATGCCCAGGTACTCCTGGCTCCGTGACAGGCATGAGTAGGCAGTGTAAATTTGACAAGGGATTGATTCCTGCTCAGTCCAGTAAGGACAGCATCACATGAATTGAATTCTCAGGTTCAGTGACTTGCCTAGCAAAGAATAAAGCCTCATATGGTTGTACTTGGGACAGATTGTTTTTGTGTTTGGGAGGAGGGAACAGTACCTAATGAGCACGTGTCCAAAGATATGATTGGGAACTGTGAGACAAGTGTCTGAAGGGGAATGTGGGCAAAGAGTACACCTGACCAAGCTCATTGTACCTACAGCTGTCCTGCCAGGCCATCTGGTGTTCCCTGACCACCTGTGCTCTTTTGCCCCCAGATGTACCCCAAAGCTGGCCCTCCTGCCTCTGTCATGGCCTCATCAGTTTCCTGGGGTTCTTGCTGCTGATAATCACCTTCCCTATTTCCGGCTGGTTTGCCCTGAAGGTAAGACTGGCTGGGTCAACCCTAGGGTGGCTGGGTCATATTGAAGGGTTTGGCAGTGATGAGTGAATTTCCCATATTCTGTATCCTTTTCCTTTAACAATTATCACACCTCTGTGAAAGGGGCAAGGCAAGAATTTTTCCTTCCCCTCTTTCAGATGAGGAAACTGAAGTTCAGACTTGTCATAGTGGGAACCAGTAAGGAGTAGAAACAAGTCTTCCCAAACTTCTAAGTCTTGGGATCTGGACAGATATCTTGGCCAAATCATCCTCCCTTTGGGTTGGGCCAGATTAGAAATAAAAACACCCAACTTGGCCCAGCAGGAAATTTACAATAAGCAGTCAGGCCTCATTTTCAACAAGGGATGGTACAGATGGAAAAAGGATGAGTAATAGAGCTACAGTTGAAAATTAACACCTGTAGGCTGTGGTGAAGATGGAAGCCCTGTCAGGCCCTCCCCTTTGTGTGGCCCAAGGCAACAGCTCCTCTAGTAGCCTCTAGGTTTGTGTGATCTGAAAGGGAGTTCTTCCATGGTCCTAAATCCTAGTTCAGAAATGCCACTGAAACAAACACTGTGTTACCTTGGACAAGTTGCTGTGCATTTCTGGGCCTTCGATTCTCAATTTCTTCAACTTTTTTAGGACTCCAGGGATCTGAAGCTGGCAAAGCCCTTTGTTTGGGGTGCTGTTAGCCCAGCCTTGTCCCCAACTAATCCAAGGGCAGACAGTTTTCTGGTATGAGTCACGTCAAATTTTAAACAACAAAGATGAAGTTTCTCTAAAAATCAAGTCAGTACAGTGTGGTGATTAAGACACATGGCCTTTGGAGTCATTCAGAACTGCATTCAAATTGTGCCTATTTCACTTAGGTGCTGTGTGATTTCTGAGTACCTCTCTGAGCTTGACCTCTCTGAGCCTTGGTTTTCCCATCTAAAAACAGCTAAGGATACCTGATTGTGACCAAGGCAGAGGGGAGAGAGGAGGAGGAGAGATCTGGGGAAATGTCATTGGCCAGCTTAGGCAGACTGCTTCCAACTCTCCTTTGCCATTGTGGACAGATCGTACCCACCTACGAGCGGATGATCGTGTTCCGACTAGGCCGGATCCGCACCCCCCAGGGACCTGGCATGGTTCTGCTCCTGCCCTTCATTGACTCCTTTCAGAGGGTGGATCTGAGGACACGAGCCTTCAATGTCCCTCCTTGCAAGGTGAAGGGCTTCCCAGCTGCTCTGGACAGACAGAGTAGGGGTCTGTGGAGCATGTTCTATGGGTGCCAGAGCATTGGCCTGAAAGTAGCCTTCTGGGAGTGTGGGAGAAGAGAAAGTTGAGGATAAAGGCTGGAAGGGCATCCTCACTCTTTTATTTATTTATTTTTTTGGTACTGGGGATTGAACTCAGGAGCACTTGACCACTGAGCCACATCCCCAGCCCTATTTTGTGTTTTATGTAGAGACAGGGTCTCACTGAGTTGCTTAGCACCTCGCCATTGCTGAGGGTGGCTTTGAACTCGCAATTCTCCTGTCTCAGCCTCCCTAAGTGCTGGGATTAGAGGCTTGCGCCACCATGCCCAGCTGCATCCTCACTCTTTACACCTGATCCCATGTACTTGGGGACACTATTTTCCCTTTAAGGAGCTATCTGCCAAGCGGGTGGGTCAAATTGGGTGGTCCTGGTGGGCCTGACCTCCTTGTAGCCCCAGCCTCCTAAGTGTCCTTTCTCTCTCATGGCCTCTCCCAATAGCTGGCCTCTAAGGATGGGGCTGTGCTGTCTGTGGGGGCTGATGTCCAATTCCGTATCTGGGACCCGGTGCTATCGGTGATGACTGTGAAGGACCTGAACACGGCCACACGCATGACAGCCCAGAATGCCATGACCAAGGCCCTGCTCAGGAGGCCGCTGCAGGAGATCCAGATGGAGAAGCTCAAGATCAGCGACCAGCTCCTGGTAGGCGGCTCCTCACAAGGTAGAGCTTGGAGCCTGGCACCTGGGCACTTTGAGCAAACACCAGTTCTAACCTCAGTTTGTATGCCAAGAGTGTAACCACCCTTGCTGAGCCAGTGATCTGAGTTGAGGAACAGAAGGTAGCCAGTCATAGCCATCCTGGACACACATGGTCCTAAGAAGGGGAAGTACCCCTGTGGTAACTCCTGGGGTGCTGCCTCTGACTGCTGAGGTTCTGCTTTTTGTTGCTCTGATGTCAATGTGAGATTTCAGGGGCCTCTGCAGTCCCTGCTGGGTTCAGGGACTGACTCTCAGAATGGGGGGTGGGTGATAGGAATGGGACACTTCCGGCCCAAACCCCTTCTGGGAGTTCTGTGCTCATGAGGCAGCACATGTATTTTTGTGGGTTGGTTTTTCTTGCTTGGAACAGAACAAAGAAACATGAAGACATTTGGATCTTTTTCCTGGCTTTTCTCCATGTGTCTTAAAAATGATCTACATGGAATTCACCTTAAATCCCTTGTGCCAAAAGAAAATGGAGACATAAGTGCAGGAGCAGTGGTATGTCCCTCACAGCCACACTAGACTTGGGCTTCCTCCCTTTTGTTTGTCCTCATGGTGGAAGGTGAGAGAACTTTTTACTCTTTCCCCTCCACTCTAATCTAACACCAGGGGAATTGGGGTTAGAGGATAGGGAGTGAATGAGATAAATGCCAGTTCTGGAGATCCTCAGTCCCTTAATTAAGGACGTCAGCAAGCAACCAGCTGGGTGAAATTCCTCAAAATATTACTCCTGATCTGAACAATAGCCCTCACATACTCCTGTCTGTCATGGTTCACAGAGTCCTGTGCCTACCCCAGAGTATCTCAGCTTCACATTTTTGCAGCAAGAGGGCCAGTTTTACTGGAGGGTGGAAACCCAGGCCCAGAAATGATTCAACTTGCCTCTAAAAGCCACAGTTGGCTGGGCGTGATGGTGCATGCCTAGAATCCCAGCAGCCAGGGAGGCTGAGGAAGGAGGATGGCAAGTCTGAGGCCAGCCTGGGCAGTTTAGTAGACTGTGTCTCGGAAAATAAAAAGGACTGGGATATAGCTCAGTAGTGGAGCACCAATTTACATCTCAGTAGATTAAGATGTAGCTTAATCCCTAGTACCTCTCCCCTCACCTACACATAAAGAGCCATGGTCAAGGGCAGAGCTGGACTGGAGCCAGATTCCTTGGTCCCCCACCCTTAATAAAGTGCTTGATCTAATACAACTTAGACAATAAGTTCATAACATTTTTTATTCCTAAAACCCCACACCCCATTATAATTCACTGTTAGGAAGATAAAGGTGGATCTCTGCCCTGTTGCACATTGCTTTGGTCTGAAAGAGGCAGTCCATACTGTGATGTGAAAGTCACTCATTGCCCAGACTGAGTGGGCGCCTGGCAGAGTACGGGTATTGCCAGAGTACGGGTTGAAGCCAGATCTCCCCAGCCTTGGTTCACGTGTGCATTTTTATTCTCACTTTCTTTTTTGCCCACTTTTCCTTTGAAGGGATTGCAAACTGCCCCTCACTTGCTGGCCCCTCCTCAGTGGCCCCTCCTCAGTGGCTCACCCACTAGTGCTCCCTGGCAGCTTCACCCCTCACTGCCTTCCTGCAGCCCCGCCCACCCCATCCTCTTTGTAGCAGGTCCTACCTCTTTATACGCAGGAGAACAAAACTCTAGGACAGGAATCTTTTGGCTTCCTCCAGCTTCAACCTTCACACCCTTCCACATCTGCACTACAAGCAGCACATTTCCTGTCCATTTTCTTACTAATTTCCTGCCCACTTGCCCTTCCTGAGGCTCATCCCTGCACAAGACAGTGCTCTGGGCCCTGCCTCCCCCAGGATTCCCCTGCTTCCCTACCTCTCTCCCTCCATTCAGGTTCACTGTCTCTTTATTCTTTCTTCTCTCCTTTCTACACAGAAACATGTTCCCCTTTTGCCCTGCTCCCCCTCTAGCTGTTACCCCCTCTATCCCCTGCCCTTCTGGAAGGCTCCCATTCCTCCCATCCCATCCTTAGATTAGGCTTCCTCCAAGCTCCTGAGATACCTCTGGTGGACATCATGGTGACCTCCTCCTTCCCAGCCCAGCACACACTTTTCAGCCTTCCCTTACTTTACCTGGTGACAGTGTTCGTCTCTGTGACTCCCCCTCCTTCTCCTCTGCTCCCCTTGACCTTGCTGGTTCTCCTGCCTTTTTCATTGTCCAGGTTCCTGCACTGTCCCTTCTCATTTGTCACCTCTCTGGGAGAGCTCAGCCACCCAGGACTTGTTTCCTCTGGCCACTGGTTGTTCACAGCACACTGCTCCAGGGTGACTCTCCTGCACCTGCTCCTGTTTATCCAGCTGCCTGCAGGACACTTGCTGTCCCACAGACACCCAGAATTTACAGAATTAAAAAACAAACAAAAAAGCAGTTATCGGCCCCCAACCCTGTGTCCTGTGTATGTGTGTCTCTAAGTGAATGCCATATTCATGAGCCCAGGAAAACCACACCAGAAGTCTGTGCCATAGCACACCAGGCCGCCATGAGCCAAGTGGCCCTTCTCTTGTGCCTGCTGCAGCTTGGCACAGTTGGCACAGTTGTGCCCTCCCAGTGTATCTGCTTCACTGCACCCTCCATCAAATCTGTCTCCTTTCTTCCTGCAATTTGAAACAGTGCCTTACTTGGTCCCTAAGCCTCCATCATCAGCTCCGTCCAATCCAGTGTCCACATAGCAGCCAGGAGGGTTTCCCCAAAAGTAAGTCTGCTGTCACCTCCCTGTGTGAATTCCTCTCTGATGTCCTTGTTTCCTTAGAAGAAATCCAAGTGAGTAGGAGGAAGCTGCCTCTGACGCCTCAGCTGTCTCCCATCCCCCAGCCCACACTTCAGGGTCTGACTATATGGAACTCTGGCTGTTTGAAGTGCCCAGACTTCCAGGTTCTCCTCTCTGGGCTTTGCACATGTTGTTCCCATTGCCTGGAAGGTCATCCACCTGCAGAGTCGGCCACTGCTATTATCACTCTTCCTCCCTTCCTCCCTCCCTCCCTCTTGTTTGAGCACTCACACAGCTAAAGTGTCAGTGTCCCCTGCCTGTGCTGAAGGGGCAGGTGTGGGACTTTCAGGTTCACATGTGGTCATAGTGGCCCAGCCAAAGAAGGTGCTTGGGAAAGGTTTATTGCATGAATTCCATTTCTCCCATACTGCCCTCCAGCTGGAGATCAACGATGTGACCAGGGCCTGGGGGCTGGAGGTGGACCGTGTGGAGCTGGCAGTGGAGGCCGTGCTGCAGCAGCCCCAGGACAGCCCAGCTGGGTCCAGCCTGGACAGCACCCTCCAGCAGCTGGCCCTCCATTTGCTGGGAGGGGGCATGACCTCAGTGGCAGGAGGTACCCCGTCCACCGGGCCAGGTGAGGAACCTGGGGAGGAGGGAGGAGGTGCTGTCCAGCTTGGCATGGAGCTGACTTTACTACTTGCTCCCTTAACTAAGCACCTCTGCACATTGCATGCTCTGCCTGTCTTTTGGGCCCACCCTGATTCTAGGGACAACCCAAGGTAGGGCAGTGAGAAGAGCCCACGTTGTGGAGAGGCCTCTGGCAGCCACGGTGAGAGGAGACAGCAGTACCTTTTCCAGGAGCTGGAAGGAGGGTTTCACCTTTGATCTCAGCTGGAGCAGCTGAGAAACAGGATTTGGATGTTTAGGATAAAACTTTGGGGCAGTCTCCTGGCAGAGAAGGAAGTTGAACAGAGGCAAAAAAAGGGCAGAGGCCACCTGCCCCTGGGAACACACTGACCTGCCTCTCTGCCTCCCTCCCCAGCACTGTTGGCCACCCCGGCAGACACCCTGGAGATGGTGAGTGAAGTGGACCCACCTGCACCTCACAGCCTGAAGCAGCCTGTGGCCGAGGGGCTGCTGACTGCTCTGGAGCCCTTCCTGTCTGAAGCCCTGGTCAGCCAGGTTGGGGCCTGCTACCAGTTCAACGTCATCCTTCCCAGTGGCACCCAGAGTATCTACTTCTTGGACCTCACCACAGGTGCAGCTGCCCTCCCTGCCTCTCCCTCATACCCAGTTGCTTATACATCTGCCCACTTAGCTGTTGTTTAGACCGCCCCCACACTCAGTAAGAGCAAGACTTCCTACTCCTGCCAACAATTTGGGGTGAACCCATAGCAGTCAGGGGCTCAGACACGTTTTCTAGATAATAATTATCTGGGCCTTGCTCTCCCTGCTATGGGAGGACAGTTGAGACAGCCAGGCTCCCAATACCAAGAGCCCTGCATGTACAGGAGGCCTGGCACATGCCAGGCTCTGTGCTGAGCACTTTTGTGCATATGTCACCTACTTCTCACCATGAGCTTTGATTTAGGGCTCATCATCGCCTTCACAGCTTTGCACACTGAGGCACCAAGTGACCTATAGGACTTGAACCCAGGGTTTAGAACCTGAACTGTTTTTGTGTGCATGTGTGCTGGCGATGGAGCCCAGGGCCCTGTGCATGCCAACCAGAGCTCTTCCACTGAACTGTGCTCCAGCCCTAGAACCTAAACTCCTAACCAGTGTTCTCTGCTCCTTCCAATGGGACATGCTGACCTCTCCTTCCCTCCATAGATGTCTATGTCCCATGTCCCTACTAATGCTCAGTTTTCTTTCCTCCCACAGGGCGAGGCAGGGTGGGACATGGGGTGCCTGAAGGTGTCCCTGATGTGGTGGTGGAGATGGCTGAGGCAGACCTGCGGGCTCTGTTGTGCAGGGAGCTGCGGCCCCTGGGGGCCTACATGAGTGGGCGACTGAAAGTGAAGGGCGACCTGGCAGTGGCCATGAAGCTGGAGGCAGTCCTAAGGGCCCTGAAGTAGCAGCCCTGGCTGACCATCCATTGCCCAGCCTTGCGCCTGGCACCATGCCAGGGTGATTCTCCTTGAAGGAGGAGGTGTTGATCTGCACTGCAGAAAGTTGAGCCCCTAAAGAGTTTCAGGCCCAGCCAGGAGCCAGTGGATGGAGGCTGAGGGCCAGCTGCAGCTGGGAGTTCCTGCCTGCAGTGGTTATCTGACAGGCCTTTGCCCCTGTCGAGTGCCCTGAGCTGGCTACACAGAGTGAGGACAGGAGAGCCAGGCTTGCTCTGCCCAGCTGACTACCTGACTGGAGAGGCAAAACACAGATCCAGCCTGATGGCAGCTGGTGTGGTACCTGTGTGAAGGACCAAAGTGCATGGCTCAGGCTGCAAATGGGATGAAAGCGGGTGGGGGAGGGAGAGGGAAGGCAGCTCCCAGTAAGAGGCCTCTGTAGCAGGACTGGGCTGGGCCCACCTTCCTGATTGCAATCCAGGCCAGCCTAGTGGGGGAGGGCATGGGACAGCAGGACCTACTTCTACGACCCCACTCCTGAAGACGCCTCAACTCATCTGCCAGCTCTGTCCTGCATGCTTGACGAGCTGGGCTAGGGCAGCATGCAGGAGAGCCCTGCTGTTCCTGTACGTTTTACCAGAGGCTTAAAAGCTTCCCATGAATAAATGTGGTGTTTCCAATGTGGAGTAGAGAAGAAGTAAAGTGTGGCTGTGGGGGCATTGGGTGGGCCAGGAGGGGCTACAAGGTGATGCCCCCACTATCAGTCCAGAAGGGACTGAGGCCCTGGAGGCTGACCTAGAGCCTCTGGATACCTGTAATTCTTTTTCCTGAGTCTCATAACCTTGGTATGCAGGGCCCAGGGGTACTTTCTGTTCTTTGTAGTTGGGGATACAGGTTGTTCAGGAAAGAGGGGTGTGGTTCTTCAAACATTAACTTGATGCAGGACAGGGTGAGGGGCTCATATCACATTCAAGAGAGGAGCTGGGGCACTGCCAACTGCTGTCCTAACTGCTCTGCTGAAGGGAAGGAAACAAGCAACTAGTCCTGGCCCTGAGCCCAGCTGGCTTTCTGCTCCAGTGCTCCAGCTCACAGAGAAGGGGCCTCTGAACTCTCCAATGCTAAGAAACGAATCTCACTTCCTAGACAGACTTGCAGGGGAAAAACCAAAACCAAATGACAAAAACCAGAGCTGCCTCCTTGAGGAACAGCCTTCAGTTTGTCCTCTGACACCAGCTTTCCTCTGGGGCCCTTTTCTTTGGCACCAGGGACCATCCAGTTTGCCCCCTCCCCTGCTGGTGCCAGACACTCTGTTGGTGGGCCTTCTCCTGGCCTTGGGTGCCTTCTTCAAGCCCAGCATGTACCTCACTGCTGCGGTCATGGGACTTGGGTCTCAGCTGTGGGGCCCTCCTCAGCCCCAGCCTGCTGTCCCTGCTGCTGCCCCTCTCTGCTCACCTAGAGGGCTCTCCTGGGCCTGCCCAAGGCTTTCTTACTGGGACTCAGTTCCAAAGCCCCCCCACTGGCCACACTACTGCCCCTGAGGCCCAGCAGGGCTGCTCCTCTGCCCCTGCCTGACCTCTCTTTCAGCTGTCACAGCCTTTTCCCCACTGTCTGTGCTGCTGCACCTCCCTGCTGGGATGTAAGCTCCAAGCAAGCACGATTCACCGGCAGATGCCCTCCACGGCTGCTCCACATGCAGTGGCAAGTGCCCTGGGAGTCCAGGCATCTCCACCACAGAAGCTGGCACTGTTTCTTGGCAGGCACCAGGGGGAGCGATGAGGAAAATGAGATCAGAACTTGAGAGAAACCAAAACTCAGGTTTCCTTCATGGGTGTGGGGAAGTCAACATAACTTTTAGGGGAAAGTGAAACTTTTCAATTAAGGCCCGACCCTGTGAAAGGAGGCAAGGCCAGCACTGTAGGAACAGGAGCCTTAGGTTCAAAAGCCCCTGGGCTGGGAGGACCAAGCAGACCTTGCTATCCACAGGCGTGGGAGGGCTAAGGCGACCTACATGGTCAAATGAAAGGGAGGGCATGTGTCAACCCTAGAAGGCTTCCCTGAGGAGGCCGGGCCTGAGACTGCTGCTGTGTGGGCTTTGAGAAGAGATGGGAAAGTCACCCTGCAGAGGAGAAGTCCCTGCCAGAGCACAGATGGAAGAAGCAGGCTGGCACCTCTGGGGGATTGAAACCAAAAGTATAAGGGGATTGTGTGCAGGGACTTTGTAGGGAGGGCATAGAAATAGTAACAATTATTGTGTGCTGAATATGTCCCTGTACTGGACTAGACACTTGATATATTTTCCTCCAAATAACTTGGATGATGATCTATTCTAGTTAATATATCAACATATAATATGCTATTTAATTTTCTTTTTTAGCGCTACTGAGGATTGACCCCAGGGGCACTTTACCACTGAGCTACATCCCCAACCCTTTTTATTTTTTGAGATAGGGTATTGCCCTAGTTGACCTTGAACTTTCAGACCTCCTACCTCAGCCTCCTCAGTAGCTGGGATAAACAGGCCCAGCTTTGCTGTTAATTTTAAATGAGTATTTTTATTTTGAGTAGGTAATACATTTACATGCTTAAAAATTAAGAGAATTTTAAAAGGTATGCTATGAAAATTGTCCCTCACACACGACTCTATCTGTACTCTTCCTCACGTTTTTCCATACGGGTTTCCCCTGCTGTTAGTTTTGTTTCTTCATGGTTCTTTCAGTTTTTGTTTTTGTCTTTAACCAGGCATTGAACCCGGGGATGCTCAACCACTAAGCCACATCCTCAGCCCTTTTTATATTTTTTAAATTTTGAGACAGGGTCTGGCTAATTTACCTAGGGCCTTGCTAAATTTCTGAGGCTGGCTTTGAATTTGTGTTTCTCCTGCTTCAGCCTCCTGAGCTGCTGGAATTACAGGTGTGTGCCATCAAGCCCAGCTTATTTTTTTATTTTGAGACAAGATCTTGCTAAGTTGCTTTGGGCCATTCTCCTGCCTCAGCCTCGGGAGTCTGGAGTCTTGGGATTATAGGAATGTGCCACCCACGCCTGGCTCGGTTTGTTTGTTTTTTGTATGAGGGATTGAGCCCAGAAGCACTTAACCACTGAACCACATCCTCAACCCTTTTTTATATTTTATTTAGAGACAGGGTCTCACTGAGTTGTTTAGGGCCTCTACTAAATTGCTGAGGCTAGCTTTGAACTTTCAATACTTCTGCCTCAGCCTCCAGAGCCACTGGGATAACAGGCATGCTCCACCACACCCTACAGTTTGTTTTTAGGGTACATACTATATACAAAAAAATATAAACAGACATCCCTCTGGGTTTTTGTCGGTGCTGTTTTTACACAAATGGCAGCATAGCAAACTCAATGCTGATTTGTACACTTGACATTACCCTTGAAAATCTTTCCACATTAGCACACACAGACTTTTCTGATTCTTTGTTATAGTCACAAGATTCCACTTGTGTATAATGTATAATTTATTTAAACTGTCCTGTATCCAGAGACAGCTGGCTCATTCTTGCAGTGTGTTACTTTGAATGTTGTTGCAGTGATTAACCTTCAACAGGTAGTTCCACCTGTGATTGAGTTTATCTGTAGGATAAAATCCTAGTAATGGAATTCCTGGGTCAAAGCATTTGTAATTTAATAAATATTGCCAAAATTCCCTCACTGGGAATTAATTATACTCATCATCAGTGATTGAGAGTATTTTTTTTCTCATACCATGTCAACACTGTGTTAATAGACTTTTGGGATTTTTTTTTTTTTTTTGGTGGAGGGAAGTCTGGTAAGTGAAAAAATGGAGTCTTGGTGTAGTTTTTTATTTATTGTTCAATTGTTGCATTTTAACAGTTGAGGGCTAATGGAGCCTGATGCAGAAGGATCCCAAGTTTGAGGTTTTTGAGGTTGGCTCTTGAACTTGGTAAGACCCTGTTGCAAAATAAAAAGGGCTAGGGATGTAGCTCAGTGGCTCCTGGGTTCAATCTCCATTGCTTAAAAAAAAAAAAAAAAAAAAAAAAAAAAGAGTTGGCTTTCCAGTCTCAGAAAAATGTAGCAGGTGTTTACTTTTTTTTTAAGAAGGTAAAATTTACATGAAACAAAATGTATGATTTGATATGTTTTGACAAATGTGAACACTTGGGTAACTGCCATGCACTACGATCAAACAGAACATTCCCATCCACTGAAGTTCTCTCTTGCCCCTGGAGGCCTGGTTAGTCCTCACCATCCCCAGCCCCAGGGGACCACTGATCTGCTTTCTGTAACTATTGATTACCTTTTGCTTTTCTAGAATGTCATGAAAGAAACCATACAGTATGTACTCTTTGTGTCTAGCTTCTTTCTGCCGTTGTAATGGTTTTGAGAATCATACATGTAACCATGTGTGTCTGTAGTTGGGTCCTGTTAAGTAATATCCCCTTGTGTGGATAGAAGCACATTCGTCCTTCATCTGTCATTCACCCACTGATAGATATTTGAGTAGTTTTCAGTTGGGGTTCTTTTCTCCTTTTTTGTAGCACAAACACAGGGCCTCTTACATGCTGGGCAAGCACTCTACCATTGAGCTATATCCCCAGTCCTGAAAGAAGTGGCTTTTGATATAAGTTGTAAATTTTTTTTAAATCAATTTGTTGGTTTGCATTTTGACTTTGCTTATGGTATATTTCCATGAAATTAAGTGGCTAATTTAAATTTAAATTCAAATGGCTCCTGAATTCAGAAACATAAGAAATAGACCTGCCTGGAGGTATAGCTATGTGGTACAACACTTGCCTAGCAATCTGGAGGCCTTGGGGAAAAAAAAAGAAGGAAGAAAAGCAATATCATTTTGAGACCATTAAAGAATTATATGTACTTTCATTCTTTCTCTTTTTTGACACATTTAGAATTTAAATGAGCACAAAGTATAAAATATGGGTCTGCATTTTTGGGGGTGGAGTACTGGGGATTGAACCCAGGGTTGCTTAACCACTGAGCCACATTCTCAGTCCTTTTTTTGTATTTTTTGAGAGACAGGGTCTCACTGAGTTTCTTAGGGCTTCACTAAGTTGCTGAGGCTGGCTTTGAGCTCGTGATCCTCCTGCCTTAGCTTCCCAAGCTGCTGGGATTACAGGCATGTGCCACTGAGCCCAGCTGGATCTACATTTTTTTTAGCACCATGTATTTCTGTTTATGGGTCTATGGTTGGGTTTTTTGTCTGTTCCATTGTTTATCCAAGTCTAGAACTACTTTTAAAAATATCTGTAGGATTAATTCTATTAAATGCTTTTAAAGGTTTTCCTGCCTCTCTTTCTCTTTTAAATGAAATTCAGAATTACCTAGTCTAGAATTACACAACACTTTTATTTTTATTTATTTATTTTTATGTTTTGCTGAGGATCAAACCCAGTCAGTGCCTTACAAGTGCTAGGCCAGTGCTTTACCACTGAGCTGCAATCGCAGTCCCCAGTCTAGTTTTAAAAAAAAATGTTGGCACGTTTACTGGGATCACATGAAATGTGTAGAATAATTCAGAAAATCACAATCTTTATGAAATTAACTTTTCCTATTCATGAACATGATGTGTTTTTGTTTCTTTTGTGTTCTTTGGAAATTTTAAAATGCTGTTCTATTGATTTTGAACATTTCTTATTAAGTTTATTCCCAGATACTTTATCTTTTCAATGCACCTATCAATTAGGTCTTTTCTTCCATTGTATTATCAGATCAAAATGCAATTGACTGCTCCAAAGTAATTTTGTATCATAGTAACTTACTATTTTTAAATTTTATTTCTAGTATTTCATTTTTGGTGTAGACATATCGTCTGTAACTGGTGGAAACTTTGCCTGCTCTTTCTGACCTTTAAAATGCCTTGTCTTTTCCCATCACATTGGCTAGTTGGGGGAGGCATTTGTCAGATGGATGGGGTGTGGGACATTACTGAGTGAGAGAAAAGAGCCAGCTGACTGGGAGAGGGAGGAGAGGGAAAGAAAGAGAAAGAGAGAGAGACTTTCTAGAGGAAGAGAAGGAACTAGATTTTGAGCCCCTTTGAGGGGACACAGGAGTAACACCCTGTCTTGGAGAAAGAAGGGAGGAAATATGGGGTGGGTAATATCTGGGTGCAGATGGAAAATCTTGGTAGTTCAGTTCCATTCCCCAGGCTCTGGGAAGTTTATTAATTGGAACAGGTTCAGGGGAAAGAAGTGCTAATGGTAAGATCTTAGTTGTTGGGTCTCTGGCAGGGCCCAACCTGGGTCAACCCCTTGTAGATCCTTCCAGCCAAAATTTATGAAATGAGAGAGATGAGGGGACTGAGGAGATTTATTTATTTATTGGAGGGGTGGAGGCTGGGAGGAGCCAATGTCTGGCTCTTTCCAGAAGGTAGTTCTTGATTCCTATCTTGGCTAAGAGAAGCTGAGCCAGGATAGCAAATCTTTTAGCAATGACCAAAGGCCAACATCATCAAGACTGGTGAGGGGGCAATTGGTGCTAATTGAGGCCATGAGGCAGGGGTGGGTGACAGTCTGGGAGAAACTCATGGAACAAAACAGGAAAGGAGAGGGAGAATATTGATCCACTAGCTCACTTCCCACAGGCCCAGAATCTTCCCAGAGGGATCTGTAGCTTGTTGCTGGGCTGTCTCATGGCTCCTAGGAATGGCCATGGGGAGGCAGGGTTGGCTTAGAGTAAAAAGGATTTCAAGATCCTGGGGCTTCCAGTTGCTCTGCCAAGTCTGACTCCACCATATGGGGCTGGGTGGGGACTGTGGGGGTGGAGTCCCACCCCTGCAGCCCCAAATCCTTCTCTACTCAGGAAAGAGGTAAGTGGAAGACAGAGACAGAAAGGAGAGAGGGAGGTTGAAGATGACACTCTTCTAGGCCCTGAGGGCTTGCCCACCACAGTGCCTGATGCCTCTGCAGGGAGCTAGGACTCCAGCATGCTTTTGTTGGATTTCCATCTGCCATATAATGGGCACTGGCAAGTGGTTTTTAAAATTAACTAGCTGAATAAAATGAAGAAGTCTTGGATTTGTTGCAAAAGACAGAAGGAGGGAGGGACAGAAAGGGGAAAGAGAGAGAGAGAAGAAAGAGAGGAGAGAAGTAGTAAGAAGAGGAAGGGAGGGTAAATAAGAAAAGACAAAATGACAGGGAGCCAGGGCAGAGCAAGGGTGTAGGAGTCAGAAGAGAAGCAGAGACAGAGCAGAGAGAGAGCAAGAGAGAAAGTAGAACCTCAGAAGGAGAAAGTTGCAGTAGAGATGGGGAGAGATGGAGCTGGAGAGGAAGGCCTGGTCTGTGGGTGAGGAAAGATGGCAAGGTGCTCTCTGAGTTGTTGTGGTGCCACAGGACTCTGGTCCCATTTACACTCCATCCCATCTTTGGCTTTGGAGCTGAGGATGAGAGAAACTGGCCCAAAAGGGGGCCTGAGGCTCCCCACTGGCTTCTGGATCCTATGGGTACCCAAACTGTGAGGCCTGTCACAATGGTAGAACAAAGCCTGAAAGTCACCTTGGAGGGACCAGAATCACCCCTGAGAAGAAGCCTGGGGAGGGCACATAGAAGCTTCCTGGGAGAGCCTTAAACTCCTGGGTCTGAGTCTCCTGTTGAAGAGCCCAAAGAAGCCCAGTTTGAGCTTGGGGCGCCATCTTGTGGCGATATGGGGCATAGCTGATTTCCTTTCCAGATGTAGCTTTCAAGGGCCAGGAAGGGTCCTGAGGGCCTGTGGAGTGAAAAGAGGGGAGCTTGGGAATGTTCACTTTGCTTGACCATTGCTATATACTTTCACACAAACACACACACATCCCTGTTGTACCTGGGCCCAGGCGGGCTTGGTGGGGGTGAGGGTAGGGAAGGAATTCAGGGTTTTGACTAGGAGAAATTGGGGGTGATGAACTAGCATGACCTGGACACTGCAGATCCTGCATTAAATCTTTACAATGAAGCTAATCACATCAAAGGGCACTTTAAACTTTCCCAGGATGAGGTGCTATTACTTTCAGAAGTTCCTTCCCATAGCTTCTCAAACATTAAAATGCACATCATTTCTATATTAAATATGACTCATTATTATAAAATAATACAAAGTGATTTTGTAAGTTTTCCTTGGGAATTATTTGACCAAGAGTAATTCATTTACAGTACAATTATCCACCACTTCTCAGCTCTCCACAATCACTTGTTCACATTCTCAATGTGCTGATAGAGTTAAAAAAAACCATCTAATCTACAAATTCTTTTCAAGTATGATGAAATTGTTATGAACACTACACTTAATAGTTAAAGAAGGTGTCATAGAACTAATGACATACATTAGCAATAGATAATTTATAGACATTTTATACTTTGTAGAAATTTAATTAAGCATGTATTAATTTTAATTATTCTGTAGTTTTTAAACTTTGGACCCAAGAGTTTTCAAGTTTTTAACATTTATTTAGGGCTCTGAACAGCTCAAGAGCTTTGGACATGCCACTGAAAAATAAGTGTTCCTAATGGCACTGCCCAGAGAGCCATAAAGAATAAAAGTGGGACATGAGATGAGAAGCACTTAGCACAGTGCCTGGTGTACTCTAAGTATCCAATTAAAAGATGTCGATGTTATTAAACATATCTGAACACATATACTCACATATTCTTTTCTTCATCTAAAAAATGTACTGGGCCAGGTATGGTGGTGCATGCCTGTAATACCAGCAGCTCGCGAGGCTGAGGCAGGGGGATCATGAGTCAAAGCCAGCCTCAGCAAAAGCAAGGCTCTAAGCAACTCAGTGAGACCTTGTCTTTAAATAAAATACAAAATATGGCTGGATATGTGGCTCAGTGGTCCAGTATCCCTGAATTTGATCCCTAGTACCCCATCCCCCAAATTTATTGGGCTAGGGGCATAGTTCAATAGCAGAGCACTTGCTTAGTATGCGCAAAGCCCTGGGTTCGATCCCTAACACTGAAAAAAAAAAAAACAACAACAAATATTGGGTACTCACTATGTGCCAGACAAGGTGATCACACTCAACCTAGACACCTATCCTTGTGGACTTTACATTCAAGTTGAGAGAGCTAGACACAAACAAAAACATTAAAAATAAGAAAGCTCATACAGTATGTTAGGAGGCCATAAGTGCCTTGGGAGAGGGCCTGGCATGTTCCAGAACAGTCAGGAGTCTAGTGTGGCTGGAGTGGCAAGAGGCAGAGAGTGACAGATGAGGCCAGAGGGGAAATGGGGCCCCTTCATGTGTATTCTTGTAGGCTATGCTAAGGACTCTGTGCAAGGGGGAGCCACTGGAGGGTCCTGAGCAGAGGAACGTGAGAGGCTGAATGTATGAAGGGAAAATACATAAAACAGAACTCTAAGCCACAACCCGCAGCCACCTACCCAGGAAACCCATCTCTTCATCTACAATAAACAGCCTCGGAAGCCACGGTGCCATAACTCAGACTCACAGGAAGCCAGATACTATCTCTAGTAATGATCTAGGGAGCAAAACAACTTCTGTAGCATGCAGCTCCAAGTCAGGACTTGATTAATAACTGGCAGCTTCCCTAATTTTTGTCCCTACTTCCAAGCTTGGACCAACCGAGAAAACTAAATTTGCACCACTTATCCCATAGGGTACCGCTCATAATTACCCCCTTCACCTTCCCAGTGCCAAGAGCTTCCTTCACACCTGAAACCCTCCTGGTTTTCCACTGTAAGATTTCCCACCCTCTGTCTGCCTTGAGTCTCTGCCAAAAGGCAAGCTCTGGTGGTCAACTCCCTCGTTATGGCAATTTCTGAATAAACAGCCTTGGTATCTCTCATTTGATTGGTCTTTAGTTATTTCAGCAAATGACAAACTGTCTTACATTTTTCAAAGCTGCTCTGTTGAGAACATACTGTATGTAAAAACAGAAAGACCTATTGAGAATCTATTGCAATGATGTAGACAAGAGACAATAGTGGCATGGGCCAGGCTGATAACAGGACAGAAGTTGTATTCTGGTTACACTTTTTTTTTTTTTGAGGGTCTCACTAAGTTGCTTAGGGCCTCGTTAAGTTGCTGAGGCAGGCAATCCTCCTGCCTCAACTTCCTTATTGGCTGGGATTATGTGCTACTGTGCCTGCCTCATTATACGTGTTTTAAATTTCTTACTTTGAAGTAATTATAGCTTCATGAAAGTTTGTACAGAGAAGTACATGAAAGGAATGTACTTCATGAAAGGAATGTACGGGGAAGTCCCACGCACTGGCTCATGCCAACAATCCGTACCACCACAGTATGATAGCAAAACCACAGAATCAACGTTGGCATAATCCACAGAGTTTATTCGGATTTATCAGTTGTATGTGCATCAATTTCTGTGTGTTGTTTGGGTGTAGCTGCAGGAAATTTGAAGTTGTATGTATAATGGGAAGTACAGATGGTCCCCAAGATGGTTGGACTTATGATTTTTCAACTGGTGGTGCAAAAGTGATAAGCATGCCTTGGATTTTGGATTTTGACTTTTTCCTGAGCTATTGATAGGCAGCCTGATAATCTTCTGATGCTGGACAATGGCAGCAAGCCACAGCCCAGTCAGCCACGGGATCCTGAGGGACAACATTGATCCTACAGTGTTGATCCTACAGTACCCAACAGTGTACTCTGTGGCTAAGCTAGGATATTCAGTAGGTTAAAGATAATAGAAGCATTTTCAATTTAATAACTTTTTTTTTTTACTTAATAATAAGTTTATCAGGATGAAACCCCCTTTGTAAGTAGAGTAGTGTCTGGATATATTTGGTCTTTATCCTGGTTCCTGTTAGAGAGCTCCAAAATCCCTCCTAACATTTCCTGAGTGATAGGAGTGTCTAGTTCTTCACAACAAGCCCCTCCCAAGCCCTCTGAGTTTATGGCTGCTGTTTGCAGAAGCCTAGATAGCATCAGGAGGCGGGCAGTTTACCAGGAAGGCTAAGTCATAGTGATCGGAGTCCAAGCTTTCAGCCCAGTTCTACGGCCTCTTGGGAGGGAGAAGAGCTGGAGACGATTTCGATAGCCAATGACCAATGCTTTAATTAATCAAGCCTACATACAAGAATTTCCATAAATGCCCTAAAAAAATGGGTTTTGGAGTGGTGACCACATGGAGATGCTGGCAAGGGTCATGGCTGGAGCAGGCAAGGAAGCCCCCTCCCTGCTCTTTGCGTCTCTTCCACTGGCTATTTCAGAGTGGTACCCTTTATAACAAGCTGGTGATAACCAGTTGAGTGTTTTCCTGAGTTCTGTGAACAATTCTGGCCAATAATGAAATCTGAGGAACAGGGATCATGGGAACCTCCAAAGCTATAGTTGGCCAGGCAGAAGCATAGGTGATCTGGGGGGCACGGCACTTGTGACTGACTTCTGAAGGGGGAGGGAGTCTTGTGGAACGTACACTAACTCCAGGTAGCTAGTATCAGAAGAGAGATGAATCATCGAACACTCAGTTAGTGTCTGAGAGGCAGAATATCAAATGGAGGTGGAGACGATACTACCTGCTTGCTGTCAGACAACGAGCACAGAGTAGCTCTGTGCAGGTTTCGTCACTTTTGTGCAGCTTGGAGTTTCCTCCACAACAATCCAGATGTTCACCTGAACCATCACCATGAAACTCCCTGGCATTACCCCTTTAAAGCCATGCCCTCCCCTTCCATCCTTTGCCCCTGAAAACCACTCACCTGTTCTCTTTGTCTGTAATTACACCATCTCACAATTGATACATAAATGAAATCATACAGCACGCATCCCTTTGAAATTGGCTTGATACAGGCATCCTTGTTGCTTGTATCAATGGTTCATTTGTTTTCATTGCCAAGAAGCAGTCTATGGTATGCACCACAGTTTAACCATTCACTTTTTTGAAGGGCATCTGAGTATTTTTCTGACTTGGGGCTGTTCCAAATAAAGTTGCTGTGAAGATAAGTGTTTCATAAATTGCAGGAAAATAAGTGTTTATTTCTTTGTTCAATAGTGCAATTGCTGGGTCCTATGATAAGTTCGTTTTCTGTTTTGAAATGAACTGGTTCTATTTTGAAAGTAGAGTCCAACATTATTACCTCATAGATTGGATGTGGGTGAAAAAAGCGTGTGTGTGTGTGTGTGTGTGTGTATGTGTGTGTGTGTATGTGTGTGTGGTTCCAACCATAGATGAGCAAACATACTTGGAACCATGCTGGAGCACAATAAGGACTTGGTGAACACCAGCCACACCAGAAGAAGCAAATGTGACTCAATGTGGAGGAATGAGAAAAGCCGCAAAGACACTGTAAGCTGTGGCCATTGCCCTGGAGGGTATTAGGGGTCACTCAAAGGACACTTAGTGTATGGAAACCCCTTTGATTATTTGCATATGTTAAAAGTGAGAGGCCTTGGCTTTCTCTTAGGATGTAGAAAGCCACAGGAGAATGTTACTGTCATTCTAACAATAAGATAATTTGCAAAAACCATAATTTCTTAAAGCTGTCAGAGAACTGAGATCCAGGCAACTAAAGAACTTAATTCCAGTGGGACAAGCCTCTCCCAAGAAAGACTGGCAGGATGAGCTGTTTTGCCATGGCAGGGCACGTGAGGACAGGAGTGTGCCTCCCTAGTTACCTCTCTTCCACAGGTTTTCACTGAATGTAAAGGAGAAAGCCTGGGAGACAGGCCAGCCCCTGTGGTGGTGGGAAGAAGTAAGAAGTGCTGTTGGGCAGGAGGACAGTCTCCATACCCCACCAGCTTCCCCAGCACGGTTCTCTCAAGTGAAGCCACAGCACACTGGCTGGCCCCAGGGCTGCAGCAGGAGAGGCAGAAACAAAGATCCACTGCTTCTGGGGCCAGGATAACAGTATACACCACTGCCCTGTGGGAGTGGCAGGAAAACTCTTCTGTCCTGGATCCACCAGAGATGGAAGGCACCAGGGACAGGGGTGGGAACGCTGTGAATACCCCAACTTCTGAGACCCAGAACATAATGCTCTGCAAAACTGGGACCAGGAGAACCGCTCAACACCCCACCAACCCAAACACGACCCACAGGCGATACAAACTGCCTCCATCGCCCACTTAACAGGGAGTAACAGCAACATCGCTTACCACTAGGAGGCGGGCAAGAGCGCAGAGAAGGACCCTCCAAAGAAGAGGCAGGCTAAGCGTTGAAAACTGGATGGAGCTGTAACCTAGGATATGACAAACTCACCTTAAATATAAAGATCTAGGCAGGCTAAAAGAAAAAGAAGGGGGAAAAACATGCCATGCAAACACTAATCAAAAGAAAGCTCGGGGGCTGGGGTTGTGGCTCAGTGGCAGAGCACTTGCCTCGCACATGTGAGGCACTGGGTTCCATCCTCAGCATCACATAAAAATAAATAAACAAAATAAATATATTGCGTCCATCTATAACTAAAAACTATTTTAAAAAAAGAAAGCTCGAAACTGGGTGCGGTGGCCCATGCCTCTAATCCCTGTTACTCTGGAGGCTGAGGCAGGAGGATCACGAGTTCAAACACAGCCTCCGCAACTTAATGAGGCCCTAAGCAAACTCAGAGAGACCCTGTCTCTAATAAAACATTTAAAAAGACGCTGGGGATGTGGGTTCAATACCTGGTACCAAAGAAAGAAAGAAAGAAAGAAAGAAAGAAAGAAAGAAAGGCAAATTCAAATGTCTATATTAATTTCAACCGAACTAGACTTTGGAGCCCAGAATATTCCCAGGAGTAAAAGACAATACATAAAGGGGTCAGTTGATCAAAGGGATATAACAACTCTCAAAGGGCTGTGTTCATCAAGGGCATATAACAACTCTCAATAGAGTCTCAGGATACAGACTGATAGAACAAATGGAAGAAATGGACAAATCCACTCTTCTCTCAAAATCATACAGAACAAGCACATAAAATCCATCAGGAGGGTTGGGGATATAGCTCAGTGGTAGAGAGCTTGCTAGGACACAGTTGGCCTTGGGTTCTATCCCTAGGACCCAGGAGTGGGGTGCAGGGAGGAAAAGAGAAAAAGAAAAAAATCAGGCCTTATGTGGGTAACTTGTACAATACCATTAGCCAAAATATTCCAGCCGAATCTACATTCATTTTGAGTACCCATGGAACTTCACCAACATAGACCCCATTCTGCTCCATAAATCAAATTTTAACAAATTAAAAATAATTGAAATCATACAAAATACATTCTATCATTCTAATGAAATTAAACAATAAATCAATAACAGAAAGATACCTGGAAAAATCTCCAAATATTTAGAAACCAAACAACCCACTTTTAAATAATTCATGATTCAAAGAAGAAACCAGGAGAATAATGAGAGATATTTTAATGAAATGAAAATAAAAAGCCGGGCACGGTGGCTCAAGCCTGTAATCCCAGCACTTAGGGAGGCTGAGACAGGAGAATCGCGAGTTCAAAGCCAGCCTCAACAATGGCGAGGCACTAAGCAACTCAGTGAGACCCTGTCTCTACATAAAACACAAAACAGGGCTGGGGATGTGGCTCAGTGGTTGAGTACCCCTGAGTTCAATCCCCAGTACCACAAAATAAATAAATAAAATAAAATTAAAAAATACAGTGCATCAAAATTGGTGGAATACAATTTAAAACAGTGCTTAGAGAAAATTTTGTGATCTTGTTTAGGTAAGGATTTCTTAAATGAGATGAAAAGCACAATCCATAAAAGAAAAAAACTGATAAATCAGCTCTTACCAAAATTAAAAACTTCTGCTCAAAAAGTGCTAGTAAGAAAATGAAAAGACAAACCACAGATTGGGAGAAAATATTTGCAAAATACATAACTGATAAACAACTTGTATACAGAATAGATAAAGAACTCTTCCAACTCAGTAATAAGACAAACAAGCCAATTAAAAATGGGCAAAGGATTTGAACAGAAACCTTGTTGAAGAACAGATGTTATAGCCAATAAGTGCATAAACAGATGCTCAATGTTATTATTCAATAAGGAAACGAAAATTAAAACCATGAGACACCACTATATATCTACTTAGAAAAGATGAGACACTGGTGCTTGAGAGCATAGTCATGGCATTTTGGAAAACAATTTGGCAGTTTCTTATGAAGTTAAACATATGCATATTGTGTGACTCAGTGACCTCATTCCTGGCTATTTACCCGAGAAAATAAAAACATATATGTCCACCACCCAGAGACCTGAGTGTGAATGTTTAGAGTGGTTTTTTCCTATGATGGCCTCAAACTAGAAACAACCCAAACATTCATCTACTGGTAAATGGGAAAACAAACTGTGGTATGTCCAAGGCATAGGGATAAAGGGACAAAGTACTGATATGGCAACATGAACAAATCTTGAGAGCATTATGTCAGACAGGAGATATGTGCAAAAGCATTATGCAGGGCACTGCAGGCTCTGTCCTCAAGTTTTTTTAGGGTACTGATACAGCAGAGAGGGGCTTTGTGTTGCTGTGATCAAAATACCTGACAACAAATTAGAGGAGGAAAAACTTATTTTGTATCACAGTTTCTGAGGTTCAGTCCATGGTCAGTTGGCTTCGTTGCTCTGGGTCCCAGGTGAGGCAAAACATCATGGCAGAATGGCATGGTAGTGGAAAGCTGCTCAGCATGTGGCAGCAGAGAAGCAGAGAGTGGTGCCAGGGACAAAATATAAACCCCAAAGACATGCCATCAGAGACCCGCATCCTCTAGATACATCTCACCTGCCTTCAGTTATCACCTATTCGAACAGTTCATTCAAATTAGGATCGACTGATTAAGTTACAGCTTTCATGATCTAGTCATCTCACCTCTGAACATTCCTGCATTAATAAGGGAGTTTGGGGGAGACATCTCATATCCAAACCACAACACATTATTGCCTCCTAAGCTTTTCTTTCTCAGATAGCATAGCATAGCGAATATAATAAATAATGTATGGTACATTTCAAAATCCCAAGACAGTAAATTTCAAAAGTGCTTGCTACAAAGAAAGATAAATATTTGAGGTAAGGGTTATGTTAATTAGCTTGATTTAATTATTCCACATTACACTCATACATCATAATGTCACTTTGTACACCATAAATATATACAACTATAATTTGTCAATTTCTGATTTACAAGTTAAAAGTTTAAATTTAAAAACAAAAGCATTGTGTTAAGTGGAAAAAGCCAGATACAAAAGACTATGTTCTGTGTGATTCCATTTATGTGAAATTATAGAAAGGGCAAAACTATAGGGACAAAAACCAGCTTCATGAGTGCCATAAACCAGAGGTGGTGGGTAGGAAATTGACTTTGAAGAGGCATGAGGGGACTTCAAAGGGTAATAAGATTTTTCTTTACATCTTGATTGTGGGGTTATTTATATATTTCTAGCTTTCCATATATTTGTCAAAACATCACACTGTACGCCTAAAAGGGTGAATTTTGCTGTATGCAAATTATTTCTTCATATATTCGAATTATGTTGAAAAAGTGAAAGAGATGAAGGCTGTGAATCAGAAATGAGATGGCTTCTGAAGTCATATACCCTGGAAATAATCCTGTATCCCTGAAATAGTCCAGGGGAACCAGAGACCTGCTCCCCCTGGTGGCCTTCGGAGAGCAGTGACAGTCTGCTTCAGGCTGAGAAGCTCCCAGGCAGGTGGGGCCCAGGCTCATGCCAAGGGCTTCTTCCTTGCCTGGCATGAGTGCACTGACAGCTGGATCAGGTCCTCTGGGCTCAGGATTTACTTGCCCAGGACACTGCAGACTCTGTCCTCAAATTTTTTGGGAATATCAATGCTAATACAGCAAAGAGGGGCTTCTGTTAGGATTTTATTTTGCAGTAAGGGGGCAGTGAGGACAGGGTCTCCCTATGTTGCCCAGGCTGGTCCCAACTCCTAGATTGAAGTGATTCTCCTGCTTCAGCCTTCCTGAGTAGCTGGGACTACAGGCACCACCATACCTGGCTAAATGGGCTTTTTTTGGGGGGGGGGGGCGGGGGGCCTAGGGCCTTATGTGTGCTCTACAACTGAGCCACATCCCCAGCTAAAGAACTTGATTTTTTAAATCAGATGTCATCCAGCCCGGCATGGGAAGAGCACAAACTACTAAAAAAGCCCAAACAAACAAGCAAACAACCAAAACCCCACTTAAGTACTTCTCCAAATGTCAAATTATCATGCTCACAGGATATTCCAGCTAACCACAGTTGCCAGCAAGCAGCAGCCACCCACCTGGTAGACTTCTCATACAGTATTTTTGCTAACTATGCAAATTGGTTTCTTCTTACTCTCTCTCCTTCCTGAGAAGGGTACTTAGGACCACACAAAGTAGATATTATGTCCAAATGACCTAGACCCAGATCTCAGCACCCAGTTGCCCTAGCACAGATCCAAGATACAGGAGATCCAAATGCCAGCTGCACCAGGCAGTGCAGTGGTGTGGGTTCAGGTTGCCAGCTTTTTATTTGGCATTTTCATATCCGTGGGCAGAAGTAAGTTTGGTCTGTGGTTGTCAGTGTGAGGGTGGGTGGGCTAAGATGGCTATCTCTGTCAGATTTGGTGTCAGGATTATGTTAGCTTCATAAAATCAATTAAGACACAAAAAATGAATTCTGTATTTCCTTTATATGCACTGGAAGAGTTTAAATAGCAGAGAAATGACCTTTTCTTCTAGTTTGAAAGAACTCATGCTAAAATTTCCTAGGTCCGGTGTCTTTTTTAGAGAGACAACTTTTACATTTTCTTCTCTCTCTCTCTCTCTCTCTCTTTTTTTTTTTTTTTTGGTACCAGGGATTGAATTCAGGGGTACTCAATCACTGAGCCACATCCCCAGCCCTGTTTTGTGTTTTATGTAGAGACAGGGTCTCACTGAGGTGCTTAGCGCCTCGCCATTGCTGAGGCTGGCTTTGAACTTGCGATTCTCCGTCTCAGCCTCCCTAAGTGCAGGTATTACAGGCATGCGCCACTGCGCCTGGCTAAATTTTCTTCTCTTTAATTGGTCTTCTAGTGTTATTCATTCCTCAAGTCAAATTTGGCAATTTATATATTCCTAGAAAAGAAGTATTTAATGTTGAAACATTCTAATTTATAAGCAGGTAGGAGTTGTCTTGCATTTCAAAAGCCATCTCATGGCTGTACTAACATTCCCTTCAAATCCTACTTTTTGTATTATTATTACATTTATGACTAGCCGATGGTTTACTTTAATTTGCCTCTCCTCCTTCCACTAAGAACAATCTAAGTCTAAATTATACTACTTCTGGAAGGAATTATGCTTCTCCTTACCCATCCTCTTTCTTTTCTCTTTTTTTGTACCAGGGATTGAATCCAGGGGTGCTTAAATACTGAGCCACATCCCCAGCCCCTTTTTATGTTTCATTTTGAGACAGGGTCTCGCTAAGTTGCTTAGGGCCTCGCTAAATTGCTGAGGCTGACTTTGAACTCGCAACTCTCCTGTCTCAAGCTGCTGGGATTACAGGCGTGTGCCACTGTGCCCAGCTGCCCATATTCTTTTCGAGCAGCTGTTTCTGGGAGGAAGGGGATAAGAATTTGGACAGTGGTCTGGCTGTTCCCAAGTACAGATATCTGCCTTTTTTCTGATCCCAAGATTCTTTTGAGGATCTGGGGAAGCCACATCCTTGTCTCCAGAAATATGCCTGTGTTGGAATCCTGACTCCCATTCACTAGCTGAGTAAACCAGGGCAAGTCACATAACTTCTCTGTTCCTTGGTTTCCCCATCTGAATGAGGGAAAAATAGTGCTTCCCTTATAGAGTCACTGTGAGGATAACATTGTTTCATCTTTATTTAGAGCATTTAGAGCAGAGCCTGGCACATGCCAAGTGTATAAGTTAGCTCTCGTCATCAGTTTTATTCCTGGTGTTCCTCTGCTGCATCTTTTTCTCTTCCTCATTCACAGGAGGTCCTTGTGCTTCCCCACCCCAAGGGCCAGAATCCAAAATGCCTTCTGTAATCTAAGGCACAGGGTGGGACGATGGAAGATGGAATAGTAACCTAGAAGGGAAGGGGAAAGGAGTGAGTAGTTAGGGTGGGGTGGAGAAAGCCGAGGAAAGAGGCTGGAAAGCTTCCCCAGACTTGGGCGGTGGCCTCGTGGCTCTGCCAGTGGCATGGACAGTGTCCTGCTTCTGGCAGTGTTGTGGGGAGGTGTGAACCTTGAGGGACGTGGCTGTATGATATCCTTGTTCCCAAGCTTTGCAGGAAGCAGAGACACAGCCCTTGGAGGTTCAGTCAACCAGCCTGTGTACAGTGATGGGGAGCTGCGGAACACAGGGACCCTTCCCTTCTGATGTTCTGGACCACAGGGTGGGAATAAAATGACTCAGGACATTAAATTTCCCACTTGGTATCCAGGGGGTTTCAAATAGATTAAATTTGATTTTGAAAAAAAATTTTTTTTAAAAAAGCTTTTTTTATATTTCATATAACCAGGGTCAAAGGGGACTCAAATCCATCCCTGCTTCCTCTGCTTTTCATGTGTGGTGTTTATTGTTACTGTTCTTCCAGGACTTTTTCATTTTCTCAGAGTCTGCTGCAACTTTCAGGGTGATGTGTGTCATGTGCACCCTTTGGTATAGGATCGAGTTGCTCTCCTGACTCATGCACAGGTTCTGATGAGGCTCCTGGGAGTCAGGCAGTGCCTCCCATTTTCTCTGCCAGCTGGTGCCAACCCTGGCCTGGCCTGCCCACAGCACTGCCTGCATGACTCGGACTGAAGGTTGCAAGGAGGTGTGGGGCCACTTTCCGACACACTCTGTGGCTGTGGTTGGTGCACCTGGATGCAGCCATGCCAGGAGCTGCTGTGTAGGACACATCCCTGCAAGTGACCAGCATGGGCTCAGAGCGGCATGTAGGAGTCCAAGAGGATCTTGATCTCTCTTGCCTTGATCCCAAAGGGCAGGAGATTACTGGCGGAGCTGGGAAGTAGCTGCTCACCCAAGGCTGAAGGGGTGTCACCAAGATCTCTTAGGAGGTGCCAAGGGAATCATAGCTAACACCAGCTGGCCCAGGGGGTGGGTCTTCTTTCTCCAGAGTCAAACTTTGAAGTCTCTTTTTTTATGGAGTCTTGAACATCTTATAGACCCCCTCGCCCTTAACCAAGCAGCCTATTGAAGCCCTTCCTCAGAGTCACTTTGAGAATTACCAGGCTCTTGGTCTAGCAGTCAGACGGCACATAGGGCTGATCCTGCCATGAGCACCTTAGTTATGGGATGTCTCCTCAACACTGGCCCAATTACAGCTTCTCACAACAGGGGATTATTGTAGCTTGAAAAGAGACAGGATGGGGCCCTAGAAGAGGGGTGACTCTGCCCTGAGTAGATGGGACACAACTGTAGGCTGTGTCCAGGGCATGGGACAGTAGGGAAGGTAAAGCAGTGGCCTGGACAGACATCTGGTTCTAGGGTGTCCCATCTTGCTGTTTTCTCAGACCACCTACCCTGCCCAGGGCAGCCAGGCACTCTGTCTCCTCCAGTGAGCCTTTCTGAAGCTTCCAGGCTCAGCTCCTGGTTGGTCCCTGCTTCAGATCCCAATCTTGGCATTCCATAAGCTGGGTGATGCCCCAGCTAGAACCAGGCCTCGGCCTCAGCAATCTCTGCCTGGCTGCCCGCCAAGTCCAGCAGTGGTCCCTCTGCCTGCCTCCTGCCCCGGGGTGGACCTTCCTCTTGCTTCCCTTTTCTCCTTCCCTTCCCTTCTCTCCTCTCTCCTCTCTTATTCTTCCCTGCCCCTTCTTCTCTGACACACTAGGACTAGCAATGGGGACCAAGGAGCTCGGCCTGTTCAGGATGCAGGTGAGGACACTGAGGCCCATGGGAGGGGAGAGTTGGGACCACAACCAGGTCCCTGCCACTGGCATTTCCTCTGTTCTTTCTGTCCTTTCCAATCTCCATGCATGTCAGTGCTAATGGTTATCACAAGGGATTCTGTGGTTCGCACCAAGGGAAAGCCGTAGGAGGCCTGCTGCACCTCAGGGGGTTCCCACGGGCAGTGTTAAGAGTGGTGGTGAACCCCTCAACACCAGGGGCAGAGTGAGGAAAGAACAGGGAAGGATTCTGGGCAAATGACCTTGAGGGCTTTTATAGCTCAAATCCAGCACACCAGTGCCCAGATGTGCTGATGGAGACTCTCTTGGTCTGTGAAGGCCAGAGGGAGGTGCTGGCTCAGGAATGGAGACCATGTGTATGTGCACTTCATGTGTCTGGCCTGGGAAAGCCTCTCCCATACCATATGTGTCCATGGCAGTGGAGGGGGTGGGCAACCCTGAGTGAGCCTACATAGTGTACCCCAATTTACCAGGGGGAGAGGGGAGGCTAAGGAAGGCTTCCAGGAGTTGGGGTTTTTCACTGGTTCTTGAAGGACAGATGGGAGACTAAGGGGGCAGGCGGGCCTGCTTCCTGGGGCCTGGCCTCCTAGGGGACATCTCTTCCTGCGCCTGGGTCGGGGAGGGGTCCAGGTGATCCACTTCTCCCCAGGTGAGCATTAGGGAGGGGCCAAAACCAGGTGACAATAGGGCCAGAGCAGAGCATGCTGTTCCTCCCTGTGGTGGCAGAGCAGGACGAGACCTGGCTCTCATTCGGCCTTGGGCTTCCTGACTGCCCCGCACCTGCCAAGCCCACTGCCATCTTTACAACCCTTCTCTGCCCCCTCTCAGGGCACAGACCCTCCATCCTGTAGGAAGACAGAATATCTCGTGAGCCCTGCCCTGAGGCAGTGCTGTGAGACTGCACCAATAGGGCACTCAGACCTGCCTGGAGGGCGAGGGCCGCCCAGGGTCCTCAAGCATCATGGCTGTCTTCCTTTTCTCTGGGTAGGAGTTCTCTTTCCTTTTCAGATCCCATCCCAGAGATCTGTCTCAGGGGTCCTGCTGGCATGCGGAGACTGGCCCAGGTGTCCCCACCCATGAGGGCCTGAATTCTAGGCAGAGGGTTTGTACACACATGGGAACAATGTGTCAAGGACTTTCCATGTTTGAGTGTCCCCCACCTCCCCATGGTTTGTATGTAACGTGCTTCTTTAAGGAAAAGCCCCCCCTCCCCTTCCACTCAGCTCTCTTTTCTGGGCTTGATCCCTTTGAGCACCAGCAGATCTTCCCCCTAGAAAACCGCACACGCCTGGCATTTGGCCCTGGCCCAGGGCTCAGAGACGTGAGCTCTGGCTCTGAGATTGCCTCAAACTTGCTTGCGGCCCCACACAGTTTCCCATCTTGGGCCTGTTTTCTGACCTAGGAATTGAGGACATTTGACTCTACCTCATGGGGGCCTTCTCATAGTGGAATTGGGTGACCTTGTCTGACCCCTCCCTGCTCACTCCTGGGGCCCACTAGAAAGGTGAGGGGGCAGGGCTGCAACAGACAGCCGCTCAGAGGCACACATGGCGGGGGAGCGCAGTGGAGCCGTGAACCCTGGGCCACTATTGTGCCCAAGCTCCTGCACACTCTCCTGGGCCAGCCTCAGAGAAGTGGCAGGCTGCCACAACCATCCTGTGCCAGGAGAGTCAAATCCTAGCAAGACTTGGGGAAGAAAAGGGGGCTGTAGCCATGCCCCTTTCCCTGCCAATGCCTGCTAGAGAGGGGCCCGATGCCTGCAGTGGGCTGGGGCCAGAGCCCTTTCGGAAGCCCTCCTTCCCAGCCCATCAGAGGACCTACTGCCAGGGCCCCTGAGGCGAGGATAGTGTCAGAGCCAGAAACAGAATCTCCTTAGAGGATCTAAGTCCAAAGAGGCTGGTCTGAGACGCTGCAGCCAGCACCCAGAGCTCACCCAGGGCTCCCCTACAGCAGCAATCATTGACTGTCAATGGCAGCGCGAGCCAGGCAGGAGAGCATTCCTATTTTATTGATAGGAAAACTGAGGTCCAGAGGTAAATAGCAGGCCTGGCCAAAGTCACAGTCAGAACCGGTCTGGTTCTTGGACCAAGTCTCTTTCCCTTTCTCACTAGTATTCCTCCAGTGGGAAGGGAGGGAGCTGGCGGGACGCAGGGGGTACAGAAGAGTTCTGAGGGCTGGTGGAAGAGGAAGAGGGGCTGCACCCTCCTTTTGCTTCTTCCTGGCCCAGCCCAGTGTTTAGGACCTCTAGGATGTTGTAGCTAGGGCAGGAGAAGTAACTTAGACTCCTCCAGTCTCCCAATCCCACCTTCCTTGACTCTAGGACCACCTCATTGCCTTTGCCCAATGCTACACCCTCTGCCAAGAAAACCCTCTGCCTCCTTTCTAGAAGGAGGCCCCCTTTCATGTGATGGCTCCTCCAGGCCCCTCAGGTACCATCTCCCTAGGTGTGGCCCGTGGTTGTGTGAGTTCCTTGGGGGCAGGAACTGTGATTCTCCTGTGTGTGCCCCAGCACCATGCCTGACATTCAGCAGCTGGGCAAGCACAAGGGAGCGAGAGGCTGGTGGAGAGTGACGGTGAGAGAGAGAGCCCATGGGAAGGAGGCTGCAGGCTTAGGGGTGGTGGAGCAGATGAAGGGGTCGGTATCACAGCAGAGCCCAGGGGGCTGGAGCCACCCAAACTCTGCTGGGGCCCTCACCAAGTGGGATGGGGTTCCTTTACCCAGGATGGGATCCTTTTCCCTCGGGCTAAAACCCACTAGGTCTCCACCATGGGCTTAACACCCTCAAACTCCAGGCATCTGACAGTTTGGTGGCTGGTCTTTCCACATTTTGCCAGGAGAAGGATGAAGCCTGAGGACAGTCCTGGAGCCAACCCAGAGGTGGCCACCCTGTCCAGCAAGCCACATGCAGAGCCTGGGAGTAGAAAAACCTTATTTTATTCAGCCCCAACCTGGGCAATTTTGCTCTGTGGGATGGCCAAGATATAAAAAATAAAAACCAACAACCAACAAAACAATGTTGTAGAGAAGAGTTAGGTACAAAATTGGGCCTGGCATCCAAAATCCCTGTGGTTTGGTCCACGTGTGCTCCCTGAGGCCGGCAGGGAGGGATGCCCCGGCTTCCAGCTGCCCCTGCCTGTCAGTTGCGGGGCTGGGCTCCTTGGCAAGAGGCTGCCTGGGGAACAGACTCTGCTTTGGAAGGAGAGAGGTTGTCTGTCTGTCCCTCTTCAAGATCAGGATCTAGAGGAAGAAAGAGCAGGTCAATGGCTGCAATGTAGAGCCCCCAGGCCTCCCTAGCTGTGCTTCTCTTCCACACTCCTGACCCCTTGAGGTAGAGCAGGCACAGGCTCCCTCAGGAATTTGGGTTCAGGGGAAAGGGGCTAAGTCCTCAGCCCAAGTCCAGAAGAAGTTTCATAGATTCCCACCCACCCAGGGCACACCAGCTCAGCATGTCCCTCACCCTTACCCCAAGTCCAGATTGTTTTCTAGGCTGTCAGTAGAGCTGCTACTGTCTGGAAATACTTTCTAGCTTGTTTTTTCTAACTTAGTCCTTTAAAAAAAAAAAGTCTTCTTCCTCTTCAGAAACATGATGGAAACCCACAGGCGTCAGTCCCTTGGCCTTTCTGGGAATGCTCCATCCGGCTTCCTGTGCAGGCTGGCCCAGCAGCCGCCTGTGGTCAGGGTCACGGGGACACTCTAATAAGACCTGGGCCTTTCCAAGCACTTATGTAAAGAGGCTTCGGAAGGAAGGGCCTGGGCCTCTGCAGCCCTCAGGCTCCCCAGGGAGCAGAAGGGAGGCTCAGCTGCTCCTCTGTCTGCCTTCTGAGGGCCCTTTTGGTGCTCAATGTCCCAAAACCCCTAGAGGGAGAGGTAGGCTCCTTGTCCCCCGTAGTCCCCAACAGCCTTCCTTCCTTCCCAGTTCCCTAGAGTTGCTTCCCAGAAACCTGCCACAGGTTGCCCCTGAATGCTGAATGGCTGATTGAGATAGGCCTTAAAGAGCAAGAAGGTGTTGGAAACTCAGATCTGCAAAAAAACCAAATTGCTAGTGCTGGAGCAGGAGTCAGTGATTTCAAACACCCTCTCTGTGGCCTGGGTAATTGTGACTGGATCCTACTCATGAGGAACTCAATCTCCTTATTGAACTAGCAGCTGCTATACCCATTTTTAATATTCATGGTGTGGTGTGTGTGGCAAGGGGCTGGGGGCGGGAGGTTGTAAACAGTTCAGTTAGAGGTAGCAGCCAAGGGTGAAAGATCTGTTTCTACATGAGCCCTGACCTTGGCCACAGACTGAAACCTGACCCTGGTGACATACTGAGCCTTGACCCAGGTCACAGACTGAACCCTGATCCTAGTCACATGCTGATTCCTGACCCTAGTTATACACTGAGCCCTGACCTTGGTCACAGACTGAACTCAGAGGCTTAACATTTCATACCTACCAGCCAGTGATGAGCATATACTTTTGGGGCAAAATGTTTCTCTGGGCTTTGGAATCTCTATCACGTGTCTCCACTTGAGGGACTAAAGCTTAAAGTTCCTGGACTACTACTTCTTTTTTTTAAAGGAAGAACTGCTTTGATCTGATCAATATATTAAATTTACATGGAGGGCGTGGAGCTCTTTGTGAGTTTGTAAACAGGGCGTCGCTCTGCCAAGTGCTTCGTGTGGGGAATCAGGAAAGATACTGAGGATAGCCAGCCTGGGAGAGCAGACCCAGGTGACAAAGCCTGGGCCCAGATTTTATTAACTTCCTCCATAATGGCAACTGAGGGATAGACAGTGGTCCATTCTAACCAGAATTACTTCTAATCTGGGCCTGTTTAATGGTCACAGCTGCCATTCCATTGAGAGCCTCTATGTGCTGGGCTCCTGAACATGCAGATGTCAAGCCTGTAAGTCACCATCCCAAGCTTACGTGGGAGATACCTGTTTATCCTTAAGAAAAGTAGCTCAGAGGGGAAAAGTGAGTTATCCAACGTCACAAAGAGGAGAAGTCATAGAATTCTCTGTATGTGATTGCATAGTCATGCCCTTGCACCAAACCACTCTTCCTTCTGCTGGTTTCCACTTGGGAAATCTTAAGGAGCTATATAACTGGGCCCCAGATCAGCATCCCACAGCCTAAGGCCCACTATGAATACTCAGTGTGGGACTGACACAATTTAGGGTCTTCCTGCTGGGCCCAGCCTTAGCTATGTTTGGTGACCCCAAGTGTGGGTATCTTAGGAATTTCAGATGGCTCTGCCTGCTCTCCAGGCAGGAAAGGGGCTGGGGGCAGGAAGGGTGCTAGGCAAACACGTACTGAACAATTTTGCAGTTTGTTGTGGAAACATAACGCCCTGTGTAGTGGATGTTGCATCTCACCACATTGTTGGTGAAGTCAGACTCCAAAACAATGTACTTTGGGTTCACGTGCACCTGGAGAGAAGAAACAGAGAGAAAGGAACCTAGTCAAGGAGGCTGCACTTCACCTGGTCACCAGGGAAAGTGGTGGAGAGGCAGGCAGACAGACATGCAGGTGACAGAGGGAGACAGGGAGGTGAAGAAAGACCTTGTGAGACCAAGAGACTGGGAGACAGATGCACCTAGAAAGACACGGAGAGGAAAGAAGAGGCAGCTGGCAGTCCAAGAAAACATCATTTGATCCCCTTTCTTATCAGAAGACGGGAAGCTTCCACAGAGCCAGAGCCTGCACAAGGCTTTTGGGGTCAGAGAGTCCAGGTCCTGCCTCAGAGAATGCAGTAATGAGGGGCTGAACAGTCAAGGTCTGGACCACTAGACTCCAAGCCTCACAGTCATTCATCACACATTCTTGTTTAGATAACCCATTGGGGGCCAATCTGATGCCAGGAGACATCTCCTGCCTTGGAGCCCAAGGAACCTGACATTTATTGAGATGAGGGTCCAAGCATGACTTGTGATGTTGTCTAGAAAGGAGCTACCAGGACATGACACTGACATGTTGTATTAGTTGGGGTAGGGACCCACATTATTTGCGGAACATTGAAGAATAGATATAGTAGTGTTATTTTAAATCCTAGCATGCTCCTTACGGGCAGGAACTGAGTATTGCTATGTGGTCTGCGTGCCCAGTGTAAGAATGAACTCAGGCCTTCATTCCTGTTTGATGAGTAGCTGAAGGAGGGATGGAGAAGAATACCCCTGACAATCCCAGCCCAGGGAGAGGCCTGGCAGGGCTCATGCACATGGAGCCCACCATGAGAAGCTCAGGATGGGGCTGCAGTGAATTGCTTCTGGCTCTTGTTTTCTAGATGCAGCCGGTCTTCCTGCAGGGAAAGACACCTCCTGCAAGCCCCTCTGCCTCCCTGTACTGAACTTCTGCATGGAGTGGGTCCAAGCAAACTGGCAGAGAGATCCCCAGGCTCACTTAGTATCTGCACAGAGTAGGCTGAGATGGGGCTTCCCCCAGGTGAGGCCTTGACCCAAATGGCCCTGTGCAGCCTGCATGGATGTACCAAGTTGGGCTGTGTGTCCTTAGCATGCTTTTCTCCTTGTGTCCCCAACCAAGGGAAGGGGTGATGGAGTGAGTGTACCTCACTCCCTAGAGCAGGAAGGCCTGCTGTTGGAAGGGCCTCTTGGTCACAAGAGCCCTCTCATCTCTTTCCCAGGTTGAATCAAGCCTGCCCTGTCCAGAGGCAGGGGATATATCATTGGCACTCTGTCACTCTGGGAGGATGGTGTCATCACTTCCCTAGCATCACTGAAGCTGGGCTGAGGGTTCCTTGGGAAGAGGGAACACATCTGGGAGTGGAAGTTGGAAACACTGAGCAAGGCCATCATGTTGGAGGGAATGTAAGAGACCACAAGGCTCACCTTGAGGATGTAGTTCCCAGGCTGCACGTCGGTTATGTCAATCCATTGGCAGTCGATGTCCGCATTGTAGGTATCATAGCAGCCTGGGCTCAGGCCCTGGGAAAAGGGACCAGAGGAGAGGCTGTGGTGCTGCTCGTGCCTCAGAGCCACCCCAGGCCCACATGCAATAGTCAGGAGCTTCCTTTCTCTGGCTTCTCCCTGGACCCCGGTCCATGATGGGTCTGCCCCTTGACCTGGGGTCACTGGATGGATGGACACAGAGAAGACTGAGATACAGTAGCCAGAGGGAGGAATAAAATGGAGTGGGGAGGATGCTTGGCAGGGATAGGTGGAGAATGGATGAAAAGACAGACATGACAGACAGACGTTCTGTGCCCATGCGGACGCCACCCAGCTGCCCTAGCCCAACCTGTGTGTGAGAGGTGCACGCATAGCGCTTGAGGTTGCCAAAATCACAGGTGCTGTCCTCCAGGCAGAAGCTGGCCTTGTGGCCCTCAGCCACCTTCTTGCCCGTGGCTGCATCCAGCAGGTCGTAATGGCTGAACTCGTCCATGCTGTGGTAGTGTCTAAGGTGGGGAAAGGAGGAGAAGGAAGAGGCCTAGTCTTCCTGGAGCTCCCATCCTGTCCCTTCCTAAGATGGGTCAGATGACCTGCTGTGACACAGTCTCCTGACCAGTCTGGGCTCTTCTGTCCCCCTGAATCCCACTCTGGCGCTCTCCACCTAGTCAGGTCATACTAGCATAAGGCCTCCTCGAGATTCCTCACTTCCTTTTTGGGCTCCTTCCTGTACTGACTTCCTTTGGGCAAGGCCCTGTATTTTAGACATTTCCATCCCTTACCAAGACCAGTCACTCTATGGCCATCTTCTGGCCCAGTCTGGCTAAGGCTCCTCTGAGAAACTCTTGCCCAGTGATGGATTCTTGGCAGGAAACACCTCCGGGAGGATTCTCCAATGGGCACCTGCACAGAGCTCAGTCACAAAGACCCCTGGCCTAGAGAAGGTAGGAGAGTCTGGTAAATCCTGCTTACTCACTGGTGGCAGCTGTGCCACTCCCAGGTATGCCGCGGCCGGTTGGGGAGGAAGTCTGCTGTGCCCTGGTTCTTTACGCGCTGGGGGAAGCGCAGCAGCACCCGCAGGTCGTAGTCAGTGGCTTCAGGGGCATAGGCTGTGCTGCAGGGACAAGTGGAGAGATGGGAGTGGGACTGGGGCATAGTGACACCAAAACCCAGAATGGCTGCATCAGGCCCTGTCCCCATCCCTTGGCTACTGGTCTTCCCAGGTCCCTCCAGCCTCTAAAGATCTTGGCATCTAACCCTGAACTGTAGAGAGGCCCTGGCCTCTTCCTCTCTCCCAACTCCACAAAGGCCTGGCTGTCTCCTCTTGTCTGGCCTCCATTGTTTGGCTGGAAGCTGTCCCCTGGGGCTTTCTAAAGTGGCATTGGGCTGGCAATGAGCTTCTAAGGGTTCTTCATGCCTGTAGGTGACTCAGCTGGGGACAGCTCCTGGGGCCATTTAGAAATAAGCAATCCTACCCAGGAGATTCTTAGAAGTCTTCCCTCCCCTGGACAGAGCCCTAACTGGTGACCCAAGAATGTGCAGTCTCCAGTGTGAGCCTAAAAACCAGGTTTGAGCTACTTGGGTCAAATTCTCTGCACTTCCCTAGTTCCATGTGTTGTTCTACTCCCACACACCCAGGGAGCTGGCTTCAAGTCTGCTTCCTCTTTCCCCAATTCATCCTTTGCCCAACGCTAGTCATTTGGCCCGGAACTGCAATGCTCACCCAGACTCCTAGGCCCACCTCAAGTCCCCTGCTCCCAGAGATCTGCCACACTTAGAGGAATCTGAACCACCCCTGAGGTCTCATCTGCAGCACTCCCTCATGCCATATGCATGCTGTGCTGGTTCAGGGGTGACCAGGCTACCTCTCCTTGATGGCATGGTTTCAGGGCCAACAACCTGCCCTTTCCTTTCAGGTAGCATGGGTCTGGCATAGACGGCCTGCTCCCAACTCACTTGCTACCCCAAATTCCCAGTGGAGGCAGGCTTTGTAGGAAGAGAGAGGAGAGAGGGCAGCAGTGAGAGTAGACACACACATGCATGCACACATATGCACGCACGCACACACTCATGCACACACGTACATAGAGGCGGTAGAAACAAGAAAGCAGCCTGCCGGCTCCCCTCCCTACAGCTGACTGCTGACAGCTGTCCTGGCTGGCCTCAGGGGCGCTTCCCTGGCACTCGCTAAAGTCTGGGTTGTAAGGCCAGAGGCGAGAGGTGGCCAGTCGTAGGGATTAGCTCTCTCTGAGAGTATGTCTGGACAGCAGGCAGCTCAGACTCTGTCTGCCAGGACGTAAGGCCCTCAGCCTTGTCTGGGAGAGGCTTGGAATCCATCTGTGTCTGGGTTGAAACAAAACATCCTCCTTCTCTGTGTTCAGTTAAATCCTGCCCTTCTCTTCAGCTCAGCACATCGTGGGAAACCATCAGGATCTAGGTTCTAGGCCCAGCTTGGCCACAAGCTCACAGAGAGACTTGGAGCACATCCCTCCCCTGCTCTGGGTCCCGCTTCAGTATGACCTGGCCTGAATCTATAGCCCACACGCAGACGATATTGGAGGGCCTGTCTGTTTCAGGGCTCCACCTCTGCAGGGTTTTCTGGGTCTGCAGAAAACCTGCAGCCAGTCTCCCTGGATGTCTCAGCACTGCAAAGCCTCCTTCCTCTGATCTTGCCAGCCCCAGCCTGGGAACCATGTGTCCCAGCTCTCACCTTGTGTCTGCTGTCATTGGAGCACAGGCAAGGGGACACATTCTCCAGCTAGACCAGGAGGTCCCTCAGGACAGAAGGCAGGCTGCCTCCTCCTTCATGTCTGGGAGCTTAGGTCTGGGCACTTGGGATGCTCTCTGAAGTTTGGCTTTGACTAAAACCCTCTAAACTGCAGGGGTTGCCACTGAGGCCATAAGTTCCTCATCACTGGGGGGATTGACAGCAGGAACATTATACCCTCTTCCTAAGGACAACTGACTGAGAAAGACAAGACCTGAATGGGGAGGCTGACTCTGTGGTCCTGGGACCAGGGCCAGTTTGTGCACTGTTTGATGTGAGTCTGTGATACGAAAAGGAACTTGCAACAGAATGTAAATCAACTACACTACTAATCACTCTGATTAGTTCATTTGGCGCCTTTTCTTTTCTTTTTATGCAAGTCTTTCTCAATGAAGAAAGCAATAAACTGAGTTATGCTCTGGGGAAAGCTCTTTATCCTGTCACAGATGGATAACAGTTTGTGGTCAGCTACTCTGAGTGGCAGTGAACTAGACGTTCTAGAAATGAGATAATGTTGAGATTCCAAAGAATTTCCTAGATAGTAAAAGTAAAAGCAAAGGGAGAGTTCAAATGCCAAAGTGAGTAATTAAAGGAAAACAGGTGCTTTCAACGTGGATGTCCACAAAAGCAATCACTACGATCTTTAACTAGTTCATTTATCACAGGGAAATGCCCACCAAATACATGGTTGAGCAGAACACGAACTGTTAATGCAGAAGCAAGTTTTGCAGGAGGCAGAATCACCCTTGAATTATGCAAAGTTGGCCACGTTCACTGCCTGGGCTCATGTGAACTGGGCTCCTTTCCTTCTCTCCAGTACAATGAATAACAGATCTCTGCCCTCTGCCCCTGCTGTGACCAAGCAGAGACAGCCTGGGCCAACCACAGGACACAACTGTCCTCTGTGGACATGGCTCCCTAATCCTGCATTCCTCCTTGCAGGCCTGTCCATCCTAACAGGACTTCCCTGGCTCCTGCGTGAGCATGGAAACATGGCTCTCCTTGAGGAGCCTTTTCACTCGGCAGCTCAGATCTGAATGGTTTTAGTTGCTTTCGTTGTACCTTGGTTTCCTGATGGGGCAACACACAATAGTTAACATGCACAGTAAAGGCAAAGTTCTTTGTAAAGTGATGCACAGACAGGATAGATGTCTGCTCATTCTTGTCCCTGCCTTGCAGCAGATAAGGATCATGGATGAAAATGGCAAGGTCGCTAAAGGCTTGGGCATTTGGTCAGGGTCATGAGGCTTGCAGGCAGCCTAGTGTGAGCGCTGGTTCTGGGTGATTCCTGGGGATTGTCCTGAGGCTGGATACTTCCTCTTTGTCTCTTTACCTGGCCAGACACTTCTCTTCTGCAGCACAGCGCAGGGAGTAGAGGTGGGCTCTCTGCACATACGTGGATGCCTGCACATAGTTGGGGTCCGGAACCAAGTCAGGGAGACCTAGAGTAGGCAGTGGGAGAGAGAGAGGCATTGAGAGGGTCAGGCTACCCACTGCTAATGCCCAGGGACCTACCCCACCCCAAACAACTGTTGCCATTCTCCCTGGGCAGAGGATCCTGGGCCCAGGAGTAGGGCAGGAAATTTGGGCAGCAGGAGGTCACCTCTAGAACACTTTGTTGTAAGAGCCACTGAGATCTCTTGGAAGAACTGGGACACAGGCAAGAACTGGGAGACAGGGTGGAATTTGGAGCGTTAGAAAGGGGGAAAGGTGTTCTTGGCAGGGGGAATGGTCTGGCATGAGCAAAGGCCTGGAGGCAGGACTGAATGAACCAAATAATTTCCTGACAGAAGCACCCCTTCCATGTCCTTATTGCCCAGGCCTCAGACACCAGCCCCCAAATGCCCTCTGCTTCTCTCACCTTTGTAGCCAGCATCCTTTGTGAACCACCAGAACAGACCTGGGCTCCTGGCCCAGAGTGGGCCCAAGAAGGCTTAGGGACAGAGCCAGGTGGATTTTGGCTGGCAGCAGGTGGTGGGCAGGAAGAGACGGGTGGGAAGGAAAATAGTTCCCCAGAACAAGCTGCTGACCAGGCGGGATTCTGAGCCACTCCAGGATGCTTCCCTCCTGGCATGGCCCCTGTTCCTGTCTCCCCTCACCTGCTACCACTCCTGGCCATCAGCCCCCCAGACCTGCCCACACCCTTCCCTGTCTGCAACATCTGGCATCCAACCTGAAGGAGGGCCCCAGCTCTCTCCCTGTTCCAGCCCTCGTGACCACTTCTTCCCCAGGCTATGCCAGAGCCAAGGGTCTGTGCTTCCTTCCCCCACACCTTCCACCTCCCCTGCCATGCATGGATTAGTCCCAGTTAATCCAGTTATTATTAGGAATAAGTGGAAACCAAACTCAGGTGTCCAGACTCCATCTGGCAATGGAATACAGAATGGTCTCCTCTCCTTCTCCCTCCCCCCCGCCCTCTTTCCTATCCTAAGGTTGAATCCAGAGCCCTGCAAATGCTGGGCAAGCCCTCTACCACTAAACTACATCCTAGTCCTTTTAAAAATTTTAGTTTGAGACAGAGTCTCACTACATTGTTCAGGCTGGCCTTGTAACTCTCCTGCCTCAGCCTCCTGCGTAGCTGGGATTACAGGTGGGCACCACTGTGTCCAACTAGAAAAAATGATCTTTTGTTTTGTTTTTGGTACTGGGAATTAAACCCAGAGGCACTCAGCCACTGAGCCACATCCTCAGCCCTTTTAATATTTTATTTAGAGACAGAGTCTTGCTAAGTTGCTTAGAGCCTTGCTAAGTTGCTGAGGATGGGCTTTGAACTCACAATCCTCCTGCCTCAGCCTCCAGAGCTGCTGGGATTACAGACCTGCACCACTGCACCCAGTGATAAAATGATCTTAACGTTGGGAGGGATGGGGCATGGGGTGGGTGGCAGATGGTTAGTGGGTTACTCCCAGAGCCCTGCACTCTATTCTAGTTTGGCCACTGGCTTAAAGGGGAATGGACCTGGTGCCTCCAAGTCCCTTCTCTCAGGCCTCAGGCTAGCGATGACAAGAGGCTTTAAGTTCCTCTTAGTTTCTTTGAGCTCTCTGCTTTGAAGTGGAACTGCAGACAAGGAAGGAGACTTTAGTTATGTGAGGGGCTCTTAGTCCCCCTTCTTGCTGCCAAAACCCTTCCATCAGCTCTTAGGTTCAGACAATCAGGCCAAGGAAGGGAAGTCCTCTAAGCCTCTGACAGAGGTGTCTCCCTGCATGCACACACAAACCCTGGGCTCCCAGACCCTAGCCCTGCTCTCCCTGGGGCCTGGGCCTCCTGGGGGAGCCTGATCTAGGCAGCCAGGGTGATCTCACCTACTTGGAATGAAGAGGAAACTTGGAGTACAGGGTGGGTGAGGATGAGGTGGCTCCTGGCTAATGGGGGACTTCTTGGCTAGTCTAGGTCCTATTACTCGCGCCCCCTGGAATGTTTGCAGTCATTTCCCAAGGAACTCTCAGGCCCTCAAACCAGCTGGGAGCTGGTTCTTACCCTCTGGTTCCTGGAAGCTTCTGGAGGAAGGGTGAGAGAGAGAGGGACGGTCCCCTTCTCCATCATCCAGTGCCTCAGCAATAGACAGGGGTGGGGCAACCTAAGCTGAAGTCTCATGGGACCCTGCATTCAGCACCAGACAGTCTGCCGCCCCCACCCCAGGCCCGGTTTCAATAAATACTGCACAGATGGCTCCACAAAACTTTTCTGGCCTGACCCTTCCTCTCTAGGCCGTTTCATAAGCTGACTATGCAATCTGAGGATGTTGGGAGAGACACAGTAAGAGGCCACCAGGGGTACTTGGGGCCCGTGGTGTCTGTTTCTGATTGAGCCCTGACCATGGTCATAGGCTAAACCTCGACTGTGACCACACATGGAGCCCTGCCCCTGGTCACACACTGAACTCTGATCCCTGTTATAGGCTGAGCTCTGAACCTGGTCACACACCAAGGCCTCACCCTGGAGATACATCTGAGCCTTAACTCTGGCCGCACACTGAGACCTGGTATCCACCAACCACTCTGAATGTCAGTCTTATTGGCCCCCGTCTCTTTTCACAAATGATGTGCTAAAGCTCTGTATTTAAAAAAGAAGAAGAAAGAAAAAGAAAAAAAAGGAATTTGCTTTAACATCATCCATCCTTTCTAATTAAACCAGAGTGGGTAGGTTTGTTGTAAGGGCCACAGCTGTGGGGGAGGGGCACCTGTATAGTACTACATGTTGGGATTTTGGGGTAAGACCAAGGACACACAGCTCAGGGATGCTGGCCACAGTCTGAGCTCTAACCCTGGGCGTAGACATTCATCTTCTTCCTCCCACTGTTGAGCAAACACAGGCTCAAGCAGAGGCCTCCTGCTCTAGGAAGTCTTCCCTGTTTGGCAGTGACATTCCAGGCTACACACATTTGTCCTCTCACTACCCATGGTATTGATCTGTAATTAGATGTAATCTCCTCCCCTTCAGACTGAGGGCTTGCTGAGGGCAGGGCCTCAGTGACAATTCACAGTGCTCAGGAACTCTGGCTTTGGGGATTACTTGCCTGTCAGGCAAGCCTCTTGAATGATTAGTGGCTCACTATGTAACTGTTCCAGGCATCTATAAGTGTGCTTCACCTGTAACCCCAAGATATTAGGGTACAGGATGCTTTTGGAAAAGTAGAGGAAACAGGCTCAGACAGGGCAATGAATTTGCCCACAGTCACACAGTCAGGGCAGCCCCAGGAGATCCCAGGTCCTGACCTTCTCCCAGGACTCCAATTATTCTTTCTATAAAAATGAATATTTTTAAAGGTATAAGCTATACCCAGTCAAATACACAGACTTGAGGAGCATAGTTTGATAAGTTCTGGCAACTGTTTATGCTATGTACCCACTATCCCTATAAAGCTAGGGATTGCTACCACCATCTCTATTGTTCCTTTCCAGGGAAACTCTCCCTCTCTGCCACCCCAGGAAATTATTAATCTGCTTTTTAATGATCATATATTAGATATGCCTTTTCTAGTACCTAAACAAAACTCTAACCATTATCTTATCATTTTCTTTCTGACCACCACTAGGTCCTCCTGTGACTCCCTTCTCTAAGTCCCCCTATCCTGGCTAAGTCTCTCCACCCCTGTCATACCCTCATTGTCCTTGGAATTCAGGCTGAGTCCCCCCACCTCACCCTCCGATCCCCTGCGGAGGTCCCAGGGAACAACAGGCCACCTCCCTCTGCTGGTATGTTTTTCCAGGAGGGAACAATGCCTCCTTCTCCCTGCTGCTCTCCCAAGGGACATTTCGTCAGCAGCCAGGCCTGCGGGTTTAGGCTTGGGCATGAGGTGGCGGGTTGGGGAGGAGGGTTGGTGTTGGAAGGGGATGAAGGAAGGCTTGAGTGGCATTGGTGGGCGTAGGGCTGCGGGGGGCAGTCTGCTGTTGTTGGCTTGTGGGGTACAACCACGCCCTCCAGGCAGGATGGTCAATATGAAGTTATAATCAGACTGTGTGATCAGCCCTCATCCCAAGAAGTACACATTTTAAGAGAAAAATCCTGCAGGGTTGGAGGGCTTTGCTTGCTCCAAACAAGAGGGGGAGTCATCAGTCATCGGGGTGTAATTTTGAGGAGGGGCTGGGATGACTTTTCCAGCTACACAGAGTCATCCAACCCTCTGGCCTGGAACTAGAGAATCCAAAACTGTGGGTTCTGGGGAGATCTTTTCTCTGAGGCTCCTGTATTTATAAATGTAGAGAACTGAGTCAGTCATAGTTCTCAGTTCAGAGCAGAATGAGCAGTATCCATGCCTTCTCTCTCATCTTATTGATTTTAGCCTTCCCCCTCACCCTGACCCTCACCATGCCCCCGAACACTGGTGGCTACAGATAGATCTGCAGTGCATTTGACATGGGCATGTATTTTTAAAGTCTATGAACGAGTTTCACAGAGTTCATGCTTTCTTGATTTTGCAGTCAATGTAAACTTTCAAGGCCTTTCAAGAAGGTTTGTGGCCTGTCATTGCAAACAGGAGCCCACAGCATGCCTCTCCATGTCCCATCTAGTCGGTGTCCTGGAGGGACTCCCAGGTGGCCTCCAACCCCCTACTCTGTACTCATGCCACAGCAGCAAGCGGCTTGGCATGTGCCTTCTGGGCTGGTGAGGACAGATATTACTCTCTTCCTAACCCTGAGTCACCTTCAGCCTTGCTCAACTTCCTCCCAAGCCCCCAGCACCACTGGTGGGGAAGATTGCCCAAAAGCTGGGCAGATGGCCTGGCTCAAGCTCCCCAGGGAGGCCCTAGCCGCTATCAGTGTGCTGCCTTCAGTTCCCAGGAGGGAGACTGAGCCTGGCTTTTACCTTCCTTTGATGTAGACTTTCCATGTGGCTCTGGACTGACAGGGTCCCTTCCTAGGCCTCACTTCTGTACGCCTGCATTTTATCCACTTCAGATTGTCCCCCACCCCACTTATGATCTGGAGCCCTGTGCTGACCCCCCTGGGCACTCTTCCTCAGAAGGAATGTGCTGGCCATAGGGATTCATGCTGCCCACAGCTTGGGCCAGGATGGTGGGGACACTGGGTCAGAGGGCAGCAAAGATGCTTGGGATGGCCAAAGCCAGGCTGCTCAGCTGGGAAGGGACAGAATATGAGATGATTGGGTCCCAGGGCTATTTGGCAGGCAGCTAGCCACTGGTCTAGGGGATGTCATCTGACCCTGGTAGGCAGAGGCAATGAAGACTCTGAGCCAAGGGAAAAGGCCCAGCACTTTGCATTCTAGCTCTGCCCCTGGAGATTCCTCTGCAGGCCACCCAGGGCCCAGTGGGAGGACCCATCATTTTGACTCTTAGGACCAATGTGCACAGGACAAACCCACCCTGTCCTTCTGCCCAGGCTGAGTTTGGCTCTGCTGGATGGGTCCAGTGACAGCCCCTGAGAGCCTAAGGACAACAACTATCAGTGTCTTCCCTGGAGGGATCCAGTAGGGGTCCTCTCCTGGGTAAGATTCTAGAGGCGAGTTCAAGGGTCACCTATCCAATCTTCCCATTGCCAAGTTCCTTTACTCTTTCTTAGACTCAGTTTCCCTATCTGAATGATGGGGAAATTGGACTAACTGGCCATTAAGCACAGGTTGGATGGATCCATAAACACTTGGTGATTAAAATACTTTTTCGGAGCTATTCAGTCCATTCCCTAGCTTTGGGCAAGAGCCTGGGACCTCTCATGACCTCATGACAGCCCATACTTCATCAGTCAGGAAATTCTCCCACTGTCTGACCTAAATCCTTCCTGCTTCATTAGAAATCTGTTCCCTCCTGCTCAGCAGGGAGGGCCCTGTGGCTACAAGCCTGTCACTGCCCACGCCTCACCTGCTTCCCTCTTAGCTTCCCCTTTTCTGTGGGTTCAATCAACCTCCTCTCTGAAATCTGTCTTCACTAGGCCTCCTGCTCCCCAGGAGCAGATGGTGGGAGGGGGAATGCAAAGGAGCCCTAATCTCTTGAGCCCAGGGCTGGAGGATAAACAAAGTCCAGCAGGAACCGATCAGCCGGTTGTGAAATATGTGCTGAGCGGGATGTTTTGGCTAGTGCAGCCAGACTCTAGAGGAGCCCCTAGGTGGGGGAAAAGCAGAAAGCTCTATGGAGCACAGCACTGAATAAAGATGAACCAGGAAAGGGCCTGCAGGGCAGAGCCAGCAGCTCTGAAACCTAGGAAATGATTATCTAATAATCGGAACACGGAGTTGTCCACACCAGCCCAGAGGTGCCACACTTGCCTGGGAGAATCCACTTTGCCCCATCCTGAAGGGCAATCCCTATCTAGGCCAATGGGTTATGATGGCTATAAAGTCAGACCTAGAACGTTCAGTGGTTCCCAACTGCCTATAGAGTCTAGTCTGGATGTTTCAGGGTGGCAGCTAGACCTTCTGAGGTCTGGCCACCTGGCCTTTCAGAACTCTTAACCCTAAGGATCAGGAGGCAGCTCCTTAGCCTGGTTTTACTCACTGTGTCCTGGTCCAGGATTTCCCAGCTACACAACACACACACACACACACACACACACACTCTCTCTCTCTCTCTCTCTCTCTCTCTCTCACACTGCAGAACCAAAGTTCACCCTGTCAGTCCTGACCTCCCCTCATCCACCACCCTCCACCTTCTTACAACACTTGCCTTCCACCCCCCATTGACCAGGAGACAGCCCAGCAGCAGGGATGGGCCTGCCCCTGTGTGCAGCGGGGCCACCGAGTGAAGGGGACTGGTATGTGTTCAACTGAGAAGACTGCCAGGGAAGCAGGCTGGGCCAAGTGAGAGGAGGGCCCATGTCACTCTGGGTGCTCAGCACCTTCTCCTCTGGCAGGATCTGATGCCACCTCTTTGAACACCTCACCCACATCTCTTCTCAGTTCCTTCCACGATCTTCCCATCTCAGCTGTTGTCATCCTTCCAGCTGCAAAGACCATAAACCACTGTGCTGTTCCTGGTCCCTCTCTTTTTGTTACTACCCACATCAGTCCCTCAGGAAATCCCATGAGCTCCATCTCATCTGGCCTCTCACCACCCCTGTTGTTCTCACTCTGTGTAGGCCTCCAAGGTGGCTGCTCTCAATCTCTCTGCACAACTCCTGACTGTCCACTCCTAGTACAGCAGTTGGACCCCTGCTTAAATGTCACTGCCCAGCTCAAATTCTGCAGCAGTTTCCTAGGGCACAGAGAGTAAAAGCCAAAGTCCTCACAGTGACCCCCAAACTCCTGTATGGTCTGGGCCCTGTTACCTCTTGAACCTGTCTCCTTTTATGCCCCTAATTCTATTCCACTCTGTCCTAACCACACTGGAACATACTTGAAAACCCAGAGAATTCCTGTCTCAGGGCCTTTGCACTAGAGGTTTGCATCTCTGGAATACTCTTCCTGTAGATAGCTGCATGGCTCACTCATATACGTCCTTCAAGTCTTTGCTCAGATGTCACTCTGACTGCCTAGGTAACCTACGCCTTCCTCCTACTCTGATCTTCTTACCTACCTCCATGGTATGTATCAACTCCTATTACTCACCTATGTATTATGTCTATACATAAAACTACAGATCCATAAGAGCAAGAATTTTGTCTTTCACTAATGAACTCCCAGCTCTAAAGCAGTACCCAGAGCAGTGAGGCACTAACAAATACTTATTGAATGGCTGTATTTCTTTTTTTTTAATATTTATTTTTAGTTGTAGGTGGACAGAATATCTTTATTTTATTTTTATGTGGTGCTGAGGATCAAACCCAGTGCCTCATGTGTGCAAGGCGAGCCATAACCACAGCCCCATAGCTGTATTTCTTCAGGAGATGATATCTGCCCTCTCAGCCAGACAAGAGCCCCTGAGGTCAGGGGTAGGAGTGGGTGGCACTACCTTTTGCCTATACTCAGCTGCCAACCTGGTCCCACATGTACATAGCAGGAGCTGGGAGTTGGACACAATGAAGGGCTTGGATCACTGTGCATCCCAGGAGCCTGATCTCTTGCTGGTGGACTCAGGCCTTGGCAAGGGCAGGGACAGGCCTACGGCACCTCTGGATTCCCTGTACCCAGCTGGAGGCCTGGTACCTGCATGCCCTCAGAGAGCACATTCCTGCACCCCCAAAGGGTCTGGTGTCATCTGCCCATGTAAGTCAGGCTTCATTCTCAGACAGAGGCTGCAATTGATTCCAAAAGTCCTTTCTTTTGAAGAAGGATTTGCTCTGGGCTTGGAAAACCCATGTTTCCAGTTGGCTCACAAGCAGGGGGAAGGGCGGGCTGTCTCCCAAAGTTTTGATGGCAAAGGCCTCCATCCCTTCCTGCCCTGACATTCTGTGCCCCTCACCGACATTTCCAGGTGTTTGTGAAATGCCTAGCTTTTGGGGTGCCCATCCCCAGTGGGGAGAAGGACCCAGGCCCTGCCCTCACTCTGTCATCTAGACTCCACACACAAAGCCCCCTTGGTCCAGCTGCCTGTGGTGAGGAGGTAGTGAGGTCAGGGCCAGGGGAGGGAACAAGTCTGAGCCTCTCTTCCACCCCCCACCTCCCAGCCCTGCTGCTCCACAGGAATGCTGGGCACAGGAATTGGAAGCAGGTGTGGGCTGCCTGAGCCGACCTCCGCCTCCTCCCTCTTCCCTTCCTCTCCTGCCCATTCGAGCCATTGCCCTGGGGAGATTTCCATGTGTTCTTGGCTTGGAAAGGAAGTAGGGTGGACTCCAGCTGGGAGCTACTGGGGAAGGGTGCCCCTCTGAGACCAGAGGACCTTAAGATGGGGATCCCTGGGGTCAGGGGAGACAAAGGCATGGGGACAAAAGGCTAGAACTCTCTGGCTAAGTCCAGCAGGAGCCTGGTGCCAGCGAAGGCACTAATGACTTCCCACGCTGTCCCCACCGTGATGGGGAGGGAGGCAAACAGGAGGCAAAAATCTAAATGTTTTTTTGGGAGGAATATAAGAGGGACCATGAACACGGGCACAGGTGACTCAGGGTGTAAAATACTTTTCCCTCCCCGAGGGGCAGAGCAGAGAGAGGGTGGGGGCAGCCCAGTGGAGTGGACAGGATCCTTGGGTCCAAGTTTGACTACTCCTAGCCCTGTGACCCTGGGGGACTTCCTTAGCCTCTCAGAGCCCGGTTCCCCATCTGTAAAAAGGAGATGATAATAGCCGGGCACGGTGGCACAAGCCTGTAATCCCAGCACTTAGGGAGGCTGAGGCAGGAGAATCGTGAGTTTAAAGCCAGCCTCAGAAATGGTGAGGCACTAAGCAACTCAGTGAGACCCTGTCTCTACATAAAACACAAAAAATAGGGCTGGGGGATACTAGCTATTTTACAAAGTTGTTGTGGGGATTCAATGAGAACAAGAAAAGAGAATAAATACTTGGCACAGTGTCTGTCCCATAAATGGCAGCTGCTACTGTTATTACTATTATTTAAAGCAGGAGCTGCTTCCTCCTGCAGGAATTGGCCAGGCTGAGGCCAGGGGAGGTGGCTTGCAAGTGGATGATGAGAGAGGAGACAGACAGTCTGTCTAGAGGCTTCCTAAAGAGGCTGCTCTGGACGCTCTTATTTGTTCAGACACCCAGACCCCCCTCTCTCTCCACCGCTCACTTGTCTGGCCCTTGACAACTTTCTCAATCCGAAGATTCCATTTCTTTCTGAAGAAGCAACTGAGATAACTTCAGAGAAGGAAGGAAGGAGGGATGCTGAGCTGTGACTCTGGCTCCAGGGAAAGCCACTTAACCTCTCAGGGCCTCAGTTTTCTCACCTGCTAAATGGGGATACTGGCAGTACCTGTCTTCTAGGGCTGTTATAAGGACACTAACTGTAGAGTGCCAAGAACAGTGAGAGGGCTTGGAGAGCCCTATGGAAGTGTTTGCTAAACACATTTGGAGCCTAGAGTGAGGATGCCAAGGCCTCACTCCAACCCACGCTGGGCAGGGACTGTTCACCTCCCCAGTTTTTTATGTCCATTGTCCCATCTCACCCTGTTACAACTGTGCCCAGAATATAGTAGCCAAATATCTAGTGACAAGGAAAACATGACCAAATGAATGAGGAAATAAATGAAGTGTGCCAGATAAGCAATAATACACAGAAACAAAATTTAAATGATGCATGGTTAAAAATGCCAGACTGGGAGTCATACAGACGCCAACCCTGTTTTCTCTGTTAAAAGTCAGCAAGGGAGCCTATCACCTTAGCTACAGAATGGGACAAATAGCAGTACCTGGTGTGGATCTGGGAATTAGAGGAGATAATATATAAGGAGTTAAGTCAACAGAAGCAGAATATTCCCCCTGGATGCTAAGGTGCAGAGAGGCAGCCATGGTGGAGGGGCCCCAGCTCACACCGTGCTTTGCCTGGCAGACTGAGCCTGATGTCCTTCTAGGCCATCTCAGTGCAATGCAGAGAGTAGGTGTGGGTTCTTTCAATTCCAGCTCAGCTGCACCCCACTGAGTCGCCTCCTTAGGCCTCAGTCTTCTCTTCTGCACCAGGAGCACTAGGATCTCCACATCACTAGGGGTTTGTGAGGATGAATGAAATCACACATTTAAGCCACTAAGCTCAGTAGGTACTCTTCAGCAAATGGCCAAATTGTTACTATCCATACCTTAGCATGCTAACTCTAGAAGTTTTTTGAGTGGAAGCCTGTTTTATCCTTCCCTGAATCTACTCCAAGCCTTGTGGAGGAGGAGATAGGTGGATCCAGAGGGGCAGGCCGGCCCAGGTGAGCTAGGGGCCCAGCAGTGGGAGTAGAGGTAGAAATCCAGGGCTGCTCTCAGGGACTGAGGGTCCCAGTCTGGCCTCTTGGGCACAGAACACTAAACAGAGAAAGGAGGTTATTAGAAGCACCGTTAGGTATGTGTAGGAAATGTGGCATGTGAGCCCAGGAGCAGTACAGTCCCCACATGGGCTATAGAGGCCTCAGAGTGGGAGGAGAAGCAAAGGAGAGGAAGGAGATGCCTACACTGAGGTACTGAGATCTTGTCCTCAAGGCCCTAAGGAGCCACAGAATCTTCTTGAGCATGGGAGTAAACTGGTCAGCACTACAAGGGTTTATGTGCCCTACATATAGGGTGGTCTGAAGAGAGAAGAGGTTGAGACCAGGGGAGCAGGAAGGAGGCAGCTATGGCTCCCTCCTGGCCTGATTGGCCAGGTGAGGACAGAAATGGAGGACACATGCTAGGCAAGGCCAGCACAGCCATCAGAGATGGCCTGGGAGGTCAAATGGAGCAGCCTGCTCAGTGTTCTTTTCAAAGGGTTGCCAGAGCTGGGGAGTGAGGCCAGGAGAGCTGTGGCCTTCTGGGGCTCATCTCAGCACTAAGACCCCCAGCTCAGAGAAGCTGAGGTGGTGGGAGGCAGAAGCTGGGTGAGGATGTTTGGGAAAAAAGGGTCTGACAACAGAAGAGGGCAAGACCATGTGGGAGCTGGCTCAGAGAATGAGACACAGCGGGCCTGGAAAGCAGTCAGCCACCCTCGTCTTCTCCATGAGAATGTGCTGTGAGAGCTGGCTCAGGATGTGGCCCTCTCAGAGCCTCTGTTTCCTCCTTTCATTCTTTCCAGCCACATGTGTCACAGTTGGAGATGATGGTACTCTAGGAAGCCCTGGGTAGCCCCAGCACCAGGGTGGGAAGGAAGAGTGTACGGGCGCCCAAGGCAGAAATGGGCACAGGACAGGCACTTGGAAACCACCCGCACATGGAGGGACGTGGGCGATGCTCGCATGTGTTTGGTGTTGTGAGGACACATCCACGCCCACACACACACACAGTCTGCCAGCACCAGGCCTCAGACCCTTGGGTGTGTGGCCAGGAGGAATGAAGTCAGTCTCAGAGAATCCGCCCTGGGCTCCCACACCAAGCCTAGGGGGTCTGATCTCAAGGCTTGGACTTCTTTGGACTGGGATTTTCCACGGTCTCAGTCTAGCAGGGTGGGGAGGAAAAAACCAATGATGGGGGCGACTAATGTTCCTACACTGGTTTGGGGCCTGGGGATACAGGCCCCAAACTAGTCTGTATCCACCCCCCACACATCTCATTTTCTCCATGATTAGGGAAGGGATCACCTATAGGATGCTGACAACTGTTCCTTGTGGCAATGCTTAGACAACTCATCCTCTGAGAAGTCCTCCCTGAGCCCCAGCCCCTGACTGGGGAGGCCTCGCCTCTACATTCCCATAGTCCCTTGTTCCTGGTGCTCACTTAATCACAGCAATGAGGCACCTCTTCTGCTATGTTTCCCCCAGGACAGGGCCTGGATTTGATGCATCTCAGCCTGCTCAGCTTGACACCTAGGACATTGCCTTCAGGGGAGAAATGTCTTTGACCCAAAATGAACTGTGGGGTTCAGGGGTAGTGGCCAGATGTCCTGCTCAGTACCCATTGCCACCATTCCAGACATGGCCTTGCTCTGCCCCATCCTCCTTTGAACCAACAGGCTTCCTTAAGAACCCACAGGCTAAAGAGGGGCCCTGGAAAACTGATTGCTTGAAGCCCAGATGCCTAGTCTCAGGCCTGGGTCTGCCAGTATTGTGGCATTTGAAGCCTCAATTATCCCCTCTGTCCAGAGGTTGGGCCCTTCTGGCTGAGCCTCACACTGAGGTCTTGCATTCTAAGAAAAACTGTCGCAAAGATTGAGGACCTGATAGGTAAACAGGGGCTCTTGGAGCAGTTGGTGCATAGCTGTAATATAGTCTGTTGCAGGATGCTTCAAGTGTCTGGTGAAAACCAGGAGGGGTGGATGTATCCTTCATCACATTACATAAGGGCTCCCCACTTGATTTATTCTAAGCTCCTGCAGTTCTCAAAGTGGGATTCAGCGGCCAACTCATGTATAGCACCTTGGATGTATGAGAAAGGGCACTACCCAGGAGAGACTTCTCTCCCCTAGCTTTGGGCTCCAGCAGCGCCCTCAGCAGCAGCCCTTCATTGAGGCCATCTTGGCTGCAGACTGGGCATCATTCCCAGCTGACAGAGGCTGAGCCGTGGAGACTGGGGCCAGTACCAGCACCTTGGGTCATGTATGGTTCAGTAACTGTGATGGGGAGCAAAGAATCATGGGCAGAGAACACTGACAGCAGCCTGAAAGAGGCAAGGCAGAGTGGACTGCATATGCATCAGGAACTGAGTAGAAAACCTGGACCAAATAGTTGATAGCACCACAGGGAGAGAAGTAGCAAGGGGATACTAGGACAGTGAAGATGGGCCCATGTCCATCCAGCCCTAGCCAGACACACCGGTCGGCCCTAGTCCAGACTGCTAAGAGCACTTGTGGAGTCTGCCCATCTGACACAGGAAGACTGGCTCCACCCCTGTGCCCTGGTGTGCACCAAGTGGCTTGGTCTTTCCAAGAATAGGTCACATCTTCACTCCCTCTCCCCACAAAGCCAGAGGGTGGCCTCTTTACAGTTGCCTCCTGGGACCTTTCCTTAGGACTGGGACTAGGATCAGACTGGTGAGGTCCTGGCCTAGGCTACAAGATTTAAGTGGACACCAAAACAAAAACAAAACCAAGAAACTTCAGTAACCAAGATAAGTAATATTTGGAGACTGGAGTTGTAGCTCAGTGGTAGAGTGCTTGCCTAGCACTTGTGAGGCACTGGGTTGGATTCTGAGCACAGCCTATAAATAAAGTCCACTGACAACTAAAAAGGTTGATTTAAAAAAGATAAGTAATATTTAATGCAATTAAAAAAATCAAAATCAACGCACAAAATCTGTGATCAAATATCCAAATTTCATATAAAGGCAGGACACACACTGATTTTTTGAATTTGCCTCAGGCACCCTATGGCACCATTATCGATTCTACTTAAAATTTGGATATTCTTGTTCATCGTGAATTTGGGAGCATTATTTTTTCTTTAAAAATGCTTTGAATTATTACTTATCTCAATTACCAAGTGTTTTTGTGCCCCCTTACATTTTGTGCCCAGGCCAGTGCCTCTGTGGCCTCTCCAGTGCCAACCTCACAGATTTCCCATCAAGGGGCTCTCAGTCATCTGGTCTGAATTCCTGCCTGGGGCAAAAGCTCCTCTCAGATTAGCTTAGCCAGGGCAAGCTCGCGCATGCCCAGTGACGGGGAAGCCGCACAACTAACGCCTTTTTGATCCTGAAGACCCTGCTCCTGGCTTCGCCCTGTGAGCTGGCACAGGGGCATCTCCAGTGATGGAAGGAGGTGCCCTGATTGGAATGAGAGAGTCAGGAATAAAGGCTCCTTCCCTTTGTCCCCAGATGACCCAAGCTAGGTCTGAAAAGGACCTCCTCCCAAAGCCTGGCTAGTGCTTCCACCCCTTATCTCCAAAGCCACGGTGAGAGCCCCTGCCTGGCTAACTCCTGACCCTGATGATGCCTGGATGTTGGGCAGGCTGGAGGTGAAGAAGCACAACCGGGTTGCCGGCTGGGGCAAGGTGTGGTGCAGGGTTCATACTTGGAAGCGCAGGGGAGGCCTCTGGTAAGGGATGGCGCAGGGGTTTGGGCGCCCGGAACAGTACACCATGAGGTCAGGCCTTAGGCCGCGGGCGCGCGGCTACTATACTCACCACGACCATTCTGGTTGGGTCTGTACACGCTGCCCACGCTGAGGCGGCCCTGCTGTGCGCCGTTCCGCTCCCCACCCGGCGGGGGCGCGTCGGAGCTGCGCACAGGCAGGTAGGGCGGCTCCAGCACGCGGAAGGGTGGCTGAGGCTCCACCACACGCGGCGGGACATAGGCCTCCGGTGGCACGTTGGCGTAGGGCGGATACCAGCCGAGGCGGGGGTCGCCGCCATAGGCGCCGCCGCCGCCGCTGGGTGTCTGCGCCGCATCGGGGCTGGGGTCGGGGTAGGCCTGCTCAAAGCCCGCAGTGCCTTCGTTGTACAGGCTGTGCGAGTAGCGGCGGTCCAGGCCGTCGGGGGGCTGCGGCTGTGGTTGCGGCTGCGGTGCGTAGGGCCTCTCCGGGGCTGGGTAGAAGCCCTGGGCCGGATACTCTGGCTGCTCCTCGCCACCGCCGCCGTACTCCTCGTAGCGCGCTCGGGGCTGGAAGGGGTAGATGACCCCCGCCGAAGCCACGGCTGCTGCCCCTGCACTCATGCCGCCGCTCGCGCTGCGGTAGTACACGTAGCCCTGGTCGTAGGTCCGCGACGCGGGGTCGTAGTTCTCATATTGGCTGATGAAGGGCGCCTGCGGGTAGGGGAACTGCTGCGGATAAGAGGGCGGCTGGCGGTAGGTGGTGGCGAAGGCCGAGGCCGAGACCGAGGAGGCGGAGCCCCCGTGCCGTTGCTGGGAGACGGAGGTGCGGGCCCGGGCCATGCCGGTGCTGTCCCCGACGGCCACCTCGCGCCAGTTGTCGGGCACCTGGCCGAAACCGAATGGGTGCCGCGCTTGGCCGCGCACAGTGTCCGAGCCCACGCGCCCAGGCAGGGGCAGAGAGGGCGCCTGCCGACGCCGGAGGCCCCCCTGGCTGCGCCGCTGAGGAGTCTGGGGTGCGCCCGCCAGCAGCACCCGGGAGCTACTCTCCGCGCGCTGAGGCCCGGCGGGCACGTACTCTGAACCCGAGTTGAGCAGGCTGTACACCTGCCCGTTGTTCTCCCACTGAATCAGCTGCCGCCAGCGCCCAGGGTCCGAACCCTGCCCGGGCTGTGCCTGCTGCCCGTGCACCAGGACGCACAGGCAGGCGCCCCACACCAGAGCCCCCAGCTGCCAGCCGGCTCGGACCAGAGACATGGTGGCCCCTCTGCAGAGGCCGGGTGGACAGAGAGGCTCTGAGGAGTAGCCCCCCGTGCGTACTTCTCTTCCCACGGCCTCGAGGACAGGACGGTTCCTTGCCTGCCCCAGCTCTAGCTTTGTCCATCCTGGCCTTGTCCCGAGCGGGACGACTCCTCCGATGACACCATTTCGAGGCCAAGGGGTCAGAGCAGGGCAGGGGCGGTGCCCAGGGCTGCACGAGGCTCTCCGCAGGGCACGGGCGAGCAGGACCGCCTGGGGGCCTTACATGGCCAACACCACACTGGCTGGCCGCTGGGCTGGCGCTTTCCCACTCTGAATGAATAAGCAACAGGCTGGGAGCGACGGGAGGTTTCGGGAGCCTGGTCCGCCTGCTGGGGCCTCCTCCGCCGGGCCCTATGGCCCGCCGGGTTTTAGCTATGTGGCCTGTCCCACAGCTGCAGTACTCCCTTGGTCCACTGAGCTCCCAGCCAAGCCACAGACCTGCCTCTGAGGAAGGGAGTGGGGTTGGGGTGGGGGCGCCCTCTGGGGACTCAGACCTGGTAAGTGGGTCTCTGGCAGCCAGGAAAGGACTGGCTTGTTCCTCTCCGCTTTGGACGTGGCTTCCGTGTTCTCTACCTTACCTACTGGTTTTGTCTCTCTCCAGGACTCCTGGGTTCCCTTTTCCCTTGTTTTCTAAAGCCAATGCTGCGAGACACCCTTTTTGTTGATGGAACCTCCTTGGGGAGATGCTGAACAGGGATCATCCTCTAATTCTGGACCCTGGGTGCACCTCTTTTCTTGGGCCTGAGTACAAGGGTGATGGAGCTTCAACTCTTCCCTCTTGGCACACCTTCCAGCCTTATTATTTCAGTCTATAGATTGAGGTGTGTCCCTGTGCTCAATAGGACTTGTGAGTTTATGGAAGAGACCAACTCTCACACACCCTGAGTGGTTTCTGTATTGCATCTCTTGATTCTATATAGTCTGGGAATAACCTGAATGGACACATGAGTAAAATGAAACCCAGAAGCTATCTCTGCTATGGAATGGGGTCTCGGTGAGGCACAGAAGCCTGTAAGCATTGAACAGCAAGAAAGGGGATTCAGGAGAACTGTGACTGCGAGATCTTGGCTAAGTCTCTTCCCTGTATCTAGTTGCTGCTTCTGACCAATGGAGGATTAGCCCACATGGTCTCTAAAAGTGCTTTGGATCTCTAAATGCACCTATGGGGACCTCTTGCCAGTGAAAGAGTTCTGTTTCTATTATTCACACTGGAATAAATCCTATTCCTTACACATGCACACACACACAAGTGCTTTGGGAGATTCTGTGTTCCCACTGGGGATTACAGTCATAGGAGGGGTCTCAGAAGTTTGAACTTCTCTCTTTGGTGTCCAAGAAATCACATTATGAATGCTACTCTCAGCCCCTCACCTCCCACTGCCCTCTCTAACCTTGTTCTGGGGAACTGGAGAGAAGAAATTGCCCCCTATCCTTATAAACAAGGTGGGGAAGACCCTGCAGATTCTCCCTCTATTTTGGGAATTCTGATCCCACCTTGGGAGGAGACAGAGTGGACACTCCTCCAGGACAAGGACCCCCTCCCCTCCATCCTTGATAGGCAATTTTTTGCTGTTGTTGTTTATTTTATTTTATTTGTTTATTTGTATCTGTTGCTCTGTTCTTCAGGACTGAGGCTTGATTCAGATGACTTGGACATTAAATGTCCATAATCCAGCCAGGGTGGTGGGGAGCTTCTACCACCATTTCTGGCCAGAGATCATTCAACACTTAGCTCCCCAGCATGTGGTGTTTGGTCTCAGACTCCAGACGGGATTCCTGAAAGGAGCCAGGACGCCAAACAAGATGCTCAGGCCTGGGCTCACTGATGGCCGGGACCTGGAGGGTTAAGCCTTCCCTCCCTCCTGCCTGCCCCCTGCAGTGTTAGCCTCAGCTGCTTGGAATCCCTGGGGTCCTGTAGGGCCCTCCCGCCAGCCAGATGGGCAGCAGAAAGGAGGAGGAGGAATGGAAACAGGCCGCAGGGTACCCCCAGGCATGGAGGGGAAGGGAAGAGGAATTGAGGGAGGATAGAAAATGGTTGCCAGGTAGGGGAGCCTATTGGCAGAAAGAGGAGAAGGCAGGACCCCTCTCCATGAGCTAGATGGGGGCAGGGCCTTGCTCAGGGCTTTGGTGTGGGGAGATCAGGGCACAGGCCATCCCACTCAGCCGGCTCTGCTCTCAGAGCCAACTCTTGGCGTGAAACCCTACCCGGAGCTGGCTCCAGCTCCTCTTTCTTTTTTCTTAATAAGGTCGAATCAGAGTGAGTCAGAAGAGCCAAGTTTCCTGTTAGGCTCTGTTTGAATAAACTCTGCTCTGAACAGAGCTTGGGCCAGTACTGTGGCCCTGCCAGCCATCCCTGCTGAGGCAGGAGAACTGGGGTACACAGGACAACTTGAGCAATAGAACTGGCCTGCTCAGACCACTCCCCAGAGAAACTGTTGAACTCTCAGAGCTTCAGTCTTGCCTTTGACCCTGGAGGAATAATACCTTTCTTGGGGCAGATATGGGAGGTTGGAATGAGAGGATTATGAAAAGTACCCAGCACACTGCCAGATCATGTGGCCACTATTTTCTTCTTTTCCCTTTGACTTGTGAGAGAAGGGAGGGGTTATCTCTGGAGTGTGGTCCCCCATGCCATTTCTTCTATCCCTTTCCTGTTTTTATGTGTCTTCATTCTTCCTAGCCCAGGGTGAAGCTTATGCAGGGCAGGGTCAATCCTCTTCCCTCCTCCCTTCTCCCAGAGTCCAGCCTCCTTCTCTTTCCAGTCTAAGCCTCCTGCAGTGGTTGACAGGGCCCAGCTGGGCCAGGGCCAGCGACTCTGACTCTGGGAGCCCAGGAGGGCCTGCCTGCCTGCCTCTGCCTTTCCTCATGCAGGGCAGAACTTGCCTCTGTAGCCAGAGGTATCTTGACATCCTTAGGTTGAAACCTGCAGAGTGGGGAGTCTAAAAGGGACCAGAGCAGACTATGGAGGGTATAGGGCATGGGTCAAATGCAGGGTTAGACTCACTGGGCTGGGCCGGGACTGCTGTCTTTGGGAGGGCAGCTCCTCTCTCAACCCTGTCAACTATAGGCTGGGATTCACACCCACATTTTGTAGACCTAGATATGTGATTGAGGACAGATCCTGGCACTAGAAACCAGTCTCAAGGGATCTTGGAGGGCTGGTGATGTAAAGTTGAGTTTGTTGATAGTACACATCTTTTTTTTTTTTTTTAATTTTTTTGTAGATGGACACAATGTCTTTATTTTATTGCTCTGTATGTGGTGCTGAGGATCGAACCCAGGGCCTCACGCATGCGAGGCAAGCGCTCTACCACTGAGCCACAACCCCAGCCCCTAGTACACATCTTTTTAAAGCACCATCTTTGTGCTTAACTGTGTTGCTGGGGTTCCCATGGAGCAGCCAGTGTCCTGTGACCCTGAGATGGTCCTGAAAGATCCATGAGGGAGCAATGACGCACAGGCCTCATCAGCAGAGGGTTGTGGGAACAGAGAGGGATAGGAGCTGTGGATGCCCCTCTGCTTTGTAGACAAAAGGACTATGAGGCTGACTGTGTAGGTCAGAAATGAGGGCAGGCACTAGGTCGCCTCTGCCCTCTGACTCCGAGGCTGGGTTCTCCCTCTCTCCCAAGATCACTAACTTCTGAGGGCACCTGTGCAGGCAACTCAGAGAGGCTGCTGATGGGATTCATGCTGAGCTGGGAATGAAGCCCCAGTCCCAGCAGCAGACTGTGCGGTCCCAGCTGCTGCCTCTGGAAAGTGGGCTGGAGGAAGTGCTGAGCGAGGAGGCTGGGCGAGCTGGCACAGAAAGCGCTGACTCCACAGGGAGAGGACCACCGAGTGACCACTGCCAGCTGGGCCCTGGGCCCACCCCTCCCCCGCAGCCACATCTGGTGCAATGGTGGGGGAGGCAGGGGGGGCTTCGGTCCCCAGAGCCAAGGCAATGGTAGAGGGGGCCCAAGGAAGGGGCTGGGGCATTTTGGTTTGGAAGCGTCTCTCTTTGGGACTAGAGCTCCTAGAGAAGTCAGGAAGTGGGGGAGATGAGGTCAGAACATTTTCGAGGGGCATATGCTAAGGGTGGAGGAACCTCTCTTCTCTAGGACCCAGAGGAATTTGGAGCTCTGGCCACTTCCCCATCCCTGACTCTCCTGGACCCCTCTGTTAGGGTTCAGGGGAAATTAGAAATGCCAGAGTTGAGATAACAGACTGGGCATGGTGGACAGACCCCAGGAAGGCAGGAGGCCCTCTCAGCCCCTTCAGAGCTCTCCCCTCTGACCTCCCTGGACTCTTGGGTTTGCTGAATGATAACATTCCCTGCCTCTGCCCCTGACTCAGGGCCTGGGTGATTGGACGCAGGAGTGGGTCATTATTGCAGGAAGAGGGCCCAGTGAGGACACAGATCTGCCTTGGATGGTAGAGGGATTTTGCATGGTTGTTGGCTGGGGCCTGCTGAGTGGGAGGGCCCCATATGACCAAGTTCAGCAAGCAATTCAGAGAAGGAGGCAATAGCATCCCCAGCCTCAGGGAAAGAGCTGGCAAAATCAAGCAGGGTGCCAGGCCCTTAGGCTATAGCCCCACAAAGGCCTGCAGAAATAGCAGGAAAATTAAGGCAGGAGCCCACTGTTTCTGATGGATAAAACCCTGGCAAGGCTAAAGGAAGCCTTTTCTGCCCTGCCCCACTTTAGTTTTTGCTTCTGTAACTTTCTATTTGGATCTTTCTGGGTTTTGAAAAAAATTGTTCAGTACCCTCCCCTGTCTTCTCATTCATTCATTTGTTGTCTCAGTCTCCCGTTCCATATCTTGTGGTCTCCATCTGTCTCCATCTGTTTCTGTTTTTTCCCAACCCTCTCACTCACTCGCTGTCTCTAGGTGCTGATATTTTCCCCTATTATTCCTTCATTAGTTCATTCATATCGCCAGACAGCATGTCCCCTGGCTGCCTGCTGAGTGCCAGGCCTTGTACTGGCATGGGAGTTATAGAGTCACCAGACCTGCCAGGTTCCTAAGAGCTCCCAGGGTGATACAAGTGACCTCCTGTGTGGAGGTGAAGCCAGACATTACACTGACTCTGACTGACCTTTGAGAGGCATTGCTATCCTCAGTCTCAATGTCTGTCTGTCCATTCATCCATCCATCCATCTCTGTCCACTGATGACTCTACCATTGTTCCACTTTTGTGAGGTGACTTTTACTGCTTGCTGTAGGACATTTGGGGTTTGCTTGTTTCCTCCTGGTTGAGGGAGGCAGTGGAGCTGAAGAAGGGCAAGTGGTTTGGGGTGAAGGTGGGGTGGGTATTGGGAGAAGCGAGGACTCTGCTGACAGTGGGCCTGCCCACATGTGGGGCTGCACCTTCAGGACACAGGTTAGCTCGGGAACCCTCAAAGAGTTTCTTTAAAGGCAGTGTTGGGTGAGTTGAGATGATGGTCATGGGTATGGGTTAAGCTCCTACTGTGTGCCACAGGATTGGACAAAATAAGCCTTCTTACTGGTGGTATTTCCTGTGATTTAGTGAATGTGACCCCTCACCCACACCCAACTCCAGAAGACCTCACTGAGGACTAGTTTTGCCCAGCTGGGGTCTGGGAAAGGAAGGAAGTGATGGAAGAAAGTGATGAGATATCAGCAATGTCTTCCTTCTGATTTTTTGTGTAACTTTTTATTTCAGATTACAAAAGAAATATGTAATTCTAGGAAATTGAGAATACAGAATAAAAAAGAAAAAAAAAACAATTCTGTAAGCTTAATGGCTCTTTTCCTCACTCATTTAAAGAAATAATGGCACATGTCCTATTAGGGTTCTTGTGATGATCACTAAGGAACATTTCAGGTATCAGGGTAAGTGCCAATTCATCTTGATCCCAGGGGCTCTGGCTTGCCCCAAGAGGAAGTCAAACCTTTGTTTCCCCTGTTAGGTCAATTCAGGGTCCAGGATGTCCAATTAGGGAGACTGGTCAGGGCAGCTGCAGTCAGGGCAGCTGTGGAATGGAGCGGCCAGCCAGACGCTGATGTCACCAGTAGACACACCTCCTGTCAATCAGTGAGTTTTCTCTGACCTATCCAGGAAGGACTCTGGCCTTCTCTTCCTGCCCCCAAGCCCTCCCCTTCCTGACCAGGCCTTTTGAAATTGTACGCCCGAATGCGGGCGCCATTCTCCCATACACACTCTGATGGATGGGAGAGTTCATCCCGAGAGCGTGTATTTCCAATAAAGCCTTGCCCAGTGGCTTTAATTCGTCTCTTTTTGGTCATCTAGTCTTTACATAATGGTGCACAAAACCCGGGAGAGTTCTTGAACCTCCCCTGTACTGGGGTAGAGGCAAACTCTCCGAACCAGACCGGGAGCCACTCTCTGCCTCCCGCCTCCGGATTGACAAAAGTGAGGTACGCTTCCCTCAACCTGTCTCCCCTGATTTCTCAGCTTTGCCTCCATCCGTTGGCACCAGGGGCCTATCCGTAAGTCACACATGTGCAATAGGTCCCTGTCCAAGGCCACATGGATTGGGGAGACGTCTCCAGTCCTTGTGTGAGCCACCCGACTCTGTCTGGGCCCCGGGGAGTTTCCAAGGATGCTTGAACCCCTCACTTGGCCCTCCGTTTTCCGGTGGACCTGAACGGATTTAGGGACGCCTTTTTCCGTTCCCGTCCACTTCCGTGAACGCTGAGAGGTCACGGGAAACACCGACTCTTCTCCAGACCCCAAAACTCCTTTGGGCTGTCTGTATCGCAATTTTGAGAAGCTAGGATTTGCTGAAGACCTACGCCGTGAGTTTCTGGTCCTCCTTTCCACTGTAGTTTGGCCTCAGTATGGCTTAGACAATGGATCAAAATGGCCTCCAGAGGGAACTTTTGACTTTCAAATCCTCACTGATTTGGCTAATTTTTGTCACTGGATGGGGAAACGGACAGAAACTCCTTACATTAAGGCTTTGTTGGAAAGTATGCTCTCGCCCCTCCCTTCTTTCCCATCTGTTCTGTCCTCTCAAGTTCTTCTCGCTAGAAAAAAATCCCAAGCCCCCTTTCCCATTTGCTCTTCTGTACCTCATTCCTCATTCTCCGATCTACACGTGTGGCCGCCATTATGTCCCGCTCCCTACCCAGACCCCGTCTGCCAGAGAGCAGCGCCATCTTCCCGGGAGGTGGAGCTGGCCTCAGTCCCAACACTGGAGGGCAGAGACGAGGCGTTAGGCGGAGCCCGCCCGCCCTGCATCCCTGCATCTCTCGCTGTGTCCTCACCACTCAGACGGGCTAGTGTGGCTTTTTTATTTTTACTGGCCTTGTCATTTTTTTCTAAGACTCTTTCTTTTCTTAACTTCTGTGTTTTTTGAGCTCATGACCTTAATCCTTCACATCTAGGATAATGTTTTCTGATCAGTCCTATTTTTATTCAACCATGGAGTTTTTTTTTTTTTAAATCTAACATTGCCTGCAGGCCTTTACTATTGTATGTATGTGTGTCTGTGTGTGTGTACCATGTACATGGTATCAAAATTGGCACAGATAATGAGCGCTCATCAATTAAACCTAAAAAAATGGATCCAAATGTTTTTAATTCACATGATTTAAAAGGTTCAATTTAAATTGAGTAAACACAAAGGTTTATAGATTCCTATATGAAGTTTTAGAGGTTTCTACTGTTGCCTAGGTTCAAAAAAAATTACAAGGATTGCTTAGGGATATGAACAGAAGGAATTAAAGACTCTAAATATGGTATTTATTGGAAGGAAAGAGAATATTTCTGATCAAAAGGTTTACAACTGTGATTAAACAAAAAGTTAGAATATAAACTTTTCTTTGAGAACTGAACTTAATGTAATAACATCAATGTAATTCTGATTGTACTAGTTCTATTTTTATATTAAATGTGTTCATTTCTTTCAGATATACAAGCTTTAAAGTAAAAGGTTTTAGGAGCATTATATCAAGCTGATGTTCTCCAAACTGAACTTGTATGGTATCGATTTATATCATTTAATGTTTTATAACTGAACCTATCATCAATAAGATAAGGCTTTAGGTTATTTTTACATCAGAGTGATTTTTTAATAAATGAGGACCTAATCTATGTAATACTCTGCTAAGATTTTGCAAGGAGCCCTGTCTTACCTAAAATAGTCGTGTCTCCCAGCTTACTACAATGGCTTCAAAGTAAACGAGACTCTAGTTCATTTAAAGATATGTTCAAAGGATTAATTTTGTTGTAAAGATCAATAGGATCTCAAACATGGATATAATATGTAACTCAGCTGAAATTTGAGAAAGCTATTACACAAACTAAATATGTTTTTACTGTTGTTAATTTTATTTTGTATTTTCCTTAAACTCTCTGACTATTGCCTGTTAATGTTTTACAGAGGTACTACTTCAAGAACAGACAACCCAATTTAATTTAAAATAAATAAGCCATTACCTACAGGACAAATAGACCTTAAAGTTAAAGCCCAGTACCCTTACTTTAAGACTGGTGAGATTGGCTTGCTGAATGTTTAAGATCAAGACTTAAAAACTAAAATTAAATTAAAGGGCCAAGAAAACCAGTATTTGGCTCTTGCCCTCTGAGTCAGCCTGAATCCAAGAAATGAGGAAACTTCTCTAAAGTGCTCTACACCTCTGGGTAGGACCTCCTGATCAAGGAGATTACTGAGACCATTAGAGAATTAAAGAGCTGATCAAATGCCATATGATGGAAAGGAAGGTCAGAAAGAGAGGAAACCATCTCTCATGCTTCCCGGGGAAGCCACATGGTCAGCGCCAGACCTCGACCTATCCTAATGTAGATGGCACTAGCAGAGCTAATAAACTGCTCTCAAGTTCCTCGAGGATGCCTCCCCAGAGACCAAAAGGTGACTCTTTTTTTTTTTTTTTTTGGTACCAGGGATTGAACTCAGGGGCACTTGACCACTGACCCACATCCCCAGCCCTATTTTGTGTTTTATGTAGAGACAGGGTCTCACTAAGTTGCTTAGCACCTCACTGTTGCTGAGGCTGGCTTTGAACTCGTGATTCTCCTGTCTCAGCCTCCCTAAGTGCTGGGATTACAGGTTTGAGCCACTGCGCCTGGCTCAAAAGGTGACTCTTAACAATAGGTAAGAACAAAAGTCAATTTGACTTGCTTCATCTGAAACACCTAGCAAAACAACAAAACCAAGAACACAGCCATTCCTGGGCATTTAAAAATAGTTTAAAGATAGACACCTGTGACATTAAAAACCAAATACTATGTTTACATGCCTTGTCCTCTCCAGCCTTGTTATGGGGACAAATTCTCAACCCTTATACTTCCTACATTACAGACTGTTTCCTCTGTGTAGGTTTGAATTATAACTGTGATTCCCATTAACTCAATTAACTGTACAATGAGGCTGAATTACCATGACTTGTTACCACCTCCCTTTCTAGTGCAAAAAGGTCTCTCCTTGGCCCCCATTCACTGCCTCTGGGCTGGGGCAGGAGGACTTGATTATGCAGTAACCACTACTTAAAAACTTAAACAAATTTCATTACAGAACTGACCAGCCTTGGACTCCCATCACGCTGGACTCCCACCAAACTCAAAATTTCTTGGCAGCCCCCTTCTTTTTCTGCTAATCAGTAATCTCTCCCAAGCCTCTGTTCCTACCCACAGATGATGTTTCTGCATTCAAGCAACATGACTGACAACCAGAGGATCCCACACCCCTGCGTCTGCCTCCCTGCCTGACCAACACCCGAGCCATCTCCCCCTCTCCAGTGCCCCTAATCTTGCAAGAAGTAGCCAGACCAATTCTGCTGTCCTATATCATCAAAAAGTCCAGGATGTTAGGTCGGTTCAGGGCCCAGGATGTCCAATTAGGGGGACCGGTCAGGGCAGTTGCGTTCAGGGCAGCTGCAGAACAGAGCGGCCAGCCAGACGCTGACGTCACCAGTAGACGTGCCTCCTGTCAATCAGCGGGTTTTTCCTGACCTATCCAGGAAGGACTCTGGCCTTCTTTTCCTGCCCCCAAACCCTACCCTTCCTGACCGGGCCTTTTGAAATTGTCTGTACCCCTGAACACGGGCGCCATTCTCCCGTGCACACTCTGATGGACGGGAGAGTTCAGCCTGAGAGCGTGTATTTCCAATAAAGCCTTGACCAGTGGCTTTAATTCATCTCTTTTTGGTCATCTAGTCTTTACACCCCCTAGCTGCCCTCTACTGGGAGATGAGGGGCTGGCTCGGGCAAGGCCTCAGCCCTTGTCAGTACCTGTCAGTACCTCGTCTCTTCCAGAGCTGGACCTGGATCCTGAAACTACAGTCAGATCCTCAGGTCTGCTCTGAGAGCTGAGGTCTGTAAGCAGCTCTGACTAAGCTCATCCTACTGGTTGAGATGGATGTGGGAAGGGGGCAGGTGCCTTAATTTCTGTCTGCCCTGGTGGCCAGCTATTTCCTGCTCATTTTCTTCCTGTAGTATCAGAAGAACCAGGCTTTCTCTGACTAGGAAAATTTGATAGCAAACTCCCTGAGCAAATGACAACTACCAGTCTACATAACTGAGAAGGATCACCAGGACCTGCTCCCTGACCCCAGCAGACCTACTTCACAGACCTTATATGTTCCCTTAGTAAAAGAAGCACCCAACAACTTATTTAAAGGAACGTTTATATGACATACAGAAAAGTATACAGATCCTCAGTGTACAGCTTGACAAATGATCCTAAAGGGAACACACTACTGGAATTGCTGCCTATATCAAGAAAGGGAACAATCATACCAGCTGGCAACTTCTAAAGAGATGCTCCCTGTCATGGCACCTGGCTACATTCAAAACTAGTTTTCTGAGACAAAGTTTTAAATGACTGAATTGTCTGGAAAAGTCATACTTGAATGAACAAGCTGTCTTGATTTCTTTGTACGGTTTGAGCTGTCATAGGTTATACCGTAAAGAGCATTCATGAACAGAAGTCTTGGTGTCTGTCTCTGCCGGGTAGCAGCGTCAGGGGGCCAGGGTTTGGTTCTAGTCCTCCTCATATGTAAGCAATGTGACTTGTGCCTTTTTTCTTTCTGTGAAATGGAAATGATAAGGATGCAAATGAGGTGGCATGTGGGATGCATTTATTGCAGAGCCTGGTGCATCTAAGCACTCAATAAGCACCAGCCATTGCTAGTCCAGTAGATTAATTTATGGGAAGTTGGATTTCTGGTGAGAGGATTCATTAAAATATTAAGGCTTTGGCACAAAACAACCAGCTGCCCCCAGAAAGGTTATCCCCATCCCCTGCCCAGAGCATTGTCAGTTTTATCAATATGGGGCACTATTTTTGTTTTTTAAAAAATAGCATTAACACAATAGCCAAAACTGTGGAACCAGACCAGGTGTCCATCAACAGATGAATGGATAAAGAAAATGTGGTCTATATACACAATGGAGTTTTATTCAGCCATAAAGAAAAATGGAATTATGTCATTTCAGAAAAATGGATAGAACTGGAGACCATTATGTTGTGAGACAAATCAAACCCAGCAGGTCAAGGAGGTGTGTTTTCTCTCATATGTGGAAGCTAGAGAGGAAAAAGGAAAAGAAAGGTGGGGCAGATGGCATGAAAATCAAAGAGACATGAATAGAGGAAAGGGACCATGGAGTGGGAGGTGGGGAGGAGGAGGAAGTGCTGGGGAGTGATATTAGCCAAACTGTATTGTTATATTGTGTGCATGTATGAAAATGTAACAACAAATCCCATCATTATGTACAACTATAATGCACCAATAAAAATGTGGAAGAAAAAATAGCATTAAAAGTTGGCTAGGTTAAACATAAAAGTGAATAGTTAGCCTGTAATGTCCACAGGGGATTAGTCCAGTACTGCCCTTCACCACCATGGATACCAAAATCTGCAAATGCTCAAGTTCCTTATATAAAATAATGTATCATTTGTATCATACTCCTGTGTTCGTTCATTCATTTGTTCATTCTTTCTTTTCTATCTTTCATTTACAGACAGGGTTTCACTGAGTTGCTTAGGGTCTCGCTAAGTTGCTGAGGCTGGCTTTGAACTTGCAGTCCTCCTGTCTCAGCCTCCTGAGCTGCTTGGATTACAGGCCTGCACAACTGCAACCAGCCTCCTCCTGGGTTCTTTAAATCACCTCCAGATTATTTATTATACATATACAATGTGAATGCAATGTAAGTAGTGGTAATACTGTATTATTTAGGGAACAATGACAAGGAAAAAAAGTCTGTACATGTTCAGTATTGATGCAACTTTTTAAAGATTTTTGAACTGCAATTGGTTGAATTTATGGATGTGGAACCCTGATCTGGAGAACCAACTGTGCATTTTTAGTTGCATATTTTTGGTTACCTGTGAGAGTGAACCTCATGTCTTATGTTTGTTGACTTCCCCAATGGCCTTCTTGCTTCTACCTTTGTGCCCTTCAGCCTAGTCTCAAGACAGAATGATGATCCTTTTGAAACACAAGTCAAAATTCACTCTTGGGTTCAAAACCCTGGAGTGGTGCCCCATCTCACTCAGAACAGAAGAGAAAGTCCTCGTTATGGCTTGCAGAGTCCTCACATTTGGTCTCTTGTTCTAGCTGCTCCAACCAACCAGCCTCTCCCCTGGCCCTCCCAGAACACCACGGCTGCCAGGTCCATGCCCTCAACTTGTTCCAGGTTTTACTCACCTCCCTACCCATGTCCTGCCCACTCTACTCCTGATTTTTTTTTAAACCAGTAGTGTGTATCACCTTCTAAAAGACCTCATACTTGTTTATTGCCTTTCTCTGTCCATTAGAATGTGAACTCCCTGAAGGCAGGGACCTTTGTCTTATTTACAGCTGTGTCCCTGGTACCTAGAACAAGTACCTAGAACCTTTTGTCTGACCCATAAATATTTGTTGAACAAATAGATGAATCATGAGTTTCCTCTTCATATTCCTTGACTATTTTCTGTTGTGACTGTTCATCATTTTAGTATTGATTTGTAAAATGTAGTATATTTAGCAGCTTTTCATGTATCACTCTTTATCACACATTATGCAAGTAATTTGTCTTTGCATCAGTCTTTTTGATGCTTTCTTGATGTACTAAAGTGCATGATTTTTAAGCTGTCACATTATTAATCTTTCCTTCAGGGCTTCAGAATTCATCATTGTGTAACCTTTGCCTTTGCTAAGAATATGTATATTTTCAGTTAAATTGTCATCTATGATTTCATTTAATTTTTTTATACTTAATTCTTTGTTTTATCTTCATGTGCAGTAAGGAAAGAACAATGTTAAATCAAATTAAGCAACAATCTCAACATGAATCATAAACAACTTTATTTCTCAATGATCTAAAAGGCCATTTATCATAACCAAATATTTTTGTATGTTTGACTGGGCCTGCTATTCTGATCATTCTTGCATTAGCATTGATTACTCTATTTTAATAATTGTGTCTTTTTATTGTTGTTTTGTGGTGCTGGGGATTGAACTCAGGGCCATATACATCCTAGGTAAGTGCTCTACCATTGAGCTACATCCCCAGTTCCAAAGATTATGACTTTTTTTTTTTGGTACTAGGGATTGAACTCAGGGGTACTCGACCACTGAGCCACATCCCCAGCCCTATGTTGTGTTTTATGTAGAGACAGGGTCTCACTGAGTTGCTTAGTGCCTCGCCATTGCTGAGGCTGGCTTTGAACTTGCTATTCTCCTGTCTCAGCCTCCCAAAGTGCTGGGATTACAGGCATGTGCCACCGCACCGGCTTGATTATGACTCTTGAATAAGAATTAATAATTGACAGTACAAGTGCCTTTTATTTCTTTTTAGAAATTTTCTTTGCTGTGTTACTGATGTAATCTTTGAGATGAACTCTAGACTTTTTTTCTGACCAACTTAGCCAAGCAAACAAAAATTTCTCTAGGATGTACAGTTGGGTTAAATTTGTAGATCAATTTAGTGCTAATCAACTTCTTTGCAACACTGAGTATTTTCCTTAAGGCCTCTTTACTGTGGTTCTTCAATGATGTTTTTATTCATGGAGGAATGTATGCGTTTGGCGCTCATTCTCATGAATTGTAATGGCAATGGCGTCTGCGGCCGGCAGTTTCTGAGCCCTGTCTACTGGAAGTTGCCTTCTTGTGAAATCCCCTCCCCTTGTGTGTGGGCTGCACCTGGGGACTGGCTTGTAATGGGCAGAATACAGCAAAAGTGATGGGCTGTTACTTCTCAGGTTATGAGGATGGCCAGTCTCTGGGCAATCAAGTGAAAGCAGTCCTTTCACTTGACTGCTCTGATGAAACCAGCTGCCACAATATTAGCTGCCTTAGGGGAAGCCCGTGTGGCAAGGGACTGAGGGTGGCCTTCTGCTAATAACCAGTGAGGAGCTGAGGTCCTCAGTCCTCAAGTGGGGAGAAACTGAATCCAGCCAAAACCAAAGGGACTGAACTTGAGGGCAAATCATTCCCAATTAAGCCTTGGCTGACAGCTTTGTTGTTTGTAGCTTTGTGACAGACTCTGAGTCAAAGGCCTAGCAGTGCCATACCTGGATCCCTGACCCACAGAATATGTGAGATAATGGATGTTGTTAGTCTAAACAACTAAGTTTCAACTTGTTACACAGCAATAGATAACAAACACAGCTTTTATTTTTTGGCACTAGGAATAAATCCAGTAACATCCTCAGCTCTTTTTGTTTTCATTTTGAGACACAGTCTCACTAAGTTGTTTCGGGCCTCCCTAAGTTGCTAAAGCTGGCCACAAACTTGTGATCCTCCTGCCTTAACCTCCTGAGTCACTGGAATTACAGGTGTGCTCCACCCTACCTGGCTACAGCCTCTTCAAAATCATGTTTTCTAAAAAGTCATTAGGAAATGGGAAAGCTATTAACTTTTCTGTAGTTGTTTTATAACCAACTACTTTACTTTTATTATTTTGTGTTTAATTTTCTTAGTTTTTCTGGAAAGACAATTCTGAGGATATACAGAGGCAAACAACTCAGTTTCTCCTACTAAGCTCTCACGATACAGAACACCTCTGTGACTCAATGTGTGAGGTTTTCTTAAACACACACTAAACAATCAGTTCTGCAGGAGCTCTAATTCATTTTGGCTATCTTTACCAAGCACTATGTACCTGGAATAGTATCAGACCCCAAAAGTCAAGAGCTCTGTCCCACAAGACCACCCCACATCTAAACCCATTGAAAGTCAGGAGCCTGGGAACTTCTGGCCAACCTGGCTATAGCTCATCATTCTAGGACCCCCTCCCACGACACCTTCCTGGAACCTCCACGTGTCTGGGTCTCTGAAAGCCCTCCCAACTCAGTCCTTTTGGGGTTTTATGGAGGGGCTCTAGGGACAGTAAGGTTCCCCATTGTTGTTGGATGGTGTGATTTCTGTCTCCTCACTGGACCCCCAAATCAAATGCTTAATAGGTTTTAAATATTTACTTCCAGATCTTTTATACAATGATTTCTCTGCATTGATTTTACTTATTTTACTTATTTTAGATATAGATAGATATAGATATAGATACAGATATATCTCCCCTCCCTATGAAAGGTAGAGCCATTCCTGGCAAATATCATAAGTTCTGGTATGTAGGAAAGTATTTTTCACTTGTCTTCATGCATGAATACACCTGAAAAATTATTAACATTTTAGATCACAACAGTGCTCTTTCAAAATTCCATAGAAGAGTGATTCCCAAAGTATATTCCATTGAGCACCAGTATTGCCCTATAGTCTATGGGAAAGAGTTTCATAGTCAAACAAGTTTGGAAGACAATGCTTGTTTATATTGTCAATTTAACAACACACATGGACATTCTAAAAGCCCTGAGAAAACTTCAGTGTAGGCTTTTGTCTTGTTTTTTAAATTTAGCTTTCCCCAAGTTTAGTTGATCACAGAAGACCGTCCTACCCCTGAATAAATAATTAATATTCAGTGGAGCCTCTCTTCAAATTAGACTTTGTAGGAAATGGTCTTATAGATATTTTCCCCATGTTTCCTTCTGCATAAGTACTTACAGAGTTGTTTCTTTTTTCTTTTTGGTACCAGGGATTGAACCCAGCAATATTTAAGCACTGAGCCACATCCCTGGTCCATTTTTATATTTTTTATTTTATTTTATTTTATTTGGTACTGGGGATTGAACTCAGGAGTCCTCGACCACTGAGCCACATCCCCAGCCCTATTTTGTGTTTTATGTAGAGACAAGGTCTCACTGAATTGCTTAGCGCCTCGCCGTTGCTGAGGCTGGCTTTGAACTCGCATTCTCCTGTCTCAGCCTCCCAAAGTGCTGGGATTACAGGCGTGGTCACTGCACCTGGCTTTTATTTTATATTTTTGAGACAGGGTCTTGCTAAGTTATAACACTGGCTTTGAACTTAAGATCCTCCTGCCTCAGCCTCCTGAGCAGCTGGGACCATGCCTGGCCAGAGTTATATCTTTTTCTTCCTTTTCCTCCTCCTCCTCCTCGTCCTCGTCCTCCTCCTCCTCCTCCTCCTCCTCCTCCTCCTTCTCCCACTAGGAATTGAATTCAGGGGTACTTGACCACTGAGCCACATCCTCAGTCCTATTCTGTGTTTTATGTAGAGACAGGGTCTCACTGAGTTGCTTAGCGCCTCGCTGTTGCTGAGGCTGGCTTTGAACTAGCGATTTTCCTTTCTCAACCTCCCCAAGTGCTGGGATTACAGGCATGTGCCACTGTACCCAGCCAGAGTTATTTCTTTACTGTTGAAATTGAAAAGACTCTGCTTGGTATTGCTGGGTCTTCATTTCTTTTTTCTTTTTCCTTTTTATTTTGGCTGCACTAGGGATTGAATCTAGGAGTGTTTTACTTCTGTGCTACATCCCCAATCCTTTTTATTTTATTTTTGGTACCAGGAGTTAAACCTAGGGGTGCTTAACTACTGAGCCACACCCTTTTATTTTTTATTTTGAGACAGGGTCTAACTAAATTGCTTAGGGCCTTACTAAATTGCTGAGGCTGCCTTTGAACTTGTGATCCTCCTGCCTCAGCCTCCTGAGCCACTGGGATTACAGGCATGAACCACCATGCCCAGCCTTTTTAAATTTTATTTCAAGACAAAGTCTCCCTAAATTGCTCAGGCTGGACTTCATCTTGTGATCCTCCTGCCTCAGCTCCCGAGTTGCTGGGATTACCAGTCTGTGCCATTGCTCCTGGCCTGCGTTCATTTCTTTTTGTTAATTTGGTTTAGATAACAAGGAACCTTTTAAATATGTATGCTGTGTCTTTTTATCAACTCCAGAATATTTTCTTCTCCTTTCTTCTTGATTCTTGCTTTGTCTTCTTTAGACCCAGATACCTACTAGGTTCTCTGTGGTTTGGTTTTGTTTTTAATCCCTTTGGGCTTTTCCTTTGCATTCCAAGAGAATTTCTCATATCTGTACTCCACATTTCCTGATTCAATTTTCTGTAGTTTCAGTTCTGTTCTTTACATCTTAATACAAGTGAAAGTCCTGCTACTTTTTTAGTTTCTTTACAGTCTTCCTCTGGGATTACAGGCGTGTGCCACCGAGCCTGGTCAGTCTTCCTTTCTCTTACATAGTTCGTTTTATATTTCTATTTGTTTCTCATTTCAGTCTTTCCATCTTGTTTTTCAACTCTTGTTTCTTAGCATTCATGATTTCATTAAACGAATTGAACACAAAGCAGATGTGGTCTGAAAGTTATTTATGTTTCTCTGATTAGTCTCTTTCAAATTATTTTTCTCTGCTCTTTAAGGGATGCTCTGGTTCTCGTTTATGATGCAGAATGTTCAAAAGTGTGTGTGTTTGCAAGTGTATGTATGTGCATGCAGGGCTACATGTGCATGTATGTGGTGGTTTTCTGAATACTTTAAAAATGAGTGTTTAATAAAACCTTATTATTTTATCATCAGACTATTTAATAATAGTTATTATTTTACATTAATAATGATGGCATGATAATGGATTCTTTTTAGCTTCCCATCCCCTGAATGTTTTTGCCAATTGTCCTGTCACATTTTAGGCTGATGAACTGGTTAATACAATGTCACATCAGCAGATGGCTGTTGACGTATGTGACATGCATCTCCCCTACTCATCACTACAGTTGACCTGCCACAGCTCACACATGCGTGTATGTGCACTTTCTCAAGTGTTGTCCTGTTCTTGCCTCACTGTAGCTACAGCCTTCAAGGGCCATTACCAGCTCAGAGGTCTAGTTGGGAGAAAGGGTGGGAGGTGATTGGGGCTGCCTAGCAAGGGACCTCACCTCTGCAGCAGAGCTCTACATGCTCTGTGTTCAGGATTGTCAGGCCGTTCCTCTAGGTAATTAATGTATCTAAGACATGACTTATGTCTTGGAGGAACATAGTCTCTGGGAGAACCTGACTCAGGGAGGAACCCCCTTGTCCCCTGCCTCGCTGGTCATCTACTGGGCAAAGCAACCATGTGGTTCCCTCTCTCAGGTCTCCCAGTCAACTCCTTCAAAAACACAGCAGGTCCACAGCGCTGAGAGAAGTTTCCAAATGATGTATTCTCTGCAACCCCCACATATCACAAATTGGCCTCCTAATCTGAGGGCAGTAAATTCTGCCCAAATCTCATCTGATTACTTTTCATGGTATGATTCTGCTGTCTCAGAAACTGGAATTTGTGAATCTACCTTGGAATGTCCCTTCAATTTGGATCATGCACATTTCATAAGGGATCTCTGGCACTACTAGCTCAGGAACATGCCTTCCCTGGCTTCTGGGCCCACTCAGTCTTCCCTGCTTGATAGGCTTTTGATCAGTTCACCAGGATCTGGGAGGGAGGAGGCTCTTTGTAGCATAACAGGATGTTCTGTGAGGCTCTTCCTCCTATTCTGGAATTGCAGCTGAGACCCAAAGCTAAGTACAAAAGTCAGAAGAGCCTGAGGGACTCTGCACTTGGCATTCAGAGAGTTGCCTGTAGGTGGATGGAAACCATCTTCCACAGGGACCAGCAAGGAACTAGGGGTGGGGAGCAGTCATGGGCCACGTGGAAAGGGGAGCTCAGTGCTTCTGGCAGAGGCTGCTTGCTCCCCTCTTCGTGGGGTGGAGGTGATTTCCTCCCTGAAACCACAGAGAATTTTTTATAAGGGGAGACAAGACTGTCACCTTCCCCCTATCCCACCACCCATAGTCTATAGACTCCATGATGTATCTCTGAGCTGCCTGAGTAGAGGAAAGGAAGTGGGGGACAGGTGGCTGGGCAGAATAAGAGTGCTGAGTGAGGTAGCTGGGCTCAAGGCGACAGGCTGACGAGCCCCTGCGCAACCTCCATCCAGGCCTTGGGAGACTGCATGGGCTCTCCTGAGAGTCACTGGGCAGAAAGCACAGGGAAGGACAACCAGAGAAGCAGTGACAGCCAGGTAAGCGTGGATTCCATGTCCCACTCTGGTTCCCCTCTCCAGTCCCACAGAGGCCCAGAAGAGGCAGAGGAAGGAAGGGTCTAGAGCAGGATGCCCTGGGCCTCTGGGCCGCGCTGCTGGGGATCACAGCTCTAGTCTGAGGAGAGGTGGGGATGGCGGGAGGGGATGAGCAGGTGTCTTGGTGCCTGAGAGGAGATTTCCAGTAGATGAAAGTGACATCAGAATTGTGGAATTTAACCATGATATCATTAGGATCCCCATTGCCCAGAGGAGATTTGAACACAGCACCATTGGTGGTGGGGGGTGGGGGTGTCATTAGAAAAGAATTTCACATTTATAGCAAACAAATTGAGGCTCTACAATAGATAATGTTGCACTTGAAAAATTTTTCTTAAAAGCAAAAACGGCATAGAGCACTTTAGGGGCAGAAAGTGTGCAAAAATGTGAGATGAGATCATGCTAGTAAAGAGGATGGAGAAGGCTATCAGCTAGGGACAGTGGATTAAGGAGCAAGTCCCCATACTTTTGGTTACAAATGACAAAAGCCCAACTTGTACTAGCTTAAGAAAAAGTAGGGTTTATTGGCAGAATCCTGGAGCATCTTATAGAATCCAAATAAAAATCCAATAATGGAGACTGAGGGGGCCAGTGATGCAGGTGGGCATCAGTGACACTGGAACCAGGGATCTGTGAGCCACAGGAGCCTCACCAGGTTCATGCTTTTTCTTCCTGCTATGGCCAGCCTCATTTGGTCTTCTCCTTACAGACTAGTTTAGTCCACAATACTAACCACTGGCAGCTTCTGAATAACCCAGAGATTCTGTCATGGGAGAGAAATGATTGTCAGAGGCCATAAGTCTAAATGCACCAAAGGAGGGGCCTCCTGGTAGAGTTCAGGCCATATGCACAGCCCTGGACCATCAGCCTGGGCCAGGAGAGGAATCTTGCCTGAGGAGGTAAGAGGGAAGCCCCGGAGATGACCCAGGAGGGGCTGCCCAGGAGAAAGAGGGCCAGGCAATTGTGACTGGTGTTCCCTATAGGACTGTGACTGTCTGCAGGGCTGACTAGAGCCAGAAGCAAAATACAAGAATCTGGTGAGACTCCTGTGGCCCTCTGCAAAGGTGGGATGCTAACCACTCTGCCTTTCCTCTACCTCCCGGGGTGTCATGCCAGCTGCAGAAGCTCTGATGAAACTATTTGCCCTTCATCGCTTGTGAAGCCCGTGGCTAGTGTAACAACCAAGAGTAGTAATGATAACCCCCATTTATTATGTGCCAGGCCCAGGGCTGTGATCCACATGAATTTTTATTACATTTTATGGCAACTATACTATTCCTTTTGTTTTACAGATGAGGATGCAGAGGCTAGGCAAGGTTAGGAACCCAAGGTCATAGCCAGGCATGGTGGCACATGCTTCTAACCTCAACTACTTGGGCAGCTGAGGTTGGAGGATTGCAAATTCAAGACCAGTCTGAGCAGCTTAGTGAGATCCCGTATCAAAGTAAAATAAAAAGTGCTGGGAATGTAGCTTAGTGGTAGAGCACCCCTGGATTCAGTCCCCAGCATTGCAAAAGAAAGGAAGCTGAGGTCACACAGCTAGTGAAGTGCAGCACGGCATGCTTCCTGAGTCAGTCTGGCTCCAAGTCCATGCACTTCAACATCAAGTTCTCTTGCCTCCAGGATGGAAAGTCTGGCTGGGCCTTGGCCTTTCCAGGGGAGGTAGAAAAGGCGCCTGGCTCAGCGTGTGGTTCTGTCATGTAGACTTAAAGCATGGCAGCCAGAGCCTGAGGAACCCCTGGGGCCTGTACCTTTCACACTAATAGTTGTGCAGAGGTCATTGTGAACTCTTGGGGAGGTGACTGTTGTAAGCAGCTGCTGTGGTTGGTGAGTAGCCACATAGCTGGATCTTCCATCCTGGTGGCTTTGGGGACTGGATGGATCCTGGTTCTCTTCTCCGCTTCTCCCTTCATTTCCCATCTGTTTTTTTCCCTCTGCCTACTCTCTTCCCCAGGCTTCCCTGGGCTTGCCAAACCAGCTCTCTTGCTAGGTTCTATGTAGGCTGCAGGCAGCACTGTGGTCGGCAGAGGGCGCCAAAGCCTCTTCACACACCAGGGCCTAGACCTGATTCAGGATGGGAGAGCTGAGAACCAGGCCTTGGGGCAGGGCTGCAGCTCAGCCTATTTCTCCATCTCTTGGGCCTCAGTCAGCCAAGGTCCATGTGCCTGCACCTTGAGCCAGAAAAATGTGCATGTGTTCTTGTGTATGTGTGTGTGTGTGTGTGTGTGTGATCATGACTGCCTGTGGGTCTGTGATTATGCACCTGTGTCTATGAGTCTGCAGAGCCTTGTACATCAGTGGTTTAGTTCACCTCTGGTATGTACATCTGCATGTGAATTTTTGCATGGCTGGATGTGTCTGTGCTGTGTAAGTACACCTCTGCAATGGTAAATATCTGGGAGTGCTTGTGTGTTTGTATGAGTAGGTATACCTTTGTGTGTGTTCATGTATCTGTTACGTATATCAGCTGTCAATATCTGAGTTTGCTTTGCTTTGTGTGTGTGTGTGTGTGTGTGTGTGTGTGTGAGAGAGAGAGAGAGAGAGAGAGAGAGAGAGAGAGTTATCTGGTTCTCCTAGGAAGCACATCTGATAGTCTCAGAGTGTCAAAGAGGAAGGCCAGAGGTTAGCATAGGGACAGATATTATCTATAATAAACCACTCACTTTTTTTTTTTTTTTTTGGTACTGGGGATTGAATTCAGGGGTCCTCAACCACTGAGCCACATCTCCAGCCCTATTTTGTGTTTTGTGTAGAGACAGGGTCTTACTAAGTTGCTTAGCACCTCGCTGTTGTTGAGGCTGGCCTTGAATTTGCAATTCTCCTGTCTCAGCCTCCCAAAGTGCTGGGATTACAGGCGTGCACCACCACACTCAGCTAAAACCACTCACTTTTATAGATCTCAATAAAACCACTTTAGGGGTAGGCATTGTAATTCTAGTTTCTGCTCTGCTATGGGATAGGCACAGAATAATTTTCTGCAAAGGGAGTGGACAGTTATCTAATCCTCCTTCTACATGAGGCTATGGCAAGAAGCTTTACATTTATGATCCTGGTTGGCCATCCTAGCAGTCCTGTGAGCTAGGTAATATTAGCCCCATTGTACAGATGAGGACAATGAGGCTCAGGGAGGTTCTGTAACTTGCTTGAGGTCGCACAGGTAGGAAGTAGCAAAATTAAGATTTGAATGCTAATCTCTCTGAGTCCAAAGTCCATGCCAGTTTTTCATCTTCTAAAGCTGACCTCACATTTACCTCACTTGCAGATTCCACCAAAGATGGGATTGAGAGCAGCCCAGGGAAGTTCCAGGAGCAGCAGCTGCTCATAGCTAGAATGACTGAGCTGAGAAATTAATGCTGATGGACAGTTTGTGGCCGATTCCTAGGAGTGAAAGAATAAGGCACTATATTTAGCTGTTTGCTGTGGGCTAGTTAGCTGGTAGGGAGTGAGGACCCAGAGTGGGAGGGAGGAGAGAGAGAGCGGTCCAATTGTTGTCCCCCTAGAGGGACCTCTCTGGGGTCCTCACCCTCAGAGCTTTGTCTCTGTAGCTAGTTTTGCATGTAACAGTGGTTGGTGGGTCTTTTGATAAAGGAAAGGCCTGATCATATCATTAGGCTGATGGGGCAGAGACTCTTCCAGGTCTGAGGGTCTCCTATCCATATAACATAAGGTTGGTCTATGAGTTGTTTTAAGCTTGGGGGCACTGAAGCCCTGTAGCCCAACACTTGGAAAAATTTAGATCCAAAGGATAGTTTCTCAGCACTGCCAATACATCTACTGTGAGGTTAGGGGTTGGGTTTGTCCCTCCGATTTACTCAACCTCAGTTTCCCCTCCTCATGGACCAGGACATTCCTCTTCTTCCTTATGAGGGGAGATCAAGGCACTTGGTCTGGGTACTCAATCCTGGTTTGCCTAGTCAAGCCAATCCCCAGAGGAATAGGGGGGCAAGGGCCTGCCTTTCACCCGCCCACTCCAGGGAGGTCTGTGGTTCTGCTGACCCCACCTTCCTCCTCAAAATACTTTGTCCCCTCCATGTGTAACCAGTGGAGCTGAGCTGTCATCTTTCTCTTCAAACTGCCACCACCCTCCCACCTCTGAATTTCACTCACTCAAACAGATCAGGAGCAAGGTCAAGTTTACTGACAGTTTGGGCAGGGAGATCTAGAATATCATGATAGGACAACTGGTGTTCTTCTAGGACATTTCTCTCTCCCACCTCCCCAGCTCCTCCTCTGCCATATTTGCCTACCCCAGTCCTTTTCCTCACTTGCAGACCCCACCAGAGATGTGAGTGAGAACAGTGATGGAATTGCTCCTTGTAGCACAGAAAGCCACCAGCAACCAGGACTCCTGAGTAGGCCCTGGAGAATTATAAACTCATAACAACAAAACTTTTTTATATGTAGAAGTAGCACAACAGGCTTCCTGGCTTTCTGTATCTAAGTAGTTTTGACTCTCAGAAAGGACACCAGACTGGTGCCCACGGGATCAGTCAAATCTGTCCCATCCATGTCACAGGTGAGCAAAAGTGGTCCCCTCCCTTGCTGAGCCTGGGTTTCCCTGACTGACACTCAGAGACATCTGAGTTCTGATACTCAGGCAAGTACACTTCCTTCCAGATCACACCACCTGGATGAGGGAGGCACAGGATCCCTGGAACTGAGGCCAGGGAAGAGAGCAACAGCTTGGTTTCCTCCAAGTTTGCTGATTCTGCTCTGTTCCTTGAGACAGCCTCGTGGCTGGGACCTGGATCAAATGCTGGAAACCCATAATACTGGGAGCAAGAAATTGGTGAGGTGGTTGAGTGAAGATTATATGGCACTCTGAAGAAGAAGAAGAAGAAGAAGAAGAAAGCTCCAGTTTGTAGATGCTGCTAATTTCCATGATGTAAATACTCCTACTACAGTGACTCTGAAGAAAATAAAACCCCTGATTTTTAGGATTTGCCAATTCCCGTGGTGTAAATACTCTCAGGTAGCTGATTTCAGACTATCAGCCCAACGACACTGGACACTGGACTGGGAAGAGATTCGATTCTCTTGAGCCAACCCAAGCTGAGTTCAGCACCTCTCTGGATAAGGGAGGGGCCTCCTGCCTGCCTGTGGGGTCTGTGGGCCTGCAGGGCCTACAGGGGCTGCCCATAGGGCTGGCCACAGAGCAGCACACTGTGGCCCATGGCGTTAGGCTCTGGGTCAACACCCCACTCCACTCTGGTTGGTTCTTCCTTATAGCTGACTTCACAGCAATGCTCACCTAGGAGGGAGCAAGAGGCCAAAGGGCTGATTGCCATACCCAAGAAAAAAGGCTTCCTAGATGGAGTGCCAGGGCTGTCCTAGAGCAGCAGCTCAGGGGGTGGGAGGGAGACAGAGGGCAGAGCCAGGGTGAGGGTTCCTCACTGTTGTTGGGGTGGGATGTGTGGTAACGGTAGGCAATTCCGTGTTGCCCGAATTCACGTCTGAGGCTGGAAAAGTGAGAGATGGTGTTGAACAGGTAGAACAGACAGGGCCATGGAGGACCTTGAATCCTGAGTGAAGGAGCCTGATAGGTGCTGAGGAAAGAACTGGATCTGCTTTGTTTGGTTTTTCTGAAAACAAGCTCTTTGACGAGGATTTGGATGAAGCCATTTGCTTGGAAGATGATCCCAGGAAGCTTGTGAGGGAGCAGGGAAGAAAGAGGGAAGAGGTCATAGGTAAGGTTGCTGATGTGCAGGCTACTGCTGTGGATGGCGGGGCCGGCTCCCTCGGGAGCCCTGACTCTGTGGAACAGGACAGAGTTGTCTTGTCGAAGGTTGAGAAGCAAGTATTGATCCACCAGCTCCCATGCCTCCCATCAAGGGCTGATCCTGGGTGTTAATACCCTTGACATTCCAGTCAAAACTCACATGTGGGCCAAAGTTCAGTGCAAGATCAGAGAATGCCCTCATAAAGAGAGATCAAGAAGCTGAGGGCATCGGTGTCAGGGTAGGAAGAGCAGAGAGCCTGCTATGGTAGAGACTGAGTGGTGTCCTTTGGATTAGGCAGCAGGATATTGTCTGTGGCTCTGGGAAGGGCACCTGCAGTGGAATAGAAGGGCAGGAGCCAGAGAGAGGTAAGTTACGGGAGAATGGGAGAGAAGGAAACAGCGACTACAGACTATCGTGAAAAGCGTGGAAAAAAGAACTGTTGGAACCTGGGGCTGGAAAAAGGCAAACTGAGAGCAGATTATGGTGTTGCTCTGAGCCAGGCAGAGCAAGCAGGTGACCCTGCAGGAGTAGCAGCATGTCATTCCACCTGCCGCCAGACCTGGATTGGTGGAGCGTAGGTGGGCCCCCCTGGGCACTCCAGCCTGCACTGATTCAGAGAGCAGCCAGGGCACTCAGCTGCCACCTTGCTCTTTCATCTCACTCCTCCAGAGTTGTGGATCTGCTTAGCATGACCCAATTCTGCAAGGGTTTGATAGATTGGAAGCAGACAAGGCCCTGCTCTCCAGGGGAGCAGACCCCATGCTAGGCATCACAGAGAGTAGGAAAATGAGAAAGACCTAACTTCATAGTTTAGGGGAGATGTAGGCATGCAAGAGCAGAGGCACACAGCAGGCTGTGGGGTGTGCCCCTGTGGTGGTGGTGGTGGGGCAGTGAGCAAGGCCAGGGAGAAGGCAACTGTCCCAGGTGGGGAAGACTTCTTGGAGTAGCAGAGCCTTGATAGGTGGAGAAGAGGGGCCAGGTATGCCTGGACCTCACAGGTTTCCAGCTTAAGCCTTCCTAATAGCTGACATCACACACCCTCAATACTAGGGTGTTTGCTGGCTCCAGAGTAGGTCTGCATGGCCAGACCCAGCCTACTGTCCTTGATGGAGTAAGACTGCCTCACTGTGGAGGTGTCAACAGAAGACACTTGGCGAGAGATGAGGGAGCCCACAGCCAGCTGCTAGATTGGGTTCCTTGGTGTAGTAGGCTGAATGACAGTCTTGTCCTTACCTCCTAATCTCCAGACCCTATGTTACCTTATATGGCAAAAGAGACTTTGCAGATGTGCATGTCAGGGATCTTAAAATGGGGGAATTATCCTGGAATACTAAAAGTAATTACAAGGTCCTCATACAGAGGGAGGCAAGAAGGTCAAAGAAGAAAGTAGGAGATACTACTGTGGCAGCAAGAGGTTGGGGTGACGGGAAAAGGGGCCCTAGGCCGAGGAGTGCAGGCAGCACCCAGAGCCAGAAAAGGCAAGGAAGTAGATTTTCCCCAAGAGGTTCCAGAAGGAACCAGTCCAGTCAACTCATTAACTGTAGCCCAGTGAAACTGATTTCAGACTTCTAGCCTCCAGAATCATAATAAAATAAATATGTAAGCTATCAAGTGACAATTTGTTATAGTAGCCAGAGAAAACTAATAGACCTGGGAAGAAGCTTGTGATAAAGATTTGCACCCAAGAATCTGAGTGGGGACTGCTCTTGGGGAGTGCCCCTCACCTGTGGGGAGTGAAGGAGCAGGGTGGGCACATAGGCAGCTGAACCTCTATGTAGTTGCAACCAACTCCCTGAGGAGTTCTGGAGCTGCGGTGGCCCTATAGAGTTGCCCCCAGATTGAGGCAAGAGAGCCTAGCCTATGCAAGCACACAATCATTGGACAGCCAAGGGTCTGCACAGGTAAGTGGGCCAAGGGTGTTGGGGTGAACAGCCAAGATTCCAGGGGCTCCCTCTGTGTGTCTCTTGGAGGGTCCAGGCACCTCCCACAGAAGGATTTGCAGGATCGGTCGCTTTTTTTTTTTTTTAATTTTTTTTTTTAGTTGTATGTTGACAGAATATCTTTATTTTATTTTTATGTGGTGCTGAGGATCGAACCAAGTGCCTCACGCGTGCTAGGCAAGCACGCTACCACTGCGCCATAACCCCAGCTCCAGGATCGGTCGCTTTTAGAGATGGGACTATGAATCAGAGGTGGACTTGCTTCTCACTCCCACACACCCCTTACTGCCCCTTCTCTTTTCTGGATGCCAGGGTCTGAGGGCTGAGCTGCAAACCTGGGGCTCCTACAAGGCCAGCTCACAATTCCCAGACCTCTGAGAACTGACATAGGATTTTATGAACATTAAATAAGGCTGCCCCCTCTGGGAAGAATGTGCCTTTGTACCAAGCAAACAGTGGATTTCAATCCCCACATCCCCCTCCTGAAGGACCAGCACACAGACCATATGGCCACACACAGCAGTTCTGCATAATCTCAGGGCTGAAGGTCAAGTCATACTTGAAAACCACAAACCACTAGTGATGAGACCTTGGATGAGACACCCCCCTTCCTGTTTCCTCCTCTCCTGTACCAGAAGCCCAGAGCTCCCAGGAGACTAAATGAAGGAGATACAGGTAGGGGCAAACTTGCTGGACCTAGGGGGTCAGAGAAGCAGAGGACCAGGTCCAGGTACAAAGCCTAGGTGCAGGTAATCTGTCCTGGGGCCCAGTGGGTATAGCCCTAGGAGAGGAAGAGACTAGAGTCTTGTTTTCTAAAAGAAAACTAAAACAAAACACTAAGGCCAGCGTGACTTGCTCAAGGTCTCATGGTCAACAGATAATGGTGGATGATGGGAGGAAAAGTCAATGCTGCAAAGAGGCACCAGGCAGGCCTAGGGAGGGTCCTGGCCATGACCTTGGGCAGTCATTTCACCTTTCTGAATATCAGTTTTCTCATCTATAAAATGGAAATAATAGCTAGGGCTATTCCTAAGACTAAAGACAGCAGTGTATGGAAAGCACTTATTGACAATAATAGAAACTGGAATGAAAACCCTAAATTTCTTGTGCAGGAAAAGATGTCGGTACATCACAGAGGTCCATGATGAGGAAATCTAGGATGCTAAAATGTTGTCAAAATACTGAGTCTACTGGAAGATGGCTCAGGGAGAGGCACCTCCCATGGCTCTGAGGGATGCTGAGCTGAACCACTGGACCCCCTTCAGGACCAGGCTGAGCATGGCTTGATGAGGGCTCATGGCCTTGTCCCTCTCCATGAACTGCCCTTGGCCAAAAGGAACAGCTTCATCCAAGCCCCCAACCCTTCTCAGAGAAGCCCTGTCCAATGATTGTGTGCTTGCATAGGCTAGGCTCTCTTGCCTCAATCTGGGGGCAACTCTATAGGGCCACCGCAGCTCCAGAACTCCTCAGGGAGTTGGTTGCAACTACATAGAGGTTCAGCTGCCTATGTGCCCACCTCTGCCATCTTCTCAACTATAAAACTTCTCCTGGACTTATGATGAGGTACCATCTGGATAGATCCATCATAAAGTGAAAATGCATCTAATAAATATAACCTACCACACATCATACCTCAGCTACACAGCACACTGCAGTTTTTCTTTTCCCAGTTTTTCGATTCCATGCCGACTGGGAGCCATAGCTCACTGCCACTGCCCAGTATCACAGGAGAGTATGGTACTGTGTATGGCTAGGCCAGGAAAGGGTCAAAATTCAAAATTGAAAGTGTAGTTTCTATTGAATTTGTATCACTTTTGCACCATTGTGAAGTTGAAAAATTGTATATCGAACCATCATAAGTTGGGGACTGTGTTTCCAACTCCATAATTTCCACTGTTATCTTTCCTATTACTTCCACCACCTCCACCATCCCTATCACCACTATTCTCTCTGCTCCGAAGTTCAGTGCTTACCATTGAACCTGGGACTTGGACAAGGAGCCCAGTCAGAGAATAGTCTGCATGGCTGACAGACACCCCCACTCAGGTTTCTCAGAGCAGGGCATCAGCAAGCCAGTTGTCCAAACAATCCCTCTCTTGACCTAAGAGTTGACCCTTCCTCAGGATGTTTCTGACAGGAGTCGATTCAGCCCTTCCTGTCATCCATGCCTATACCTAAAGAGACAGCTGCTGTCTAGTTGAAGGATGGAGGCTACTAATCGGGGCTTGCCCTTGTTTGCATAATGATCGCATACATTTGCATTCCATTTGCTCCCAGCTTCTGAATGCTGCACTGTGGGTGTTTGGGTACCATTTGCATATCACTGCAGGTGAGGGTCAGGCCTTTGAGACATGGGCACTTATTAATTCCCCAAAGATTCTTTTATGTGCTGATTCTGAAAAAAACATGGAATGCTTAATTCTAGAGTTATTCAGTTGAAGGCTCCAAGGTGGGGACCTGGGGGGAGCAGTCCAGAACCACCCAGAGATGGCAGCAGGTACTTTGGTGCAGTCCAGGGGAAGCATTAGCAGGGGTTGAGGGTGCCTCTAAAGACAGCTGTACTTCTCAGGACAGTGCCCTGCACAGCCACTCCTGTCTTCTCTGCACCAAAGTCCACTTGCTGTGAGACCTTGGCAAGTCCTTCCCCATCCCAAGCAGACCTGGGACTCCCTGTGTGTGGAAGGAAGGGGTCAGAGCAGATGATCACTAATCTTCCTTTAGGCCCTTGCTCTGTCCTCAAGTGTTCTCATCCCTGACTGGGCTCGAGAATCACCTGGGGAGCTTTTTAAAAACACCAGCAGCTTGGCCCCACCCCCAGCTATTCTGATTTAATTGGTAGGCCCTGGGCATTGGTTATTTTTAAAAGACTCCTCTGGTGCTTCTCAGGCACAGCCTAGACTAAAAGCTACTGCTGGAGACTCTACCCTCCTACCCCAGCCACCAGCTTCCGTCATTTTCCATTGCTGGTCTCTTCCCCACTGTGGGATCACTAGTCCTCAGCATCTGGAAGGACAGGTGGAGCTAAGTGCTCTTGTTTGAGGTGTCAGAAATCAATTGTCTCCCTCCTGGGCGAGTGCCTGATGGCCAGCCTGAGGCAGGGCAGCCCTTGGCACTCATCAGGAAATCCCCATCTTTCTGCCTAGGTCTTGCCCCACCCTACCTCTCCACCATTGAAGTAGGTTCAGAAAGGGCTCTGCAAAAGAAGGGTCAGGGAAGGGAGGCAGACTCTGTGCAGCTCTCTCCTCCACCCTGGGCCTCCCAGAGCCAGTGCTGCCCGCCCTCTTTCCCCATCACACACGTGGCCCGTTCCGGTCTCCCAGACTCTGCTGCTGCCATTCCCATGCCAGGACTATCAGGCCATCTCTGCTCTTTCCCTCCCATCCATGCAGGCTGATTTCCTTGTAACCCCAGAGCCTCAGCCCAACCTTGGTCCTGGAGAAGGAAAGTTTAAAAAAAAAAAAAAAAAAGCCCAATGCATTTTTAAAATTTTTAAATTTATTTTAAAAATTTTATTACACAAAAGATCCTAATAGGGGCTGGGGTTGTAGCTCAGCGGTAGAGCACTTGCCTCGCATGCGTGAGGCCCTGAGTTCGATCCTCAGCACCACATACACAGCAATAAAATAAAGACATTGTGTCCATCTACAACTAAAAATATATTAAAAAAAAAAGATCCTAATAATAATTAATGTAATAGCATATTAATTTATTATAAAGATGCATTTTAAGGATAGGGTTTATATTTTCATTGTCTAAGTGAGTCTCATACTTTACCACGTTTTTTCACCATAATAGAATGTTTATTTTTTTTAATTTATTTATTCTAATTAGGTATACATGGCAGCAGAATTCATTCTGATTCATTGTACACAAATGGAGCACAACTTTTCATTTCTCTGCTTGCACACGATGTAGAGTCGCACCATATGTGCAGTCATACATGTACCCAGGGCAATGATGTCCATCTCATTCCACCATCTTTTGGTTTCAAAAAAAGATGTAGTGGACATGGCTGTATTTTGTCCTTCCTGAAACTTAACAGGCTTTAGGAAGGACAAAGGAGGTAGGTGGAGCCTCCTGCAACATATGCCCTGCCTCCAATAGTCCAGCCCTTGAACATTTCAGTCCATCTGTGAGTCCTCAGGTGCCAAGAGCAGGGTGGCTTGTGAGATGAGGGTCTGCCCTGAAAAGGATCAGACAGGAGACTGAGTATGGGCTGTGGGGGAGATGGCAGACACCTAGTAAGGCTGCGGGCAGCTAAAAAGGTGGACAGAGTAAAAGCAGGCCCAGGACCATCACTGTAGTGGTATCTGGTCCCCATTCAACTCTCAAGTGTCATAGGAACAGGGCTTGTGTCTTTGTTTTGTTTACTTTTTGGTAGCAGGGATTGAATCCAGTGGTGCTTAGTCTCTGATCCACATCCCTAGCCCTTTTAGTTTATTTATTTATTTTGAGACAGTTGCTTAGGGCCTTGCTACATTGCTGAGACTGGCTTTGAACTTGTGATCTTCCTGCCTCAGCCTCCGGAATAGCTGGGATTACAGTGTGTGTCACTGCACCTGGCTTGTGTCTTTTTTGTTCAAAATTTTGAATCTCAATACTTGAATAGCAGGCAGCTCAGTTAGTACTTGTTATAGTCTGAATGTTGGTGTCCCCCTAAAATTCATAGGCCTCAGTGTGATAATATTAACAGGGGGTCTCTGGGGAAGTGATTGTTATGAGGGTCCTACCCTCCTGAATGGGATTAGCGACCTTATAAAAGAAGATGAAGGGAGCGGCCTTGCCTCTGTTTTGCCATGGGAGGATACAGCAACAAAGCCCCTTCTGGAAGCAGAGCAAACCGCCCCCCCCAGACACGGAATCTGCTGGTGCCTTGATTTTGGACTTCACAGCCTGAAGAACGGTGAGCAAGAAATTTCTGTTTATGAATTACTCAGTTTAAGACATTTTGTTACTGCAGTATAAACATAACATACAGTACTCAATAAACGTGCGTTGAAATAAACTATGTAGACCCACATAGTCTCTATAATAAAGCAAACTTAGGCTCTAGGAGTCCAGTGCTTCCCACAGTTCTGTCCCTGGCTGGACCTTGCTAAAAGAAACTTGACACCAGGCTACATAAGTGATAAACTAAGCAGGCAGAAACCCATGCTGGACTCAGTGGTAATCCTAATCTACAACCTGCTGGGCCAGGAGTGGGGCAGATGAGGGTCAACTCTTCTCAGATCTTTTCCTTCATCACTTTGTCACCTGGGATTGTTCTGAACCTAGATTGATCCGGTGTTAATACTCAATCCACCTCATCTTAAAGACCTACTAGAAGTTTTCAAATATGCTCCCTAGTTGGCCAGAGGTTCCTTGGAGGTATCATGGGAAGGACATAAGGTTCAACAGGGGACCACAGAGGGGAGGGATCTAGGATCTCCACCCAAACTTCTTCCCCGGGCTCTTCCTCGGGGCTCCTGGGAAAGACAAGTGTATAATAGGGCTCCAGTGATTTTAAAAACACACTTGCAAACCATAGACCTAGAAGTGAGTTCTTGGATATTTTTAGTTTTGAGATAAATAGATGTTTGGCATTGTGTATATACTCCAATGAAAAACTATAGGCCAACTAATGCCACCAGGCCAAAAGGACTATAAGAAAATGTACATCTAATGTTTCTATTAACTCTTCTCTTCCCAAGGCCAAGGCTAGTTTAGCAAGATGTCTTTTACTCTGCTTCCCTGCTTCTTTGGTAAAATGCAAACATGGATTCATTCTTGGAGAACTGCATTCTATGTAGAAACCCTCATTTAAAGAAACTGTCTTGGGAACCCCAAGCTAAGGACAACACAGGATATGAATTTACCATCAGATGTGGTGGCACACACCTGTAATTTCAGCGTTTAGGAGGCTGAGGAGGCCCCAGAAGGATTGCAAGTTCAAGGACAGCCTCAGCAATTTAGTGAGACTCTGTCTCAAAAAAACCAAAAAAAAAAAACCAAACAAACAAACAAAAAACCCAAAAAGGGCTGGGGATGTAACTCAGTGGTAAAGTACCCCTGGGTTCAATCCCCAGTACCTAAGAAAAAGGGGGGGGATATAAATTTACCCATGTATCTTGCTACCCAGCTAATGCTATCTCTTTAATCCCGCAGAGAAGATGTTATGGGTAGGACAGGGCCCCTTCTTCAGCACCTGCTACCTCCCAGCAAAGACAATAGCTAAGAGGTTCAGAGCCGGCCATGGCTGGAAGAGTGTCACCTGAGAAGAGATGGCCAGACAATGATTAAAGACACAGTATGTTTCACATGACGGTCACTGAGAATGACTAGATGGAAGCAAGAGAGTGGGCAGGATGGTTATGCCTCACCCCCATCCACCAGAGAATAGCAAAACCAGTGGCTCCTTGTTCATCCATCAGCCCACCTCAAAAAGAGTAGCCACTGGGCCAGGCAGGGCTTTTTGTTTGTTTTGTGTGTGTGTGTGTGTGCGTGCATGTGCGTGCGTGTGTGTGTTGCTGAGAAGCCGCGGGGGCATCCAGCCAGCCCCAGCTCCTTTATAGCTTCGACCCCTTCTGGCGTGTCTCCCTGTCTGTCCTCAGGGTACCCCACAAAGAGGCCAGACAGAGCATGGACAGGCTGGGCAGTGGGGCTTGGGGCTGTGGCACGGCCTAAGGGAGCAGATAGGAGGTGCCTCTGCCCCAGGTAGAGACTGGCTATCTGGGCAAGGGCAGACTCTACTCTCCTGAAGAATGAATGAGGCTGGGAAATACTTAACTTGAGGAGACATTTACAGGCTGAGAAATGAAGGTGCAGTTGTGAGGGGGCTTTGAAACCAGGAGAGGAACTGCCTGCTGCTCTTTGCATTGACAGTGAAGCACCCTGGGAAAATAACTTAGCTATGTGATTGGTGTGTTGGGAATAAGAAGAGCAATGAGGGTGGGTGGGGGACAATGGCAGGGGTCAGCCTTGTTGGGACCTGAGTCCCAGGTGCAGACTAACCCCCATGAGATATGTTTGGTATTGTCTTGCACATGTGCCTGGAAGTGTCTCAAGGTTGGCACTACCCTTAACCATTTGCTTCCAGATATGGCTCTTCTGCAGCCTTAGAAAACCCTTAGTTGGGGACATGTTGCTGGCCCACACAATCTCATCCCAGCACATCTCTAGCCTCACAATGGTCTGCCCATCAGGCTCTTTTCTTATTGTGCAATCTCATGTGTCCCCAGCTCCTGATGTCCAAGAAGACATCCTTACCACAAACCATTACTCAAAGGCTGTTTGTATCACGACTGTATTACTTGTTCCCTCACCCCATCACCCTGTTGGACTTGATCCTGACCTCAGGACCAAAGAACCACCTTCATCCTGGTCATCGAAGGCACCTGTCCATGGTGGGTGTCAGTGTTCTCAGAGAAAAAAATCTTTCAATGGCTGAGGAACCTGGAGAAGAAGAGAGTTCCAGCAGGGGTGAGGGAGACAGACGCTGGTCTGTTGCTCTCCTTCAGTTCATCCAGTAGTGACATTTTCCTGAGCCCCTGGATGCCCAGACCCATGGACATGGATGCAGGGGATGGGAGATGAAGGTGGTGATTTCAGTCTATCCAGGGAGGTGGAGCTACATATAGGCACAGAGAAAAGACCATGCAAAGCAATCCTTGGATTGGTGGCAGAGGATGTAGTGCAGGATATGTTTCTGAGGCTGACTATATCTGCCATGGGCTGGGTTTGGGAGGCCAAGGAAGGCTTCTTGGAGGAGGAGGGGTAAGAGGAGAAAGAGGAGGGTAAATCATTGGGCAACTTACATCTTTTTGCATGAGCTCAGCATAAACCATGCAGGCAGCAGAGATCAGCTCATCAGCATCGAGGTCAATGAGTTTGTTGCAGGCCTGCAGGGAGATGCAGGGGTGGTGTGTGTGTGTGTGTGTGTGTGTGTGTGTGTAGGCAAACATTTCTTCCTGTGCTCTTGGATACAAGAAGGCCACTGCTCATGGCTGTTGTTGGGGGTCCCCTGACCTTTTCCCCAACCTGCCTGAAAGAGTGCCTGAAATTTCTTATTTTGGGGAATGATCAACACAGTTTTCACAGAGGTCTAGGAAGTTCTGGGGTTCCACCAGTTGTCTCAGGCACTTCTAAGGAGATCTTGGTTTATAATTGGGGTGACACCTAGGATTTTTTTTCTCAAAGACTTCTTTTTTTTTTTAATATTTATTTTTTAGTTGTACGTGGACAGAATGTCTTTATTTTATTTTTATGTGGTGCTGAGGATCGAACCCAGTGCCTCAGGCGTGCGAGGCAGGAACGCTACCACTGTGCCATAACCCCAGCCCCAAGACTTCTATTTTTAAAAGCGTTAGAAAACCTCTAGGTCCTCCTTCCACAGGAGTACCCCAGGGCCCAGAGTTAACAACAAGGCAGTAGAGTCTAAGTTAAACCACTCAAGGTTTCAATCTCCTTGCATGCTAACAAGAGATGATAAAGATCATCATAGTGCCTCTGTGTTGGCTTGTCAAGAGGCCTAAACCAGCTAGTCTAGTAAAAGCCTTCAGTACAATGTTCAGTGCTCAGGTCTCTTCACTATTCCTGCCCAAAGGCAAGGGTGGCATGGAAGCCCAGCGCCCTATGACCCTGGGTCTTTCAGCCATGGCAGGTGGGGTGGTGGGCCTCTAGAGGTGGAGGCAAGTCCTGGCCGTGGGTGCTCTTACCAGGAGGATGGCGTCGCCACTCATACTCTCCAGCAGTGCCTGCTCGCGCACCATCTGCAGCATGGTGTAAGCCACCAGCACCTGAAAGTTCCTGCAGGGCTTTCCTGTCAGCAAAACCTGCACAGGGTAAGTGGTCTCAGCCTGGGTCCTGCTGCCTGACTGTGGACACCCTGAGGATGGTGAGCCACCCACCAATCACATGCCCAGGGCCAGCTATTCCTGGGCCTGCTGATGCCTTGCTCGGGCATTCACTCAGGCAAGTGCTCACATGTGCCCCCGGTGGCTCTGGGCATCATGCTAACTACTGGGAGATTCAGAGACAAAGGTCTCAGGGAATTCACTGGTGGATGGGGTACTGGGACACTGTAGCATTTGAGAGGAGTTGAGCTTGGCAAAGCAAAAATTGATGGGAACTCAATAATCCAGGGGTGTCACCAAAGGCCTGTGGTGGTCATGGACTTGGACATGGAGACCAGCAGTCCAGGAAGGAAGGGCCAGGCTGGTGGAAGTTGACTCATGGGGTACTAAACACCAGGCTGGATTCTAAAGGCAATGGCAGTCTCTGGACAGGACAGTGACAAGTGGTAGGTGTGTTCCCAAGGAGGTTCATCTGCTGATGGCCCTGGGGAACTGTGTCAGAGGACTGTGGGTGTACTTAGGGGCCATCATCCAGGTGGTGGGAAAAGTGAAGCTAGGGGCAGCCAGGGGATTGAGAGTAGAAGGGCGGAGTGGTGGACAGCTGGACACAGGCCAGGCTTCACACACAGGCCTGTGGACGCCTTCTGAGCTGCCTACGCTGAAGAAGGCGCAGCCAGTGGGGCTTTGCTTTGGAATAAAGGATGGGCAAACTGAAGCTCCAGCTTCCTCCAACAAGGTGGAAGTAGGGTTGCTGGCCTAAATAAACCTCATGCCACCGTGCTCCATCCAAAGCCAGGATGAAGGGAGAGGCAAGGAAAATGCAGCTTCTGCCGCCCAAGAGGTACAGCCTCCCCCAGGTGTCCCCAGCTGAGTAACTCACCTCCCAGAGCCTCCAAACGTCATCAAAGGATTTGAAGGCACGCTGGAAGCAGAGGCAGAACCAGGGGAAGAGGGCCTGCACGGCCCCTGCACCCTTCCCTTCTGTAGGGAGAGAAGCAGGTGCCAGCCAGGAGGCTGAGGTCAGGGGGAAAAGGGAGACAGCACACATGACAAAGCCAACACACATAGATGAGGCCACACCCAAGAGCATGCAAGACACTTGGGAAACACGAAAACCCTGGCTGTGACTTTTCCACCTTCCCTTAAAGACTATTTGGGGCTGACGTTCAACACTGCAGACCTCCCAGAGCCTGGACAGAAGATCCACCAAGCCTTCCCTCCCCCCAGGACCAAGGGCAGCTGCTGTGGGCCCTGGCCTCTCCTGTGCCTACCCTGATGGCAGGTATGAGGTAACAGGAGGTGGAGACCACTCACTTAGGTGCTCGGCAAACACGGGGTCCAGGAAAGTGATCAGGCTGTTGAGCATGTCCAGGTTCTTGCCCACCCCAATGCTGATGACACAGCTGTGCTCCTGCACGAGATGGGTGCAAGGAGGGGAACAGACTTCTCAGCTGAGGGCACCAAAAGAGTGAGCCCGCTTCCACCAGCTTCAACCATGAGGGTCTTCTGTGTGGCTGGCTACAGGCCAGGCCCACATCACTGCATGAGCGTGTGTGCACATGTGCACACTCATAGCTCCATCTACATCTGTGTGGTCTGTGTGTGCAAGTGTGCCTGTTTGTATATGTGTGCATCTCTGGGTAGCCATGTATGTGCTGTGTGCATCTTACTGTGTGTGTGTGGAGGGGAGAGGGATGCAGAGACATCTCAAATGTGATTCACATCTAGTGAGACTCGTTATCCCCACACACACATACTATTGTATCAGAGCCAATCAGGACAAGGGAAGAGCAGCGAGCACATTGTTACAAGGATGGAGGGTGGGTGAGGGGGCTCTGGCAGCCTCTCACAGGTCATGAGGGGAGGCTTCCCAGTAGAGTGTTCCAGGGAACAGCACCTTCAACAGCCCTCAACCTGGACACAGTAGGTGTACCTGGCACTCCAAAGTCCCCAGGTGTCTGGAGTGTAGGTCATGTAGAAGGAGCGGTGGGTAGCCAAGACCAGAAGGGAGGCCTTGACTGTCTGGCTAAAGTTACTGGATTTTATTCTGGAGGCCTTGGAGAGCCCCCAGAGGATTGGCAAGGAGGAGAGCCATGTCTGGGGAGGGGAATGCCAGGAAAGGGTGCCATCACTGGGCCTGGCCAGCCACACTCACTCTTCCAAGATGTGACGGCTGGACCCAGAGCATTGCTCCTTCCAATGCCTGCCACCCCTCTGGAGCACTCCTAAAGCTCCTCAGTGCCTCAAAAGTCTGTTTAGGGGCTAGGGAGAATGGCAGAGGCTGCTAATGTCTGCCCAAGCATGAGGGGTTGTTAGGGGAGCAGGTGGGTCCCTGAGCTCGGGACCAGCCCTCACCGTTTTCTGCAGGAAGAACTGAAAAAGCCAGAAGGTCTCGTGGTCATGCTCTACCATCAGCTGGAAAAGCATCACCATCTCATGGAAGCCCCGCTGGTATTCTGCAGAGGGGAGGGCACTGTGAGGAGAAGGCTGGGCCTGGTCCCAGGAAGGAACCTAGAAGTAAGGCAGGGGCAGCCCTCTGGCTCACCTGCCTGGTTGTTGCAGACATAACTCAGGAGCAGGGTCTTCTCGAGCCTCTTCTTATCAATAAGGACATTCCCCAGGGGGTCTTTGTCATAGAGTTTCTGGAGGTCATGTGCTAGGTTGGGGGTAAAGGGAGTGGCACTAGATCCCCTTGAGCAGAGGATCCATTGATGAGTTCACCCCAGCCCAAGAGGGCTGGTCCTAAGACATCCTGGGGGGAGGGCTATGAAAGGGGTGTCAGTTCCACCATACTCAACCACCCCCCCAGCTGTCTGGGTTTCTCCCCTCTTTCAGAACCTTCACCAGGCCATACCCTCTGCCAGAAATGCCCAGCCCCATCCAATTCAAATCCAGCCTGGTTCAAGGCGGGGTGGCGTGAGGATAGCATGTGGTGGGGAACAAAGTTTTGTGTGTCTAGAGGGCACCTCATAGAACTTGGTGGGCGGATTAGCCAAATCTAACTGGAAAAATTCCAGACACAAATCAAGGCAATTCCTAGGACTGCAGGAACCATCCAGCCCTGGCAATGGCTGGGAAGAGAATAGAGGAATGGCTCCCTCCTTCCCCGGCCCAGTTCTCTCATTCTTCACTGCTCACCAATGTGATTCCGAGTCTCTGTGAAGTTCCGGTGCAAGTTTTCCAGAAGGGGTTGAATCTTTTCGTACATCTGGCACAAGGTGTTGTAGTTCTTCCTGTGAGAACAGGATCAAGCCTGAACAAGGTGGCCTTCCCCTTCCAGTCAGAGGGGAGAGAACTCTGAGTAGCCGCACTAGCTTCTGGGTCCAAGGAGGATACAGGGCAGCCTGGCCCACCTCACCCTACCTGTGATGCTTCCTCCTCATCTCAGCCTGTGCCAGCCCCGAACATTCTTTAATGTGGGCCTGGAGTGCAGCCTAGAGATGGTTTAAGCTCTGGGCTCTGTAGGCCAACCTCTGCACCTGAATCCTGGCTCTCCAGCTTAATAACTGAGTATCTGCTGCTGGGGTTGAAGCTTGGGGTTGTCACTTTCTCTACATCTGTTTCCTCATCTGTATAATGGGGATGATATTGGCACCTATGTCTCAGAATTGGGAGTATTGGATATGATAGTGGTTTGTGCTTATTATTAAAATGTGATCTGTTAAAACTGGGCTGACGGGTAGCTTTCAAAAAGATATGACAACATCCTAAACCCTATAGCCTATGAATGTGACCTGTGACCTTATTTTGAAAAAGGTTCTTGGCAGATGTGATCATTTAAGGATCTGAAGATAAGACCATTCTGGATGTTCTGGGGGGACATAAAATCCAATGCCAACTGTCTTTGAAGAGTTACACATGTAGATGGTTATGTGATCATGTAGGACACAAATCAATTCACCAGTGTCCAGTGTACTGGAATGAACAGCCACACACTAGGGAACACGGGAGCCATCAGACACAGGAAGGTGAAGAAGTGCCCTCTTCCAAAGCCTTGAGAGGATGCCAATGCTTTGATTTGGGCTTCTGGCTTCCAGAACTATGAGGGACGAACTATCTTGTTGTGGGCAGCCTCTCAGTCTGTGGGACTTTGTTTCAGCATCCTTAGGAGAGTAACACAGGTGGGCTCTTCCCTGAGATCTTGGGGCCCTGAGCCTGGCTCAGATTCCAAATCCAAGGTCATCCAACTTTAAAGACTGTTGAGTTAGTAAAGTGTTGCTTCCTGGCTCCTTTGTCTGGGAGGACTGATGGGAGGAGGTCCCTTGTCCAATCTGGGCCTTGAAGGAGGGTGGGGTTTGAGAGAGCAGATGATGGGGAGACCCAGTATAGGTGGAAGAGAAAGAGCAGACCAAGAGTGGAGGAAATACAAATGGTCT